>BSQZ01000064.1:0-202500 GCA_033239005.1 Lamellibrachia satsuma | reverse complement strand
TGAAGCCACGCATGCGCGTTACAAAGCCGATACGATTGGAAAGGTTTATCTATGGGAAGATATGGGAAGACGATTCACTTACGAAGTGTGTGCATTATTCACGGATCGCCACCAAAGGTGAGATGTTCAATGCAAGCAAAGTGTAGAAGGTAAATTATGGCAATAGGATTATCAGTAATTGTGTTGCTACTTCTGCAACTCTTCCATTGCTGCGTCTGATGACGAAGCCTTAAACGTGTTGATCTGCGATGTTACTTTTAATGTATTATTTAATCATTACTAGGTGGCATTTCATTATAATCATATTATTGTTATTATTTATATTTGGAAGGCACCACATATTGTCAAGCATGCGCTGCGATAATCCGTTTTATTCAGTAATGCCCACGTTTTTGTGAACATATATCGACTCATTCAAGGCTTCTATCAAGATTTAATAAGATTTAGCAAGGTTGCCATCCAGGGCAAAGGACCAGATGGCAAGTGGACAAGGAAGCCATTGGCTTATCGATAGTCCAACATTTTTAATCTATGTGTAATCCGCTCTGCTGAGATATGTGTCAACCTTGTTTTAAACATATTCACGCTGATAGCAGTTGCACAATCTGTAGATTATTTGTTCCATTCATTGATTGTCCTCTTTGAGAACGACCACTTCCTTATACCCAATCTATACTGATCCTTTACTAATGTTACCTTATGTCCTCTAGTTCTATTATCTTTCTTGAGTGAGAAAAAACATATTTCTATAAATATTTTCAAAACCATTCAATAACTTAAAAACTTCAATTTGATCTCCTCTTAACCTCTTTGTCTCTAGGGTTGTTAAACCACATGCTTTCAGTCTTTCTTCATAATTAAGGTCTGTCGGTTCTGGAATAATTTTACTTGCTCTCCTCTGTATTCTTTCAAGCGTATCTATATCCTTCTTACGATATGATCTCAAAGCTTGTGTACAGTACTCTAAATGAAGTCTATTGCTTTATACATAGGTATAATTTACCTTGTATGTTATATTTCTCCTAATCAACCCAAGAATTTGATTTTACTTTGAAGTTGCAATACCAAACCTCTGAAACTTTCATATCAGCGCTTATTGTAACATCTAAGTCCTCTTCTTTTACAATAGTACTCAGAACAGTATCTCCCATTTTATAGTTTACATCCAAATTCCCATGTCCTGTATGTAGGCATTTACATTTCCCAAAATTGAACAACATCTGCCATGTCTCAGATAATTTCACTAATAACTAATACTTACTTAATTACTTATGTCATCCACTTAATGTGGTGACATGATGATTTCTTTCCAGAGGTTTCGGTTCTTCATTGCCGCTATTAGATTTGTCCCGCTGAGGTTCGTGTCTTTCTCTTGTATGTTTTGTAGAGTAGTTGTTGGTCGACCTTTCTCCAAGAGCCATGGGGCTTCCAGAGCAGGACTTTGTTGGCTGTTTGTTTGTTGACGCATCACATGACCTGCCAGACGAAGACGCCGTTGTCTCACGATGGTGGTGATCCGTGGGAGGGAGCCGTACAGTTCTTGATTGGTCATGTGGTGGTGCCATGACACATTTTGAATTTTCTGCATCATTCTTGTGTAGGTGCCATCTACTGCAGTTTCTACTGGCTGTGTTAGTGACCACGAATCGCATCCATATATCAGGATCGGTTCAACCGTTGTCCTGAAAAGCTTCAGTTTGGCGAGTCTGTAGATGTGCGCTCTCCAAAATTTGTCAAGGATCCGAGATATTTAAAATCCTCTACTTTCTCAATTTGACTCCCATCTGATAAGTAAGCGCTATCATTAGCAGAGGGGTTGATATGGACCTTGTTTCGCTTGGGTTGAGAAATAGTCCAGTAGATTTGGAAGCACTTTCCACTTTACGAAGTAAAAGTTCTGCTTCTTGTATCATGTCAGCGAACAGAGCGGTGTCATCGGCATAATCTAGGTCAGAGAGACGTGAGGCTGGATGTCTGGAGCTTCTGCATCTGGTTAGGGTTAGTCCTTCTCTGTCATCAATCGCAGTTCTTAATGCCTAGTCCAAGACTATAATGAATAGGTATGGGACAAGAGGGTCTCCTTGGAGAACTCCTGTACTAATGTTGAAATTAGTAGTTTCCCGTTCGGGGGTCAATACAACTGCAGATGTGTTTACATACATTATCTGTATGGCTTCTTTGGGATGCCACACGCATGGAGAATATTGAATAGTGTGTTTCTTTGTACAGAGCCAAAGGCTTTCTTGAAGTCGACGAAAGTAATGGCAGCTTCTTTCTGGTGGCTTCTCGTTTCTTCGATGATGCGTCTAAGGGCAAGAATCTGCGAATATGTAGATCGTAGAGGTCTAAATCCGTTCTGGTTTAGGCGTGAGATCTTTGCTAGCTCAGGGCGAATTATGTTAAGCAGGAGTCGATTGTAGACCTTTGCAGCAGTCCGTGTTAGACACATACTAATACTCGACCATTCTTCTATTACGTATAATGGTGGAACAAAAAGGAGTAGCAGAACTAGACATGCCAAGATAACTCGTGAAACATGTTTTTTTCAGGTTCCAGCAAGTAAAATAGGCTGGGAAATAGCGTGCGTGTTCACACAAACGATTAGTTGTCCAAATGGTCGCGCGACACCGTGTCGCGTGACAAGTACCGGCTAACTTAAGTGTGCTTTCACACGAGCAACGTGTCTAGACACTGCAGATGCGACCTATTGAATGGCATCAATCACCACTCCAGAGAGTTATACAAGATCACCAGAGAGCTAGCAGGGAAGAACAAGAGCACTAGTCGCCCCATCAGGGACAAACAGGGAAACCTTCTGACTAAGGAATCTTTACAGTTGCAACGCTGGAAAGAATATTTCCAAGATATTTTGAGTAGGCCTCCACCAGATTCAATCCCAGACATTGAGGAAACAAATGAAGACCTTAACATTAATTGTGGTATCCAAAGAGGAGATCATGAGAGCCATCAAAAAGCTGAAGCTAGGCAAAGCACCTGGAATTGACAATATACCATCTAATGTCTTAAAAGCTGATATTGGGGCCACCACAGACGTTTTATACAGCGTGCTAAATGCGATCTGGGATAAAGAGGAAATACCAACTGATGGAAGACAGGTATGCTAGTTACAATCTCCAAGAAAGGGAACCTCAGTGAATGTAAGAACGGGAGAGGGATACTGCTTCTATCAGTGTCCAGTAAAATTCTCTGCCGTATCATCCTGGATAGGATACAAGACACAGTTGACAAGAAGCTAAGAAAGGAACAAGCTGGCGTTAGAAAGGATAAATCCTGCACGGATCAGATTGCTGCACCCAGGATTATCGTTGAACAATGCATTGAATGGCAGAGCTCCCTTTACATAAACTTTGTGGACTTCGAAAAAGCATTTGATAGTATAGATATGACAGTTCTATGGAAGCTCCTGAGGCATTATGGTTTACCCACAAAATTTGTAACCCTAATAAAGAACATGTACGAAGGTTTCACTGGTCATGTCATCTTTAATGGACAAGTTTCAGAAGGCTTCCAGATTGGAACTGGAGTACGACAGGGCTGCTTGCTATCTCCACTGCTCTTTCTGATAGCCATAGACTGGACAATGAAAAGATCCACAGAACACCATCGTACTGGGATCCAGTGGAACTTGTTCTCACAACTAGAAGACTTTGATTTTGCAGATGATCTAGCACTACTCTCATAAACCCATAAACACATGCAACAAAAAACAGAAAAGCTTCAAGAAAAAAGCAGCCAACTGGGTCTTAAGATCAATGTGGGAAAAACAAAGGTGATGAAAGTCAACAGCAGATCCTCCGAACCCATCTCACTAGAAAGTGGTACTGTTGAGGAAGTATAAGACTTCATCTACCTCGGGAGCAACATCAGTACAAATGGTGGGGCTGAAAAAGATGTGGAGCTACGCATTAATAAAGATCGCCATGCCTTCAGAACCCTACGCCCTGTATGGCTCTCTTCCCAAGCTATCCATAAACACTAAGATCCGCATTTTCAACACCAACGTTAAACCAGTTCTTCTCTATGGCTGTGAAACGTGGAAAACTACTCAGTCTCTCAACAACAAACTCCAAGTCTTCATCAACAGTCGCCTCCGATACATCCTTAAGGTATGGTGGCCTAACAAAATATCAAATAAAGTGCTCTGGAAGAAAACCAAACAGGAAGAAATAAGCACTACAATCAAGAGGAGAAAATGGAGCTGGATTGGCCACACACTCAGAAAAGATCCAACAAATACAACCAAACAAGCACTGGACTATAACCCACAAGGAAAGAGAAGACAAGGAAGGCCAAAAATCAACTGGAGACGCTCCACACTACGAGATCTTGAAAAAGTGGGGGTCACCTAGGAAGAGGCCAAAGGTATAGCCCAGAAGAGAGTGAGGTGGAGAAACATGGTTGACGCCCTATGCTCCTGAAGGGGCAAAGAGGATTAAGTAAGTAAGTAAGTAAGTAAGTAAGTAAGTAACTAAGTAAGTAAGTAAGTAAGTAAGTAAGTAATCACCACTTGATTTGTGAAGGTCACCATGAGTACACCTGCACGAGGTCGCGGTGGTCGCTGATCGGTCACTGCTTCTAACTATCGCCCGATAGATTCCCGAATGGGACCCAATCGCAATTCCGGCGACACATGTAGCCACAAATCGGCCTCGTAAATTAGTATTGCGAGGGTTTTTACACTAGTGATTAATTGGATAACCAATCGTTCGTCTGAACCGGCGTTTTGCCTGTTCTGCTACAGAATGCTACACTATTGTTATATTTCTGTTCCTACTCTGTCTAGTTGGCGCTAGCATACACTTCAGTGGACGAGCGTTCCGGGATCCCGTCAGATTCCAAGTGGAAGGCAACACGGACGCGGCGATTAAAGAGTACCACGATGTGGTGATGGGAAGCTCATCGAAACATATATTCAGAGTAGGTATATTCCGGAAGATTGCATATTTAAATGTGTCCAGTTAGGGAGTTCTGACCATTTAATTGCTTGATAACACTTAGTTTCTTGGGCATGTTAGTTGTAAAAAACCTGTCCATGGACTTTACTGATAATATGCTCAATGCTCATGGTAATAGTGCGTGTGCACATGTGAAACCATAAATGTACGAATGTTGGAACATTGTGATATATTTAGATTATCCGATTGCAAAGTAGAACAAATTAAAGCTGTTGAAGACACTACACATACAATTATTATTTATGTAATAACGAACACAAAATGTTACTAACTCATGTTGGTACTGTATTGAAACAAATTACTTAGTCTGTTGTGGCACCACCATTAAATCAAACCTTCTTTTGTAACATAAACATTTTTATCTTTGAAACGCCAATTTTTATGCATGATTTTCAAACGTATATAATACAGCAACTTCCTGAGGTATCTGCATGTGTTTTTTTCTATGTCAGTATATACTTGTCTCCGATACATGTGTATCGGCCTTCAAGTATCAGTGTGTCCTGTCTCAGAAATACGTCTGCATTCTTCATCCACCACGTGTCGTTGTCAAACACAAAGATGAGCTCGTCATATGCTTATTGCATACATATGTATATCAGTAGATATATAAAGTACTCTATGTGTGTGTGTGTGTGCGTGTGTGTGTGTGTGCGTGCGCGCGGTTGCGTGCGTGTGCATGCATGTGTGTATATATAACATATATATATATATATATATATATATATATATATATATATATATATATATATATATATATATATATATATATATATATATATATATATATATATATATATATATATATATATATATATATGCACACGCACATGCACATGCACACGCACACGGACAAACACACACACTCACACACACACTCACACACACACACACACACACACACACTCACACACACACACACACACACACACACACACACACACACACACACGAACTTGTCTTCAGGATAATGTGAACACGACACTACATTTGACGTCGCTGGTGGAGCAGTCGTGGGTTGAGCCTTACCGCCAAGAGCCGACCGTCGCAATCTGGCGATTCTTCGCCACCAGGAACGGCTTGATGCGATGGTACCCAGGTATTTTGGGGGAGTTTGGCGTGTTTACACCAAGCAAGCAAGAATGGTGGGTGTCCAGAAAAGACGTTCGCATTTATAATGATACATAACATCACGTGCATACTGTGATTATGTTACTGTTTTGACCGCAGAACTGCCAATTACACCGATTTTCCCAAAATAGTTCCGATTATAAATTAGCACACTCTTCCGATTTTGTATTCAAGGAACAATTAACCAATGTAGCATTACATACCATGTTTCCTTTATTATATAACTTACTAACACATAACGACCGCTACATATTAGCAACAAAAAGCAATTAATGACGTGCTGTCCCAGAAACGAGTGGTCATAACATGTTTCATAACTTCAGGTATTTGCATGCTATGGCGGAGCCAACTAGACTCATCTTCTCTCCACCTCATATTGATGTATTTGGAAAGTCGACAATAGTCGTCACTCTAAGTCGCGCCCTCATCACCGTCAAGTAAGTGGGCAACACTTCCCATTGAGGCAGAGGCTGTGAACATGTATTTCGTAGGACACTGTTTTCCCTAACACCAGTTAAATCTATGCCTTTCTGTGGACATTTGTGTGGGGACGGCACACACACACACGCACGCACGCACGCACGCACGCACGCACGCACGCACGCACGCACGCACGCACGCACACACACACACACACACACACTGTCTCTCCCCTCCCTTCTTTATCTCTCTCTATCTCGCTCTCACTCGTTGTCTTGCTCTCGCTCTCCTCTCTCTCTACCGCTCCATCAATCTCTATTCTCACTCCCTGTCCCCTCTCTTAATATGCCCCCTCTCTCTCGCTCTCTCTGTCCTCTCTCCCTCTCTGTCTTCTCCTCTCATCTCTCTCCCACTCTCTCTCTCTCCCTATCCACTCTCTCCCTCTCCCCTCTCTCCATCTTTTCCTCTCTCTCACCCTCTCTTCCTTTATCCCCCTCTCTCTTTCTGTCCACTCTCTCCCTACTCTCACTCTGCCCTCTCTTTGTCCTCTCCCCATCTCTCGCCTCTTACTCCCTCTCCACCTTTCTCCCTCCCTTCCACTATCTCTGCCCTCTCTCTATCTCTGCCCTCTCTCCTCTCTCCATCTCTTCCCCTCTCCCTCGCTCTCCCTCTCTCTCCCTCTCTCTCACCCTCTCTCATTCTCTCTCACTCTCTCTCCCCCCTCTCTCTATCATCTCTTTCCCTCCCCCTCTCTCTGTTCATCACAGGTGCACACGCACATACGGACAGTGCACACGCACATACGGACGCACGCATGTACGCACGCACAAAGACACACACGCGCGCGCACACGCACACATATTAATTTGCTAGATGGAACTACCGGACAATAAAACTAGCAGTGATGATGTGACAGGCGACGTGAAAGTGATGACAGAAGTAGAGAAAGCACTGCGCACACTGAAAAGAAGGAAATTGCATAGTGCTGATAGCATTCCAACTGAGCTGCTTTAATATGGTCGTCCTGAAATGAAAATGGTCCTTGAGAAACTGCCAGTGGTTCTGTGACACAAAGGAATGACCCAGAGAATGGACGTATAGAACCATCATTATACCATCAATTTAAAAAATATAATTACATAGCCTTGTCAGGGATAATCGCTACTGAGCAGATCCTCAATGTAATACTGAAAACATCTGCTTATCTAAAGAGATCCACAATTCCATCGACTATAACAAGGCGTATGACAAGTCATAAGAAACTCGAGCATTGCAGTACTTCTGAACCCTTCTGGAGATCAAGAGAAGACGGGGCCGCCACAAGAAAAATGGCTTTATCAAAGAACAGTTTTTTTGCCGCGTGCCCGCATGCGTGCCTGTGTGGTTCACATAATATAATCAAAACGGGACAATATTTAAAGAAAGATAACTGTGTCTTTCCTGATAAATGTTATGTTATGAAAATCTAGTATTATTTAATATACTGATCATTTGTTTGTCAGATATGGTCAAGAACATATTTTCGGCGTGGTGGCTACTGCCGTCTCATTTGAACACATATATTCACAGTTGCAGTCCATTTACCCTTCTTGTGAAACAGATTTGTACAAGTAAGTGTCTTGCCCCAGTTGCCAGCTGCCTCATAGATACTTACAGGTCCAGAATAAAATAGACGATCAAATAGTCTGATCCCAGAACTCAGGAACCTTAGCTATGCAAAGCATCAAAAAAGAGTACATTGACAACTCTACATGCCAGCACATTTAGAGGAGACCTCATAAATTTAAAAACAATAATAAAAGGTTAAGAAGATATTGAAAATATAATAAGAAGCGCCATTAGTCGCACAAACAGCTTTGATTAAAGTGCAATGCTGACTAAGATAATGATCCTTATCTCATATGATGACACATTATTCGATATGACTAATGGCTGGTTGTGAATATAAACGTGTTTGAATCCTCGATAAACTACGCTTCATTATCATCCTTCCTCTGTTGAGCAGGTGTTTTCTTGTGGACAGAGAAGGTTATATCATTGCGCATGATGACATGGTGATCCCTCCGCGGAAAAAGAACAAAATACCAAATATCATGAATATGCACATCACAAGAAAGTTGAGTATTTTGAAATTGCATTTATTCTCAGCTATAGGTAGGGCAGACCGGAGTTAGTTGTATAAAAATAACATATTTCAGGATTGCCATTACATTTTTTACCTGATCGGAACTTCTTTAATAATAACGAAACCGCAAATATCTCCAGCAGATAACAAGTCCTTAAATGCATGCTTAATACATTGAGGCCTCCTAAAATGTTTCAAATAAAAGGCAAGTTGCAACAGCCGTTTTAAAATCACGAAACATCACCAAATAAATGAGAAAAAAAAACGTTTTATTAATCTGGAATATTTAGTATTTCAACTATAATTTGTGAAGAAATGGTTATTTTATCTTAAAAACGTCTACTGAAACTCCCCAATTCAACACAAGCATATAATAGACGTCACAGCCACAATAACAAGTTAATGTTTTTTTTGTTATTTAAAATGGCGCTGTCTTTACCTTGTCAACAGATCAAGGTGATATCACACGTGACGGGCTTAAAACAATTGATGAATATACTTCAAAAAAAATTTGCATTAGTATTTCGCCTGTAGATCGTCTGTTACAACTTACCCGTGTTACAAGTAACTCCGGTCTCCTGTGTGCGTGCGTGCGGGGTGGTGGGTGGGTGTTCGTTTGGGTGAGTGTTTATATTGACAAAATCAGCTTTCTACCAACATGTCAAATGTAGGCTCCAAAATGGGTAATTACCAAAATATGTGGACATGATACCGTTTCACACAACATGTTCAACGTGTGTCAAATATTGTCAAATATATATATTGTTAATTATGAGTGTGCGTGCATGCGTTGTGGTAACTTTGAATATAAATTATTTAGTATGATGAAGCTGGCTTCATTTTATAGGAACCTAAGGTAGCAGCAAAGTTGATAGACTATGGCGCAATGACAAAGACTTCTTGTGTCCATCCGAATTCGTTGACGGAGACTATCTCGTATCAGGTAAGCTATTGTGACATGTCACCATTAGCTAATGATGACAAGTCACCATTAGCTAATGATGACATATCACCATTAGCTAATGATGCAGGTTACCAGTGAGATACATACAGATATGCTCTGAAACGTGTATTGATTGCGTCAGGTATGTTGACATGTTCAGTACAAAGTAACACTTAATGTTCGGTCTTGAGCAGCAGAACAACAGTACGGTCTTGTAAACGTGGTGATTGGGAAACATGTGTTACACTGGTGAGGGTAGACTGACAGTGTCTTAAAGAATGACGTTTTCAGATGAAAGACGCCCTTTATGTCAGCAAACATGACCGTCTCGCACTCCAGGAAGGCTTTGAGATCTACCACATCAAAGAAACAAATGCATTCATCGTCATCAAATATATGCAAAAGACATATCAGTCTGACCTGGAGATCTACTGCTACTGCTCCAGCTGGGTGAGTCCATCAGACTAACCTCCAACTGAATGAGCCGTTGGACAGACGTCCAATTGAGTGAGTCCATCAGACTGCCCTCCAACTGACTCAATTCATCATGTTGACCTCCAACCGGGTGAGCCTTTTAGACTGACCTCCAATTGAGTAAGTCCATTAGACTGACTTCCAATTGGGTGAGGTCATCAGATTGACATTCAACTTTGTTAGTCCATCAGAATCCCTCCAACTAAGTAATTCCATTAGATTAATCTCACGCTTTGTGAGTATATCAGACCTGCCTCCAACTGAGTGAGTCCAGAGTGTGCTCCAACTGGTTGAGTCCACCAGGCTGACCTCCAAATTGAGTGAGTCCAGTATGTTCTCCAACTGATGAAGTCCATTAGATTGACCTCCAAATTGGTGAATTCATCATCATATTTACTTCCAACTGGGTCGTTCATCGGAGTGACCTCCAACTGGGTGTGAGTCCATCAGACTGACCTCCAACTAGTTGAGGCCATTATCAAGACTGTCCTCCAACTGGGTGAGTCTATCAGGCTGCCCTCTGACTGGGCGAGTTAACCAGACTGACTTCCAACTGAGTGAATCCATTAGACTGGCCTCAAACTGAGTGAGTCCATCAGACTAACCTCCAACTGGGTAAGTCCATCAGACTGACACCCAGCTGGCTGAGCCCATTAGACTAGCCTCCAAGGGGGTGAGTCCATTAGAGTGCCCTCCAACTGGTTGAGTCCACCAGACTGACTTTTAACTGAGTGAGTCCAGGCTGTTCTCCAACTGAGTCAGTCCATCATACTGATCTCTATTATCCAGACTGTCCTCTATCAGTCTATCAGACTGTCCTCCAACTGGGCGAGTTAACCAGTCTGACTTCCAACTGAATGAATCAATTAGACTAACCTCCAACTGAGTGAGTCCCTCGGACTGACCTCCAACTGGGTGAGTCCACCAAACTTACATTCATCTGTGTGAGTTCATCAGACTGACCTCTAACTGAGTGAACCCATCATACTGTCCTCCAGACTGATCTCCAGTTGAAAGAGTCCTCCAACTGGGTGAGTCCATCAGATTGTCCTTCAACTGGCCGAGTTAACCAGACTGACTTCCAATTGAGTGAGTCCATTAGACTGACCTTCAACTAGTCGAGCCTTTAAGATTGACCTCCCATTGAGTTGACTGGGTGAACTATTAATGTGTCCGTGTCTTAGATGTATGTGTTTGATTCGTCTATCATTATATCCCTCCCTTGGGTATATAGACTTGTACCTGATATCAGTGTATGCTTCTTCAATTGTGAATGTGTCCCAGCATCAGATATATGTATGTTATTTGTTCATCCATCAATGTGTCCTTCTTTCAAATATCAATGAATATATGTCTCCATGAGCTCGTCGTGTACTTGTTCCATAAAGGTTTCATAGAGTAGACATTTGTCTGATACATTTGTATGTCCGATGTCAGAGATGTTTACATCAGGTGTCAGTGTATGTGTTGTTCCAGACATCTAAAACCTTTCCTGATTGTCTGGCGAAACCACATACTTCTTGTGAATGTCCGTGTATCAAGTATTCCAGTATTATCTGCGATGGGGCTTCGAGGTATGTCAGACATTGTGTATGATTTCAGACAAAGCAGACAGCATGCTGTTGATAGCCGTTTCTGCAGGAATCCGATTGTGCGTATGTCACGCAATTTTCTATAATAATCAATAATCTTTACAAAAACTGCTGTATAATTATACTGTATTTATCACATAAGTATTAAGTACGTGTGCATATGTGGACATGCACAGTTACACATTAATTGTTTGTTTTTTAACCAGAAATGACACTAAGCTGTGTTCGCCCGTCGTATATATGAACCACTACAAGCAGTTGAGTTACGATGAAGTGGCCGCGCGCAAACGCCTCAAGACCTGCTTTAAACTCGATTGCGCAAGCAGAAATACCTTTCAGTAAGTAAATCCACAGAGACCATACACGTATATCATGAATAGAATAAGAAAGGGGAGTAAACTGACTGCTATATATGTGTTCGTTCATGGGTCAGGCTTAAGATTGGTTATTATTGTTTCACTTTATGCTACAATAGAACAGTGTTTTGTTGATTGATTGATGTGTGTGTGTGTGTGTGTGTGTGTGTGTGTGTGTGTGTGTGTGTGTGTGTGTGTGTGTGTGTGTGTGTGTGTGTGTGTGTGTGTGTGTGTGTGTGTGTGTGTGTGTGTGTGTGTGTGTGTGTGTGTGTGTGTGTGTGTGTGTGTGTGTGTGTGTGTGTGTGTGTGTGTGTGTGTGTGTGTGTGTGTGTGTGTGTGTGTGTGTGTGTGTGTGTGTGTGTGTGTGTGTGTGTGTGTGTGTGTGTGTGTGTGTGTGTGTGTGTGTGTGTGTGTGTGTGTGTGTGTGTGTGTGTGTGTGTGTGTGTGTGTGTGTGTGTGTGTGTGTGTGTGTGTGTGTGTGTGTGTGTGTGTGTGTGTGTGTGTGTGTGTGTGTGTGTGTGTGTGTGTGTGTGTGTGTGTGTGTGTGTGTGTGTGTGTGTGTGTGTGTGTGTGTGTGTGTGTGTGTGTGTGTGTGTGTGTGTGTGTGTGTGTGTGTGTGTGTGTGTGTGTGTGTGTGTGTGTGTGTGTGTGTGTGTGTGTGTGTGTGTGTGTGTGTGTGTGTGTGTGTGTGTGTGTGTGTGTGTGTGTGTGTGTGTGTGTGTGTGTGTGTGTGTGTGTGTGTGTGTGTGTGTGTGTGTGTGTGTGTGTGTGTGTGTGTGTGTGTGTGTGTGTGTGTGTGTGTGTGTGTGTGTGTGTGTGTGTGTGTGTGTGTGTGTGTGTGTGTGTGTGTGTGTGTGTGTGTGTGTGTGTGTGTGTGTGTGTGTGTGTGTGTGTGTGTGTGTGTGTGTGTGTGTGTGTGTGTGTGTGTGTGTGTGTGTGTGTGTGTGTGTGTGTGTGTGTGTGTGTGTGTGTGTGTGTGTGTGTGTGTGTGTGTGTGTGTGTGGTGTGTGTGTGTGTGTGGTGTGTGGTGTGTGTGTGTGTGTGTGTGTGTGTGTGTGTGTGTGTGTGTGTGTGTGTGTGTGTGTGTGTGTGTGTGTGTGTGTGTGTGTGTGTGTGTGTGTGTGTGTGTGTGTGTGTGTGTGTGTGTGTGTGTGTGTGTGCAAGGTCATCACTTATTGACAATCGTGTCGTCTGTGACAGACAGTGTCATGAGCAGGCGGGCTGTCGATGGTGCTCTGTTGGCGAGGATGGCGTCGATTTGGGAGATAAATCATTCTGTGGTGAAGTGCAAGTTTGTCACTTTGGCATGGTGGGACACTATGGCCTTCTCCACGGTACGTGCTGTATTTACACACATTGCATGCCTCAGATAAGTGTAGCGGGTGAAAACAGATAATGCAACTACGTTTATTATTTAATGTGGCGGGTAGAAACACATTCAATACAAACATGTTATTATTTTGATCGAAAATGCACCTTTTTAGTTTACATGAAATTATCTAAATATATCTTGAAAAAATTTAGTTAATCAGCCTTTGGTGTCCAAAACAAAATAAATGGTTGCATATAAACAATTTGGGGTAATATATTAATTTGGTTCATATATACAAATTATGTCAGTTTATGTATGTGTAAATATTATATATAAGCTATGTGTATGATCCTTATCAGCTGATTAGTATTACTATATTTTGAGCTGTTTGTATTATGTTGTATATATTTATATGTCAATAAATTGACTATTATTATTATACTTATTTATCTGTGCACATTTATAAATGTCAAACTCTTGTAATGATAACATCACATTACTTCGTACTGAATAGCACAAAGTGGTACTCTACAAGCACATTGAATTCACATCCACCATTCATCAACGTATTTGCTCATTTACCCTAATATTCATTGCTTTACTTATGCCAGATGTGAAGATTCTGAAACCGCCCGACAATAAATGGATCTACGTCAAACTTGTTAGCATGGCTCTCTCGATTGTCGGCCTCATTTGTCTTTTCATTCTCGCTTATCGGCATCGAGTCTTCCACCGATTGTGCATGCTGTTGCCTAATGACTTCAAGTCGCCTGTCCCGTCACAGCAACCTACTATTACATCGCAATCCTGGTCACATCCCGAGTCACGTTCTTTGTCAAATCGTGCTTCACGTCATGGGTCACATCCTGCGTCACGTCCTAGGTCACATCAATCATCACAATATGGAGTGTCATGCTCTTCGACGCGCTCTAAGATACGCTCTAAGATACATCGTTCTTCAAGCAGGTCAGTTGCGACTTGTGATTTGCCTTAGTATCTCATTTGATATCACGTATTATATGCCTATCAACATATATATTATATAAAGTAGTATGTATATGTCTGTCTGAAACTCCCCTGATGTGGTATCACGGATTGGCGGGGTTTCTGCTCACTAGTTTGGCTCAGGTCTAGTTGGAAAGCCCCATTTCTATAATTCAACGCTCGTGAATGGTGGTTGCACAAATGAACAGGTGAAATAAAAATAAACATTTAATATACGATAGTTACTTAATTTACAAGAAAACAAATAGACTCCTGGATTTATTTTATTATTATAAGCAAATAACTCCGATTCTGTAGTAATCGGCCAGGAAATTAACTACTAATAACGTCTAACATGATCCATCGCGATCCAAACATCAACCCAAAGTAAACTATATTGTTATACTCATCATGACTAAAGATAAAACAAAGCTGTGTTTGCTTACATACCTTGACATGTCACAACCCTGTTCGAAGACCTACAAAGTCAGTTCCGAGGCATCTATGCGTGTATAACACTCCAGTCCCTTTCTACGTTATCACAAACCGTTCATTTCTCCCCAGACGCATGGTTGCGTGGTCGCGGAGCACTCACGTTTCTCCATCTGACGTAGCCGTCCACGGTCTTCGTGCCGCGAGCGCCGTGCAGAGATGATTCGGTTGTCTGCCGTCGTTCTAGCATACGGCTCAGGCCATCGCGCCGCAAACGTACTGCAGAGACGATTCAGCGCTTTGTCGTCGTTCTGGCATATTGCTCCGGCCTTAGTGCCGCGCACGTAGCGTAGAGACGATTCTGCGCTCTGCGTCGTTCAGGCGTACTGCTACGGTTGTCGCTACCGTCTTTCTTCGCAACAGGGCTGTCGTCTCTTTAGTGGCATTTTGGCAGCGCATAGCCGCATCGATATTCGCTGCGCATCTCGGCTGTGTTTTCAGTCCATTTCTAACGTTTCACACGCTACTTCTTAACTGTAGGGGAGCGTAGATACTTCTACCTCCTCGCTCAAAGTTATACCTTACACGTTGTTGACTCACACGTGTCCTTCGTCTGACACACGGGCGACCACGCTGGGCTAAACGACACTTCTGTGTCCATATATTTTCGCCCTCGCCGAGATCCCTCACATGTTTATCTCTTTTTATACTCCTTGTTTCTGAGATAACACATGAAACTACAATAGCCAGTTAACGTGTTTAATTTACATTATATTACTAAGTGTATATTATATACGATGCATACATTTAGAATTTCATAATTACCAAAACAAATAAATAAATAATAACCAAAACCTCGCTACACAGCGAGTATAACTTAAATGAAGATGAAATAACAATGAAAGCGATTCACATTATCGCTCGAACGCGATTCACCTATCGCTCGATAACGATTCATCTATCGCTCGAACACGGTTCACACACTACTTGTGTCACAGCACTCCTCGACAGTCCATTCTTTCCTGCGTTTATGTGTCCGTGCTTTCCTGCCGCTCAAGTCGACCCCGCCCTCACACGACGCTCCAGCTCGCCCTCACACGACGCTCCAACTCGCCCTCACACGACGCTCCAGCTCGCCCTCACACGACGCTCCAACTCGCCCTCACACGACGCTCCAGCTCGCCCTCACACGACGCTCAAGCTCGCCCTCACACGACGCTCCAGCTCGCCCTCCGCTGCGCACCTCTCTCGACTATTCAGCCCGACCTGGTTCTGCATGATATAATTTAACCCAATTGTTACAACAAAATTACAATAAATGAACAAACAATTGGTAATACGTATACAATCCGAGCATACAATGACTGATGATGCCTACAGAGAACCCTCTGTGCAGCTCTTGTCTTCTGACTGTTACCCTCACTATAGCAAACAAGAAACTAGCAAGCACTGCATCATTCACCGTTGTAAACACAGTAAGAATCACTTGTATCCTTTAATAACACAAATCTGCTTAATTTAACAAGAGTTAGTGACACTGTGAACCACAGTTGTAGCAAAATTCCTATTAAAACGGTTTCTTTATTGACTATCAACGTCAAACAAAAAGAATACTTACGCCAATCGCTGTGGCAATGTTCAAACGGTACATATACTATTTCAGTAGTAGCCTTCTCGCCATGTTCAAACGTACAATTGTAATTTCAGTAGTAGTCGCCTTCTCGCCATGTTCAAATCATACAAATACAATTTTAGTAGTCGCCTTCTCGCGACATACCACTGGCCGACCGCAGTTAGACCTGTCCCGAGCGTATGTATAGTCCACCAGTCAGTGATACGCTTCAATAAACATTACCGGCCTGTTACCTAACATGATGTGCATTGCTAGGACTACCTCCTAGCATGGCTCAACAATAGCTATAGAAGACATGTTACATAAGATAATGGCTATCACTACGACTGTAGTGTAAACATAAAATAAATGTATAATATTCACATTGCCACAGTTAGATGATATATAGAGTCTTCGTGAAACCGTAAAACCGGCAGTTGTACGTGACTTTTGTGGCGCGAAGATGTCATTGCCATTGGCATTGCACTACCAAAACATGACTGGGCAGTGCCAGCAGTCATAAGTTGTCATTGCCATTGGCATTGCACTACCAAAACTTGACTGGGTAGTGCAAGGAGTCATAAGATGTCATTGCCATTGGTATTGCACTACCAAAACTTGACTGTGTAGTGCAAGGAGTCATATGCTCTTCCAGTGCCCACCTTTTCTCCCGTGCAACGCCGAGCAACTCGGTTAGTACTGTTTATGTGAATATGTGGCATAATTGTGTAGATCACATAATTGTGTAGATCAACATACAATTAATAATAATAATATATAAAATAATCTCATTGAGCTAAAATCCTCGGGAGACGCACACTCGGCAGCGCACCAAAACAAAAAGGGTTAAGCAGTTCATACTCGATAAGCAGTTCCAGTTGTATACAGTTAGTCGGGGAACCACATTACAAAAAGGCTTCTGTTTAGGGATGGAGTGGACATAGTTTAGTGTGGAAAGCAGGCTTCATTTTTCTGTTAGATTGGTGCATCTAGATGAATAATTACGGGGCTTGCTCTGCCATATCTCTTGCGAAACCGAACATTTTATTTTAAGAAGGGTACCCCCAATTGACAATTTCTGCGACTTGCGTCAGGGAACGTATTGACTATTGCACATATTACTCCATGGAAATATCTGTATATAATATTTGTAAACAGATGAACTACCGTATGAAAGCTAAACATCCACTGCATCTGTAGACATGTGGTTTGTCAATATATATTGAGTATTTGACAATAACCATATTATTATACCGAGACTCCAAAAATTAGTCACAGAAATCATAACATAATTTATATAAAATGGTAAAAAAAATATTTTGGTGGCAGTATTATAATTATTACCTATTTTGGTGTGAAACATATGTTTATTAGCTACAGTTTGATAAAAAAATTTATGTCCATATATTATATACAAATGTAGTTATAGGGTTGGCAACATGACGACCCAAAACAGTCGAACAAGTACGGTTGGTTACTTGTATAATTAAACAGACAGGTGAAAACACTTTATCTCTAAAATACAATTACATCCTCTATTTTGGACCCAAATAAGCAAGGACTGTCTTGCAAGACCTATTGTGGCATGGTCAGGTGTCACACTTTACTGATGCAATGACGGAGCTCTACTGGGACGCATTTAAGGCTTGAACATTGGAGCAATCTGAAGTAAATCTGGATGCTATGGCTTCAGTTTCTGGCTCAATCCAGCATCAGTCTGTTGCATTGAAACGCCAAGAACGTGATGCTGCCTTACAAGCTCCTGCAAACCTACTGGATAAAGGATTCATGTCAACCAGATGTTGTTTGATTTTGATGCAACCCTCGAGAGCACACCAACAGGCAGACTTTGGCTGATGTATATCCATATGTTACTTATCTTGAAAAGGTACATCGAAGCGGAGAGAGCTGGTTTATGGCAGCAACATTTGACCGAAGTAGGTAACATACTGCCATATATGGTATCTGCTGGGCACACAAAGTATGTAACATGGCACACTACTTGCATGCTATGAGACACCTGCCACCAGATGTGGTGACAACTAAGGTCATTTCACAATCCATGTGACGAATGAAAAATTCTGGGGTATGGATGGACATGGCCCTAGACCAAACATATAACAAAGAGGCGAACACGCAGCTTTCCAAGGGTATTACACAACAAAAAGCTACCAGAGAGAAGTACCTGAGGGCACTGCCTGCTCTTACAGCTGTCTCTGAGCAGACTAAGGCAATGGTACATATAAGTGAGGGAATTAGTACACCTATATGAGCAGCGAAGACACATGCATTGAAAGCCTGATCAACCAATTTACCTCATCCTCTTCTGATCTCTTGAATATCGTCACTGGAGAGACGTGAGCCTCACTAGATATAGAAGCAAAAGAGAAGGGACAGGAAGCACTCAGCAGAGCCGAAGAAACGCTTAACACAACTGTTACTCCGGTACGACTGCCGACTTTCCACGAGAAGTGACAGAAACTAGTCAACTCATTGAAAGCAAAGATATACAGGGAAGAGAGCAATGCTGTCCGGAGCCTCCACGTTCTTCGTGATATTGGCAGTGAATCCTTCAGCTATGGGTGGACTAAATACCCTGCTTCTCTCTTTGAGCCAGATCATTAAGGTTACGTCATGAGGAAGGGTAATAAGGCATATTATATTGTAGCTATGAAGAGTCAACTTGGAGATTCCTGGGTAGAAAAATACCACTTACCACCTACTCGTTATCTGCATAAGTTGCTGATGTCCTAGGGAACATGGTCAACTTGGTTGGTGATCGGTATATCCGTCCACCAGGGTGCAACATGGTCAACTCGGTTGGTGATCGGTATGTCCCGTCCATCAGGGTGCAACATTGTCAACTTGGTTGATGATCGATATGTCCCATCCACCAGGGTGCAACATGGTCAACTTGGTTAGTGATCGGTATGTCCCATTCACCAGGGTGCAACATGGTCAACTTGGTTGGTGATCGGTATGTCCCATCCACCAGGGTGCAACATGGTCAACTTGGTTGGTGATCGGTATGTCCCATCCACCAGGGTGCAACATGGTCAACTTGGTTGGTGATCGGTATGTCCCATCCACAAGGGTGCAACATGGTCAACCTGGTTGGTGATCGGTATGTCCCATCCACAAGGGTGCAACATGGTCAACCTGGTTGGTGATCGGTATGTCTCATCCACAAGGGTGCAACATGGTCAACCTGGTTGGTGATCGGTATGTCCCGTCCACCAGGGTGCAACATGGTCAACTTGGTTGGTGATCGGTATGTCCCATCCACCAGGGTGCAACATGGTCAACTTGGTTGGTGATCGGTATGTCCCATCCACCAGGGTGCAACATGGTCAACTTGGTTGGTGATCGGTATGTCCCATCCACAAGGGTGCAACATGGTCAACTTGGTTGGTGATCGGTATGTCCCATCCACCAGGGTGCCACATGGTCAACCTGGTTGATGATCGCTATGGTGTACAATTGAGCCTAAATGAACTAGAAAAGGCCAGACTACAGACGACACAAGATGAAAGTCGCACATACGAGATTCCGGATAACCTACATCATTTGGGAGAGAGATTTGTAGTAAAAAACTGGTTCCAATCACGATGAACAAGCCATCCAGACATCCAGCAGCGACTTGGATGCAATACTGCACATGTGTCAACAGCAAATGCATAAAAAGATGATCTGATGCCACTGATGGTGTGAACTGTGTGGTTGCCTCAAGTGCTTAGCTAAACCAGACAAGTGTGCTCGTGTCCTTCATACCGAAAGTGACGATGTTAAGTAGAGTTGTGTAGCACTGATCAATTGCAAATACAGCAGGAAATCAATGCCTTTCATTTAATACAAATCTTGTGCTATTTTATTGAAGCATATGTAATTGAACCAAGATACACTCGACATTTTTTAACGTTCATTTCTACATATAATATTATAACTTTTAGTAATAATTTAGTAAAAATGGGAATTTCTTTGTCGGCCATCTGGTAATTTAAAATGGCTGTCTTAATTCGAGTTGTGCATATTACATTCTTCTGTACATAATAAAATTACTTTTAAAATATATAGCTTCTTATTTGGGTCCAAAACTAATTATATTTTAGAAAAAGAGTGTTTTCACATCTTTTTCTAATCATGCAAACGACAAACTGTACTTATTCGGCTGTTTTGGGTTGTCATGTTTTGGGTTGTCGTGTTGCCAACAGTATATTGTATCTAATATATTGTATCTAATATATGGACATATATTTGGTATCAAACTGTAGCTAATAAACATGTGTTTCATATATATATATATATATATATATATATATATATATATATATATATATATATATATTTATATATGTAATAATTATAATACTACCACCAAGATAATTTTAGCAGCTTATATAAAATTATGTTATGCTTTGTGTGACTCACTTTTGGAGTATCGGTATAACAATAGGGTCATTGTCATAATAGAGCTCTTATTTCACAAGTACACAAGATATAGTGACAAACAACATCAACAGATGAAGTGGATGTTTAGCTTTCATACGGTAGTCCGTTTGTTTACACATATACATATGTTTTATATAGAGATTGCCATGGAGTAATATGTGCAATAGTCAATACGTTCCCTGACGCAAGTCGCGGAAATTGTCAATTGAGGGTACCCTTCTTAAAATAAAATGTTCGGTTTCGCAAGAGATATGGCAGAGCAAGCCCCGTGATTATTCATCTAGATGCACCAATCTAACAAAAATGAGGTCTGCTTTCCACACTAAACTATGTCCACTCCATTCCCCAAACCTGGCAATGGATCCCTGTCTAAGTTGGATTGGCCCGCTGGGAGCTGTGGAGGATAAGTAAGTTTAAACAGGTGGCTTTTTTAGCTTACTGCGAAATGTTGCTATATTTTCTACGTACTTAACACTAACAGGGAATGAGTTCCACAGAGTCGGTGCAAACGACGAAAGTGCTTGATAGGTAATTGTATAGATCATTAAAATAATGCGATATCGTACAGGGAGCCAATACAATGATGTAAAGCGTAGTGATGTGTGAGAGAAACGAGGAGACCGGGCAGTTGCCCTTGCCAAATAATTTTGCACACGTTGAAGTTTCAAGATGTCCTTGAGAGCAATATTATGATAAATGGAATTGCAGTAGTCAAGTCTGCTGCTAACCGGAGCTGTTGCAATAGTTTGGCGACAGCAAAATACATATACCGGCGAATACGACGAAGGTCACGAATGTGATAAAAGCAGAAAAGACAAGTTTGTGAAATATGCTGTCTAAAATTAAGATTATTATCAAAGGTGACTCCTAGATTCCGTCCTGAGACATATGTGTCGGGGAAAAACAATCAAGTTTACCACGCTGCTTTTGTGCACCAATAATAAGAAAATCTGTTTTATTTGCATTTAACTTTAATCTGCTGCCAGTCTTCCAGTGGAATATATTCTGACGACAATACCTGGGTTGGTTTAAGGAAAATGTGTGTCCGGCGTAGCCAAGGAAAGGTAAATGTGTGTATCATCTGCATATAGGTGGTGGTCCAAGTTGTAAATTACTGCGCTTAGTGGAGTAGTGTAAAGAATAAAAAGTAATGGTCCAAGAACAGAACCTTGAGGGACACCACATGAAGCTATGTTTGTTCTTTACAGAAATATACAATACAGATTGCAATGCTGAATGTTTACATGTCACTACCATTTTATATTATGAATTCGTACTTGATGCATATCTAGGACAAACCTAATGATGATTATAAAATAGCATAATTTTCATTATTTGTTGTAAAACAAATTACTCCCATGACTACACCAATTGCATGAATGGATTTGCCCATTAAAAGTGTTGGTTGTGTAGCTTGGAGTAATTTGATTTATAATTTATCATTCCATCTACGGCTTAAGCGCTATGGGACAAGTCTGTATTTTTGTTGTTATGCATATATTTAGAAAGCAGACTTAACCATTAAAAAAACTCCAAAAACATATTTAGACGGATGTGTGCATCAGGTTACTAGATGTTCCGAGGAAATATATTACATATAATATATCTCCAGGAGGACGTCGGCAGTGTCTGTATTTCGGAATAAGTCGGAAGCCCAAAGAGCTATCTATGAAGCTCTGCGGCGTCGACGCATTTACAAGAGATCTGGTTCAACTAAAGATGAGAGCCTCCCAAATGAGCACTCTACTCCAAGCAGGTAAGATCAACCAGTACTCTTGGTACTAGCAGTAAGAATTTAAATGCAAAATAGTACGTATTTCTTCAAATGCAGATACATTTAAAATAGCTCAAATGCAAATTATGTTTCATAAGTACTTCACTTACTTTTTAAATACTTCTTCTGATGCTTTTTCCCATATATTGGGGACGTTTAAACTGTACATTGTTGGGTTGTGCCAAATGTCTGATATTCACACATAAGTTTGGGCTAAATGCACATATTTGTTTCACTGATGTGAAATGCAGGGACCTGCTGGCCTACTGGTAGTAAAAGTAGTTCAGTTGAATATATCTCATCATGTGAGAAATTGTAAAAGTTGTCTTCTTATTTTTGCCAAAATATGTTGCATTCTCTGGAAGAACTGTTTTTATGTAGCTGCTGCATTCGTTTATTTTAAAATGATGGTCCATGGTTCACAATAACAATGTATATCACACATAACGTCTGAAAGCGTTCTGATTAAGCACATATGTTTGCGTGTCTACATGTGAATGTGCTTTTGCTTGTCTATACAGTTTCACTTTCCTACTAATGTTCTTTGACAGTGGCAACATTGGTTCAACGCGCAGTCACGAGCTCTCCATTTCAAAAAGAAACGCGAAGAACATACGATCCAAAAAAAGTTACAGATCCAACATGCTGAACAAACAGTTTCACAGAGACAGAAAACATGGTGTTAACATGTGCAACTTAAATGCCGTACTTTTTTCATTAAATAGAAAAGGTCCAAGATCATAATCGTGTTGAGAGAGACAGAGAGAGAGAGGGGGGAGAAGACAGAGTAGAGAGGAGAAAGAGGAAGAGGGAGAGAGAGAGAGAGAGAGAGAGAGAGAGAGAGAGAGAGAGAGAGAGAGAGAGAGAGAGAGAGACAGAGACAGAGACAGAGACAGAGACAGAGACAGAGAGAGAGAGACAGACAGAGAGACAGACAGACAGACAGACAGACATACAGAAAGACAGACACACAGACAGAGAAGGGGAGAGACGGTGCGTGCGTGTGTGTTTATGAAATATTTGAGGACTAACCTTAAATGTGTATGGTTAAATGCGTAATGTTACAATAAGAAAAGCGAGTTAAATATCATGTCAGCGGATGTCGTCTCTCCTGTATTCGTGACGGTTTCACACGGTTTGTATAGATCACTAAAATAATGCGATATCATACAGGGAGCCAATACAATGATGCAAAACGTAGTGATGTGTGAGAGAAACGAGGAGACCGGGCAGTTACCCTTGCCAAACAATTTTGCACACGTTGAAGTTTCAAGATGTCCTTGAGAGCAATATTATGATAAATGGAATTGCAGTAGTCAAGTCTGCTGCTAACCGGAGCAGTTGCAACATATACCGGCGAATACAAGATTTAACAAGATTGCCATCTCGAACAACAAGTTCCAGATAGCAAGTGGGCAAGGGAGCCATTGGCTTATCGATAGTCCAACAATTTTCTCATCTTTGTGTAGCCCGCCCTTATCATATATCTGTCAATTCTATTTTTAAACATATCCACACTACTAGCATTAACACAATCATTTGGCAGTTTGTTCCATTAATTTATCACCCTATGTGAGAAAGAGTACTTCCTCATGTCCAACCTACACTGCTCCTTAACTAATGCTGCTTTGTGTCCTCTGGTTATACTGCCTTCTTTAAGTTTGAAGAACATATTCCTGTCAACGTAACCGTTCACTATTTTAAGCACTTCTATTTGGTCTCCTCTTAGTCTCCTGGTCTCTAGTGTTGTCAAACCACATTGTAATAAGCGACTTTCGTAACTAAGGTCTCTTAATTCTGGAATCATTTTAGTTGCTCTTCGTTGTATTCTTTCTAGCTTATCTATGTCTTTTTTACGATATGGCCTCCATGCTTGAATACAATATTCCAAATGTGGTCTAACTATTGCTTTGTACAGGGGTACAATTAAATGTTTCTCCTTATACGTGATAGTTGTTTTCCAGTGGTCCGACCTTATCTCGAACTTTCTGTTTACTCCTTACATAAGCATAGAAACTCTTGCTCTCATTTTTTTATATTACCTGCCAATTTTTTTTCAAAGGTTCTTTTAGATTTTCTAATTTCAGTTGTAGCTATGTTAAGTGCCTCTTTGTAGTTTGTGTAGTCTTCTACGTTTCCAGTGTGTATATAGACCCTCCACAGCATCTCTTTGTGAGCAATTTTTCTAATAGCTTCTTTTGACAGGTGTTTTATCCTGGATCTTTTCCCTTGTTTTCTTAGTGGAATAAATTTCTCAATAATGCCCTCAATCTCATAATTTAAACAAGTCCATCATTCTGTTGCTGTCTTGTTCTTCAGCAAGTTATTCCAATCTATATGTGCTAGGTATGTTCTCATCACTTTATATTTGCCTTTGTTTAAGTTCCTCCTCCATTGTTTTTTATATGTATTCCCTGTTTTTACTTTTATATTAAAATGGATTTGGTTATGGTCAATTGAACCCAAAGGTTCGTGTACTTTAACATTCTCCACTAATTCATTTTGAGAAGACAAAATTAAATATAACACATTCCCACCTCTGGTTGGTTTCCAAGACATGTCGGGTAAGGAAACAATCCTGTGTTAGAAGTAGAAACTGATGGTCGTCACCTCCAGCACTCTCTAATGATTCCCATTGTATATAGCCATGGTTAAAATCATCCATTATAACACATTCTCTCTCCCTTGCTCACCTCCCTTATCGCCTTTTGTAATTTTACATCCTCCTCTTGTCCTATGTTAGGACTACGATAAACTACTCCTATTGTTAATGTTAAGTTCCTGGTAACTATGTTACACCAAATTGCTTCCACACTATCTGCTTCACTTTTCAGTGTAATTTCACATGCTTGGATAAATTCTTTAATATACAAAATTACTCCACCTCCTCTTCTTTCTCGTCTATCCTTCCTAAACATTACATAGCCTGTCAGTGCTAACTCAGCACCTACTATATCTTCATTTGCTCATGATTATGTGATGCCTATTACATGAGGATCACTATCTGCTACCATAATGTCTAACTCACTTTTTATATACTATGCTCCTGGCATTTAAACATACACATTTAAGTTCATTGTCTGAAATTATTGGGGAACATTTCTTTGGATGTGTATTTGTAGTAGTACTCCTTTGAGTTTTCTCTGTCAGTTCCCCCTGCCCATCTAGTTTAAATAATTTATGGTACCTGTGCCCTCGTCGACAACTCTGACAAGTACTGCAGCGCCCTTCCCTGTCAGATGAAGTCCATCTATCGTGAAAAAGTCACCTCTTGCCACAAAGTTTAACCACATGTCTACGAAGCATACTCCCTCCTCCATACATACCTTCTGTACCTGTGTGTTGATCGCCATCCTCCATCAGTTCCTATATTCCTCACCCCTGCCTTCCATTATTGGTAATATCCCCGACAATACGATCTGCCCAACTCGTGCGTCTTTAAGTGTCTTGATCAACCTCCTGTACTTGCCAACGATGGCTGACGTTCCCTCCTTCTCTGCATTGTTCGTTCCCACATGCACGAGAACAGCACCTCCCGTGCCACCACCCATGACCTGTCCTGCCTTCTCTGCTATATCCTCTACTTTTGCCCCTGGTAGACATACTGTTATGTCATCTCCTCTATTTACAATTTTATCCACTTTCCTAATGATGGAATCCCCCATAAATACCCGGGCTCTCCTCGCTTTCCCCTGTGATACTACATCAGCAAAGCTCCCTTCCTGTTGCACACTACTAGTACGCCAGCTTTCTCTCATATCATCAACCTTTACTGTCTTACCACTTGTCAATCCCTCTCCACTCTACCGCTTACCTATCTTTTGTTGCATTCTCTGCCTTCTGTCATCTTTCTTCTTCTTACCAGCGTTCTCCCTCACATTGCCACTGCTCTCCTTGTTCTCCTCGGTCTCACCACCTCTGCTCTCCTCGGTCTCGCCACCCCTGCTCTCATCATTCTCACCACCTCTGCTCCCTTCTGCCTCACCCTGCCCTGTCATCATCAAAATCATATGCCTTAGCTCAATCACCTGCTCCTGCAGATATTTCACTGTCGTACACCCCCTACACACGAAATGAAAATCATCCGCCTGCACCTCCGCCCACGAATTTACACACCCGGACTTTGCAAAGTCTATCCAGCTGCCGCAGCTAGAACTTATCAATTTACGTTTCGCCTTTACTTGGTGTTTGCACGGCGCCATGTTAGAAATTAAAGTTGTATTTGTTTATAATCCGTTTATAATCAATTTATACTAGGTAGTCTTCACAAAGACTGTTTTTGTGTTGTAATACACACTTTATAGTATTTTACTTATGTCTTAATTAAATTTACAGCTGACTAACAAAACGTAATATCGCTCGCGCTAACGAAATTTCAGTGACCTTATTTAAATAACACTGAATTACTACCTACGGCTAACTTTTAACAATAAATGTTGCTAAAACAAAATATTCAGGTTTTCAATATTTAATATGTACTAAATTATTTACAATAATATTATGTCTCGTATTATGTACCCAATCAACTGAAAACAACAACCCTTAATTATCGCTCGCGCTACCGAGTCCTCGGAGACTTACGATATAAACTACCCTAAATTACTCCTATAGCTAATTTTTAACAGCAACTATTGACTAAACAAGGACTCTTGTAAGTCTATGTTTAATATACACGCAATAATAATACTTATCCGATCAACATTCCACGCTTTAGACAAATACCTCATCTCGTGGGAAACCTTATTCCACCTACCAAGCTGCGAACAACAACTGCAGTTTTTCAATTCTACAATCAAAACTTTACTCGACACGCATCTCCCTGAACGAAAAATCAGAAGATGTTCCAGCGACAGACCTTGGATAGATGACAATTTCCGCTATCTAATACGTCGCCGCCAGATCGCGCTTCTTTCCGAGAACCAACCATTGTATGTATGGATCAATCAAAGGAACATCAACCGTACACGCACTGGTCGAGCTTGTTCACAAGTGGAAATACGCGGTCGAGACCCCTGGAACCATAGTACGAATACTTCTCGTCGATTTCAGCAAAGCGTTTGACCGAGTCGACCATCACATTTTAATGACGAAATGTGCATCTCTCGGACTTCCAACTTTTATTACCAAATGGCTGACATCCTTCTTGTGTCAACGCAAACAGAGGGTAAAGATCGGGAGTGTGAAATCGGAGTACACCAGTGTCAACGCAGGTGTCCCACAAGGCACAATATTTGGACCAATCGGCTTCCTACACCATATTAATGATCTGCAAACAGTATGCGAACATATAAAATATGTCGACGATTGCACAATATGGGAAGCTTCTTCATCCTCCGGAATGGACAGCTCACTCCAAGTAGCGGCAGACGAAGTCGGGCAATGGACAGCGAGTAACAAAATGGCGCTGAACTACGACAAGACGAAAGAACTGCGGATATGTTTCAAGAAATCAACTCCGGACATCGCACTGCTAACCATCGACGGTAGACCAATCCAACAAGTTAAGAGCACTCGTCTACTAGGTGTGACTCTATCTGAAGATCTGAAGTGGCAATTACACAGAGACGAAATCACTACAAAAGCATCGCAACGTCTATACTTCATCATCCTTCTCAAAAGAGCCGGCATTGACCCTCACCATCTCATCAACATATACACTTCAATCGTCCGATCGGTATTGGAGTACGCATGCCAAGTGTGGCACACGAGCCTTACAAAAAAGCAAACGAGACAGATAGAATACATCCAGAAACGGGCAATGCGGATCATTTTCCAAGATAAGTCGTATACCGAAGTCATCACCGCAGCCAATCTACCAACACTGTCAGACCGGAGGGAGAAGTTGTGTAGAACGCTATTCATAAGCATGCAACAATCTACACATAAATTACACCATCTTTTGCCTCCCCTCCGGGAAACTCCGTACACAACTCGAAACACGAGGACTTACTGTGTGCCGCGTTGCAGAACTGCAAGATTTCAGAACTCTTTTATACCGTATGCTTTAAGACACTGGCAGTAATTATGAACTCATTTATAAATTAGTTACTTTTTACATAATAGTAGTAGGCCATATAATTTATTCTACTATAGTATTGCCTGTTTTAAGTTTTAATTTATGATTATGTCCTTCATATTTACATTGTTTATATACAAACATAACTTTAAACATGATGTACATGCATCTTTTAAGTTTTTAAATTTTAAGTCATATTTTTTTCTTAATTAATTTATTTTCATTGGTTGTTTTACTGTGCCAATTGTAGAATTCAACTGCTATAGTTGCCATTTTAATAAAATTATTATTATTATTATTAAAATCCACCAAATTCAATTCCGTGTTCTCCTCAAGATTTCCCAAGATGCAAATTCCTTTAAATACGACGAAGGTCACGAATGTGATAAAAGCAGCAAATACAATATATATAAGTTTGTGAAATATGCTGTATAAAATTAAGATTATTATCAAAGGTGACTCCTAGATTCCGTCCTGAGGCATAGGTGTCGGGGAAAAACAGTCAAGTTTACCACGCTGCTTTTGTGCACCAATAATAAGAAAATCTGTTTTATTTGCATTTAACTTTAATCTGCTGCCAGTCATCCAGTGGAATATATTCTGACGACAATACCTGGGTTGGTTTAAGGAAAATGTGTGTCCGGCGTAGCCAAGGAAAGGTAAATGTGTGTATCATCTGCATATAGGTGGTGGTCCAAGTTGTAAATTACTGCGCTTAGTGGAGTAGTGTAAAGAATAAAAAGTAATGGTCCAAGAACAGAACCTTGAGGGACACCACATGAAGCTATGTTTGTTCTTTACAGAAATATACAATACTGATCTCAATGCTGAATGTTTACATGTCACTACCATTTCATATTATGAATTCGTCCTTGATGCATATCTAGGACAAACCTAATGATGATTATAAAATAGCATAATTTTCACTATTTGTTGTAAAAAAATTACTCCAATGACTACATCAATTGCATGAATGGATTTGCCCATTAAAAGTGTGGTATGTGTAGCTTGGAGTAATTTGATTTATAATTTATCATTCCATCTACGGCTTAAGCGCTATGGGACAAGTCTGTATTTTTGTTGTTATGCATATATTTAGAAAGCAGACTGAACCATTAAAAAAACTCCAAAAACATATTTAGACGGATGTGTGCATCAGGTTACTAGATGTTCCGAAGAAATATATTACATACAATATATCTCCAGGAGGACGTCGGCAGTGTCTGTATTTCGGAATACGTCGGAAGAGCAGAGAGCTATCTATGAAGCTCTGCGGCGTCGACGCATTTACAAGAGATCTGGTTCAACTAAAGATGAGAGCCTCCCAAATGAGCACTCTACTCCAAGCAGGTAAGATCAACCAGTAATCTTGGTACTAGCAGTAAGAATTTAAATGCAAAATAGTACGTATTTCTTCAAATGCAGATACATTTAAAATAGCTCAAATGCAAATTATGTTTCATAAGTATTTCACTTACTTTTTAAATACTTCTTCTGATGCTTTTTCTCAAATATTGGGGACGTTTAGACTGTACATTGTTGGGTTGTGTCATATGTCTTATATTCATGCATAAGTTTGGGCTAAATGCACATATTTGTTTCACTGATGTGAAATGCAGGGACCTGCTGGCCTGCTGGTAGTAAAAGTAGTTCAGTTGAATATATCTCATCATGTGAGAAATTGTAAAAGTTGTCTTCTAATTGTTGCCAAAATATGTTGCATTCTCCGGAAGAACTGTATTTATGTAGCTGCTGCATTCGTTTATTTTAAAATGATGGTCCATGGTTCACAATAACAATGTATGTCACACATAAGCGTTCTGATTAAGCACATATGTTTGCGTGTCTACATGTGAATGTGCTTTTGCTTGTTTATGCAGTTTCACTTTCCTACTAATGTTCTTTGACAGTGGCAACATTGATTCACCGAGCAGTCACGAGCTCTCCATTTCAAAAAGAAACGCGAAGAACATACGATCCAAAAAAAGTTACGGATCCAACATTGCTTTGGATCAAACCGTTTAATAGCATCAAGGAAAGGCACGGCAACTTCACCAGCAACATATGTGCTGAACAAGCAGTTTCACAGAGACAGAAAACGTGGTGTTAACATGTGCAACTTAAATGCCGTACTTTTTTCATTAAATAGAAAAGGTCCAAGATCATAATCGTGTTGAGAGAGACAGAGAGAGAGAGAGAGAGAGAGAGAGAGAGAGAGAGAGAGAGAGAGAGAGAGAGAGAGAGGTAGAGAGGGGGGAGAGAAGAGAGAATAGAGAGGAGAAAGAGGAAGAGGGAGGGAGAGAGAGAGAGAGAGAGAGAGAGACAGACAGACAGACAGACACACAGACAGCGAAGGGGAAGAGACGGTGCGTGCGTGTGTGTTTATGAAATATTTGAGGACTAACCTTAAATGTGTATGGTTAAATGCGTAATGTTACAATAAGAAAAGCGAGTTAAATATCATGTCAGCGGATGTCGTCTCTCCTGTATTCGTGACGGTTTCACACGGTTTGTATAGATCACTAAACTAATGCGATATCATACAGGGAGCCAATACAATGATGTAAAACGTAGTGATGTGTGAGAGAAACGAGGAGACCGGGCAGTTACCCTTGCCAAACAATTTTGCACACGTTGAAGTTTCAAGATGTCCTTGAGAGCAATATTATGATAAATGGAATTGCAGTAGTCAAGTCTGCTGCTAACCGGAGCAGTTGCAACATATACCGGCGAATACAAGATTTAACAAGATTGCCATCTCGAACAACAAGTTCCAGATAGCAAGTGGGCAAGGAAGCCATTGGCTTATCGATAGTCCAACAATTTTCTCATCTTTGTGTAGCCCACCCTTATCAGATATCTGTCAATTCTATTTTATTCTATTTTTCTATTATATATATATATATATATATATATATATATATATATATATATATATATATATATATATATATATATATATATATATATATATATGTGACAGCAATAAGTAGGCATATACATTGTGTTAATTTGTAAAAACATAAGGTATATATATATATATATATATATATATATACCAGCAACATATGTGCTGAACAAACAGTTTCACAGAGACAGAAAACGTGGTGTTAACTTTTTTCATTAAATAGAAAAAGTCAAAGTCCAATATCATAATCGTGTTGAGAGAGAGAGAGAGAGAGAGAGAGAGAGAGAAAGAGAGAGAGGGAGAGAGAGAGAGAATGAGAGAGAGAGAGACAGAGAGAGACAGAGAGAGTGAGAGAGAGAGAGTGAGAGAGAGAGAGAGAAGGGGGAGAGAACAGCGAATAGTGAGGAGAAAGAGGAAGAGGGAGAGAGAGAGAGAGAGAGAGAGAGAGAGAGAGAGAGAGAGAGAGACAGACAGACAGACAGACAGACACACAGACAGAGAAGGGGAACAAACGGTGCGTGCGTGTGTGTTTATGAAATATATATAATATATATATATATATATATATATATATATATATATATATATATATATATATATATATATATATATATGCGTGCGTGTGTGTTTATGAAATATATATATATATATCCCACACCGCAAACCCAGGTCCGGCTTCCAGTTGGTCCACGAGACCCTTTTGAATCTGCTGAAGTTGAATATTTTGCTTCTGGAAAGGCAGAAGAGGGTTTCGATGGCATGCTATCGCTTTTCAGAATTACTGCATATAATGAAACCGTTCTGTATTTCAAGTTCAGCGAAGACGTGATGCTTATCGAAGACGTCCAAGCATATATAGTATGTGGTTCTGTTTGCATATACTGTATTCTAGTCACTAGTGCAGTTTAATATACACTTAGTCAATGTGTGTTCAGCATCAACTGTGCCAACTGTCCAACATTCAGCTTCAGTATTACCTTTATGTTTGGTGCATCTTTGATTAGTTACTTAATATAATAATTAGCTGAGGTTTATTAATTCAAAACTGCTTTCAATGAGTTGTGGTTCCATAAATCCATGTAACAAACTGTATGTTATTGAGGTTCATGATGATACCAGTGATTCCGCCATCAGTGATATGTTAATTAGAAGAATAATAAAATAGTAGGTTCTTATACAATGCAGCACCCAGTGTGTAGAATCGCTCAAAGCACTTTATACTTCACCCTCTCCAACAGCTGTTCTTTACAACACCAACCCAACTTTTCTGGGAAGATTTCAGCCAGACAGCAATTACGGCGCATAGAATGTTCGTTCACATACCAACCACTGTCTATTGCCAGATACTCATTAATTTTATATAGTTGGGTGAACTAGGGCAACGTGGAGTGAATTAATTTGCCCAAGGTTTGAAACGGCGACTAGAGGATTCGAACCCGGGTTATCTCGACAGAGAGTGCAATGTTCTTGCCATTACACTACTATTCCCCAGATGGGAGGCTCAAGCCCTTGTCACACCCCTTGCATTACTGTGCATAAACTATTCGTTCACATATCCACCACTGTATATCACCACCGTATATCGTCAGGCACTCATTTATACAGCTGAGTGAACTGAGGCAACGCGGAGTGAACACAATTGTACAAGCTTTTAACCTAGGTTCTCTTGATCGCGTGTCTGATGTTCTAACCACAACACTACCACGCCCCACAAGTGTTCTACCCACAACACTACAATGCCCATTAGTGTTCTATCTAAACACTATCACACCCACTTGTGTTCTATCCACAACGCAACCACCCCACTAGTGTTCTATCCATAACACCCACTAGTATTGTATCTACAACACCACCACGCCACACTAGTATTGTATCCACAACACAACCACGCCCCACTAGTGTTCAAGTTGATAACAAGAATAATTGTATTTGTTATAATTTAGAATATGATGAGACAATGTTATTACCATGTGGTTGGATTTTAGATGTATGATTGCAAACAAAACAAAAATATGAAATGTCAATAATTGCAGTTTAATGTTACTAATATATTAAAGCTAGTAAGTTAAATTTTGTAATGTAACTACTGAAGTGTAAATTAATTAGTATATTGGCCTGAACGTCACTTTTAAAACATCACTTTTAGCAAGTTTCAGCTCCAATGGCCTGACCCTGTCAACACTACCCTTTCTCTAAGATTTCTACAACATTTGAATCAAGTCCCAACAGCCTTGAGTCCCAATCTCTGGAACATGATTTTATTACAACAGTGTTTTTACGAATGCTTGTTATATAATGGTTTTCTTGCCATAATATTTTATAAACAGCATTTTAATGACAACAAACTGTTCAAACTACAGGCCTGCAAAATCTGAGCAAATATGTCACTTTCTGATTAAGATATTTGTAGGTTTACACGTAATTATTTAAGTATGCAAGTATTACAGTACCTCTGGTACTACAATACCTCAGGGAGTTTGACGCCCCTGCATTGCAGAGTTGAAAATCACTGCCTTGTGATACAGGTTCTCGACAGAACCGAAGGCTAAGGGAGCAAACCCTAACAGAAAACCATGTCATTGTGGCAGCATCAAGGGTGGTTGATGAATGGAACTCCCAACATCTCCCGACCAGCCACTGCAGGGATAAATAACTCGCGCCTGTCTTGACGTGTTCTTGCCGGTGTAAGACCTCTATTTGCTCCCCGAGAGAGTGCCGCTAGTAACTTGCAAAAGCCAGCAGCACTTCAACACTTTTTGCAAGCAGCTCTCATGAAATGCACAACCGCACGAATTACCATACCGGACCGGTCGTCGCCCGGGTTACCAAGGACCGCGCTGCTCGACCTCATCTTCCGTCGACAGTGAAAAATCAGCTAGGAAGAAGATAACAACTATCAATCGCTCAATGGAACGTCAGGACTCTCCTCGACCGAGAAGTAGCCGACCGACCGGAAAGACGTACTGCACTAGTAGCAATGGAACTCGCCAAGTACAATATAGACATTGCTGCCCTGTGCGAAACAAGGTTCTCAGAGTCTGGTAGTCTTAATGACTTGGAATACTCTTTCTTCTGGAGTGGCAGACCCAAAGGAGAGAGAAGGGAGGCTGGAGTGGGCTTTGCTATAAAGAAGGACATCGTGACAATGCTGACAGAAATGCCACGGCCAGTAAGTGACAGAATCATGATGATGAGACTACCTCTGAGCAAGGACAACTATGCTACAATTATCAGTGTTTACGCTCCAACAATGACAAACCCGGACGATAACAAGGAGGCTTTCTACAACCAGCTGTCAAGTACGCTCAGAGGCATCCCTCGTACCGATAAGCTACTGCTGATAGGAGACTTCAATGCAAGGATAGGAAGAGACAATGACAAATGGACCATGGTCATGGGCAAATATGGGATCGGGAAATGCAACTCCAATGGCGAGCTTCTACTGGCTTTGTGCTCTGAGTTCGAACTGATAGTGACGAACACCATGTTCAAGCAGAAGTATGAACGCAAGACCACCTGGATGCATCCTCGTTCCAGACACTGGCATATGATCGACTTCATCATCACGAGGTGTCGGGATAAGATGGACATCCACAGTACTCGAGCCATGCGTGGAGCTAACTGCTGGACCGATCACCATATGCTGAGGTCAAAAGTGGCATTTAGAGTACGACAAAAGCACAACAGACAAGGGGTAAGAAAACCGACCAAGCTAAACACAGCAAAACTACGTACCATCAGTCATAGGGAGAGCTTCGAGCAGGAGATGGACAGCGCTCTCGCCCAATGGGAGGAGAAGGAAAGCTCAACACCAGATGAGGAATGGGCAGCTCTGCAACAGGTAGTATACAACACAGCTAAAACATTTCTCGGCAAGTCAGACAGAAAACGCCAGGACTGGTTCGACCCCAACGACCAGGAGCTACAAAATCTAATAAGCAGAAGAGACCAATCCCACCAGAGAGTGTTGCAGACCAGGAGTACTAGATCCACCACTGCAGCGTACAAAGATGCCTGCAGACTGCTACAAAAACGCACCCGTGCCCTGAAGTCAGAATGGTGGGAAATGAAGGCAGAGGAGCTGCAGAGATCTGCAGACAGAAATGACATGAAGGGCTTCTACAATGGACTGAAGGAAGTGTGGGGACCCGCGAAAAAGGGACCTGTTCACCTGAAGTCAACAGATGGAATGGAGACCTTCTCTGACAGCAAGAGAGTTGTGGCAAGATGGAGTGAACACTTCCAAAAACTACTCAACGTCCCTGGCGACATAGAACATGAAGCTCTTGTCAACATCCAGCAGCGCATTACCAACATATGCCTTGATGAGATTCCAAACATGGATGAGATGGCTAGAGCAATCGCCGGCCTGAAAGATGGCAAAGCACCTGGGGGTGATGGAATTCCTGCTGAAGTATGGAAGCACGGAGGAGACAATCTGTCCAACAGACTGCACCAATTAATCACCAAAGCCTGGGAGGAGGGTTCTGTACCACAAGCGTGGAAGGATGCCAGCATTGTAACCATCTACAAGAAAGGAGATCGAACAGACTGTGGGAACTACAGAGGAATCTCTCTTCTTTCCATAGCAGGCAAGATCTTCGCCAGGATCCTGCTCAACAGACTATCTATTCACATAACACCAGAAGTAGTTCCGGAGACACAGTGTGGCTTCAGATCCAACCGGACCACAGCGGACATGATATTTTGTCTTCGACAACTACAAGAAAAGTGCATTGAGCAGGACCGACCACTATATATAGTATTTGTCGACTTCACGAAGGCGTTTGATACAGTCGGAAGGACTGGGCTATGGCAGCTACTGAGGAAATATGGATGCCCAGAGAAATTCACAACCATGATCGAGGCTCTACATACGGGAATGATGGCGAATGTGAGTGTTGGAGGGGAAGTCTCGGAAACGTTCGGTGTTACCAATGGTGTCAAGCAAGGCTGTGTACTGGCCCCCACGCTCTTCTCCATCTTCCTATCAGCAATGCTTGTCGAGGCTTTCGGAGGCATGGGAGATGGCGTCTATATACAGTCTAGACAGAGCGCTGACCTATTTAACATCGCACACTTCAGAGCGAAGACCAAGACTACCCAGATACTTGTGAGAGAGCTGCTATACGCAGATGACAGTGCACTGGTCGCCCACTCCGCTGAAGAGATCCAGAGAATAGTGGATGCTTTCTCCGATGCATCAAAGAAGTTCGGCCTGAAGATTAACATCAAGAAGACGGAAGTGCTGTACCAACCCAACTCTACAAGAACCCGAGAGGAGGATATCATGGTTGATGGAAACAAACTGAACTCTGTTCCGGAATTCACCTACCTCGGAAGCACTATATCAAGTGATGGACGCATTGATGCTGAAATACAGAGGAGGATGGCCAAGGCTAGCGCATCTTTCGGCCGATTACGCCAGAGACTCTGGAACAACCACCATGTGTCCACGCGGGTCAAAGGCAAGATCTACCAGGCAATTGTGCTATCCACCTTACTATACGGAGCCGAGGCCTGGACAGTGTACAGACGACAGGTGAAAAAGCTGCATGCCTTCATGATGCGACATCTGCGTTCGATCATGAGGCTAACCTGGAAGGACAAAGTGACAAACAAGGAAATACTCGGTCGGATAGGGCTGCCCTCTATGGAAGATCTTCTGATCAAAAAGAATCTCCTGTGGACTGGACACCTCATGAGGATGTCATCAGACAGACTACCAAAGCAGATCCTCTACTCTCAATTGTCTTCTGGTCACAGACAGAGAGGACGCCCTCGTCTCCGGTTCAAGGATACCATCAAGAGAAACCTCAAGCTGAGAGACATAAAGACCGACTCATGGACATCACTCTCACAGCAGAGAACTAAATGGAGTGCGGCGGTCAAGAAATGAAAGCAGTCTTTGTCGCATAGCGACTGACAGCATGATGATGATGATGATATTTAAGGAGAATAACAAGCCTACATATGTGGTTATACTTTGTCTACCAAAAGTCAAGAATTGTGAAAAATACTTGATAATTTGCAAATACTAAACAAAACAAATTAATACCCTCTCATGCAGTGTAGCATAAGAAAAAATTATCAAAATATGCACTTTTATTGATGTATACAGAGTATTTTAAACTGATGATTGGTAAAATCACACCACCTTTAGGATTACATGATGACTTTTACATCATCAGAAAAACGTGATTTTTAAATAATGCGTAATTATGAGACATTATTTCGATACTTTTTTGTGTACACGCGCTTGCCCGATGGAATCAAAACAATAAAACTCACTAGTTTTCAATAGTTTTCAATACCATTGCATTTTGATTGTTTCACTTTGTTTAGTCTTGTTACATAGCCTACAATTTAGATTTAACAAGATTGCCATCTCAAACAACAAGTTCTAGGTGGCAAGTGAGTAGTAGAGAATGAGTTCCTACCCACCGATGAGGAGGGCGCGTCCACGAATCACTTCCGCTTCCAGTTGCGCGCACATCCAAGAGCGCAGCGCCTCCTAGCGACCGTAGCTTGACCTAATCTCAACGCAAGGCCTCCTAGCGACCGTAGCGTGACCTAATCTCAGCGTAGCGTTTCCTAGTAACTGACGGGCGGGTTGTGACGGGCGCGTTGGCGGGCTGACGGGTGGGTAACAGTGGTCGTTGAACTATTATGAACTGGTTAGTGAAGGCGAGCAGGCTACAGCGGTCATTGACCTATTTTCGTTTACCGGAGGGCCATTAACCTAGTAAGGAGACGAACAAAATCGTACGGTATACACGTATTTTATTGAATACAATAAAGCGGCAGCAGTACAAACGAGGCAATCGTATCTCATTGGATACAACGAGGAGGGTATGATGATGATAATGATGAAGCGACTTGCGAATGTTGACCATCGCGCCAGAGGTCGCGAACTTACAGGTGTCTCCACCTCGCCAGAGGTTCGAGGGCGAGCTTACGGGTGGTGCGACCACCGCGCCAGAGGCTCAGTCTATGTACGATAGTACGGTATACCCTTTTTCAGTAGGTTAATCCAATCGAACACGCGACAATCATTAGCGACCAGATCGGTGTGGAAAGCGTTTACGAAAGTTCTCTTAGGAGAATCGTTACAACGAAGCATTATATAAGCTACGCAATATTGTCCGCAAACATTAGACAGAGGACTCTGAAGTCTCTTGCTATTATGAGTCCACTCGGAACAGTGTTTGTTCAAGAAGGTGCGGAACGTCGCGTGACGAGGCGGCAGACCGTACGAACAGAAATATTCGCCGCGCCCGTCGGAGGACAGGTACAGCGCTATCCAGTGTTCGCCAGGTTCGTCGCCGTCGTCGGTTTTGCACACGAAGGCGGTCGGCAAAGCGTCTATTTTTTAAGGCAGTCCATCTTTGGGTACGACGCCGCCAAAGACGGACGCGGTGTTCGGATCCATCGCCAGTAGACGGGCGATCTGCAGGGTGTCCATCTCAGTAGTCGTAGATGACGTTGCGGTTCTTGTCGATTTCCAGCACGGATTCGAATTCGGCGTAGGTGGCCCGAAGCGCTTCTCGGAAATGAAATTCTATACGCATGTTGCCCTTTTGCACCAGGTGGAAGCAGGGACCGTCGCACTGGTCGGGGGTCAGGTCGAAACAGAAGAAGGTGTAGTCGTCGCGAGTCAGCCCGTTCCCCTCGTCCTGCCAGATCTTGCCGGTCGAGGTGAACAGGCTTGCGTAGCTCCTGGCGAAGAGGTTTTCTCTGCGAAGTTGGGCTGGAAGGGTTTGGCGGGTATCTGACGTCCGTCCACGTACACCGAGTGGAAGCCGATGGCGTTGTTCTTGGCGTGAAACGGGTATTTATCGTACGCGCCATTGTAGGCGTCGTTGTCGATGAAGCACAGTACGTAACGTTTCGGCAGGGTACCGAGGAACAGGTTCTCGTGCGTGTGCGACAGAGCTCCCGCGGGAATAGAGTACACCTTGCAGTCGACGGGTCGTAACGGATACTTGACCGTGTTCCTCTCGAGAGCCTTGATGTGAGCCACCTGCACGGCGGGACTGAGGGTGGCCTTCTTGACAAACAAGGCTGCGTTGACGATGGTTATCTTTTAATCGAGGTGGGCTCCACCAGCCATCAGCGCAAATGAGGGCTTGCTATCATATCTTGACGTCGACTCCGTTGATCATGAATTTATCTTGCAGAAACATATCCACGTGGAGACGACCCATCATGTCGACCACGCGACTGCCGGTTATGTACTCTCGTCGAGACACGAACCCGTGGTTAGGATCGGGTCCGACGGCTAGCTCGACGGCGTTCATGCGCCTAGCCTTGTCATTGTACCACAGCTGATTCGTCAGCTGCGTCGATTTGGCGTCGGGTCCGTAACTCAGCAGCGTCTCTATGTAGGATCGATACGCGTACGTGTCGGACGAAGAGGTCACGAGCGTGCCGTTCAGGTAGACGTCGACCTGACCGAACAGCGAATGCAGCCAGTTGTTCACTGGTCCCACGGGTTTGGCCAAGTCGAGATCGTCCCCGTTGGTTCGCGTCACCTTCGCCTGCACGTGTAGCATCGTGTTGGCGAGATCCAGGTAGTCGTCTCCCGATCCGGGGATGAGGAATTCTATCGGTCCTCCAGAGTCCAGAGAGGCCGTGGGTTGATGTTCCACCACGTGACTGTCGCTGATGCAGTTCTGAGATCCAGCTCGGTCTTGACTCCGTCGCACGATTGTCTATGCACGAAAGCCATTGTCGAATATGTCGGCCTCTCTTTTCTTGGACGTCTGTCTCTTGCGTCGTCTCTTTACTGCAGCGAATGTCGTCTTTGCGGACGGTTGTTTTATACGTTCACCGGGGGGGGGGGGGGACCTGAAGACCACTCAGCACGGCGTCGGTGACGCGTCGTTTGGCAGCCGTTTTTATGTTCTGGCCTGATAAGACGTCGCCAGCTATGCGAACGCCGGTCTCCAACGCTCCCTTACCCAAATCCACGGCACCTCTTTTGATGAGCGGTATGGCGCTGCGCAACAGACCGCCGAACAGACTGCCCAGTCCGTGACCTCGCTGGTATTGCGCACCGGCGAAGTAGGGCAGCGCACCGCCAGCCTGTCGCGCGTAATAATCGTTGTAATTCATCAGAATAATCCGGTCCTGCGTCGACGAACATGAAGCGTCACCGTCACTCTGCCGTATTCGAATGGCACGCGTCGACCCATGTCGTCTCTTATATCCACCTCGATCGAGTGGAAGTTTGAGCACAACAGAGGTACGTAGTGAACGTTAGTGAAACGATCGGAAACCCTGTCACTGTGACGTCCGCTAATCGGAAGGGCTCGCAACAGAGGCGCGAGAGTGTCACCCACTATACGAAACTCCACGATGTCCGTGTAGACGAATAGGGTGTCGAACCCCTGCGTCATGTTCACCACATCGTCGGCCTCGACGTGGAAGGGGTACGAGGAGTCGGAAGGGTGGGAGTCGATGACGGGGGATGACGTAACCGTCTCCGGCTCGCTGACTACGGGTCTACGGAATCCTAACGTGGAGGCCGTCGCGCTGTGGTACGGTATGGTGAACACGGTGTTCGCTGTCATGTGTAACGTCATTTTTTGTTAACATCAACATTAACGGATCGTCGTAATACCCACACGACAACTTCTTACGTCGGGACGTATCCGGAGCATCGATTGTGTTGAGGAATAACCAGACATCGTTCTCTGTGACGTTGTACCAAGTGTGCGGATACTGGATCTCTGCCAACCCACACTCCCACTCGCCAGTAAGATCGATGCGTTGAGGCACGTCCGTGATGTAATGGGTCAAGGTGCTGTCGAGGTGCGTCTTTATAGAAGCGTTGCTAGGCAGCGTCATGTAGAAATCAGTCGCCATTGTGTCTCAACGTGGGATTGGGCAGTAGGTAACCAAACGAACTACTCAACAGAGCCGTTCTCAGATTAGAATCGCCGTGACCTACAGTCAGGTTGTAGATGCTTATCACGATGACCGTGTACAAGATGATGACCTGACACAGAAACACTATCTCCTCTTTGGGACACTCGGTGCCGAACAGATGCGAAGGAGTACTGTCGTCCGACGCGTCGGTACAATCCTCCTCCTCCTCCTCCTCTATGACGGCGGTTGCATTCTGCGGTGTCGTGTCTTGTGACATAATGACAACCCGCTTTACGCGCTGCTAGTCTTTATAGAGGAGTGCCTTGGCATTGATCCAGCTGTTGAATTTGGACGGATATCCGAACCATTTCACCAAAGCCTTCGTTCTTCCCCGACCTTATGACGCTGCAGTACCGATTCGACGCGGTACACTTTACCGTTCGGTACCGACACTTTCTGCAGCTCCAGTTCGTAGAAGGTGCCGTACAGCACGTCGCCGAGATCGTCCCGCAGGCGGTACAAGGGCGGCTTGGAGAGATGAACTTCGTGTACGGTGAACACCTCTTCGCTCCAGTTCGTCTCGTAACCCTTTTCGAACGTGCCTTTGTACTTGCTGACGCGCACGCGATCCGACACGTTCAACTTGGGCACGCCCTTATCGTCGTGTCCGTACAGACGTTGCCACACCTTTTCTTGATTCTTTGCATTGACCTTCGACGGAGCCATACCGATGCTGCGGTGATTTGTGTCGTTGTATGTTCGCACCAGGTCCGGAAGGACGTCGATGTAATACCGCGTCTGAAGTTTCGTGAAGTAGTCCCACATGCGCGTCTTCAATTTTCTGTTCAATCGTTCCACGATGCTCGCCTTCGTCTCCGCGTTGTGCGTGGAGAAGTGATGGACGCCGCGTTTCCTAAAGAGAGCCTGAACGGATTATTCAGAAATTCCATTCCTCGATCCGTCAAAACAGGTACACCAACATTCACTGCCAATCCTGTCTATCATGAGGAGGCGCAGAGCGAATCTGTACACGCAACCACGTTGGTGTCAATGCACGGGACAGACGTGACCGTTTCCTTTCTCGCTGACTCGTTTGGGGCATTTCGAACACGCTGCGCAAAAAAACGTATTTATCTTGTACGCCGCATGCCGTTATGACTAACGGACGTTTAAACACATAGCGGCCAGCGCTTACCTCGTGTTGCAGTTTCGTTAAATTCATCTCTGCATCGTTCTGTTGTGAGGCGGCCATCTTCGTGTTAGGATAGAGACAATCAGAACAATTGTAATGTCCTGCCTAATACTCTTGTCTTTATATAGTCCATTTATCCCCCTCTGTGAGAAAGAGAAAGTTTGAAGAACATATTCCAATCATCATCCTCATAACCGTTCACTATTTGAAACACTTCTATTTGGTCTCCTCTTAGACTCCTGGTCTCTAGTGTTGTCAAACGACATTGTAATAAGCGGCTTTCATAGCTAAGGTCTCTCAATTCTGAAATCAGTTTAGTTGCTTTTCGTTGTATTATTTCTAGATTGTTCTATGTCTTTTTTTACGATACGGCCTCCATGGTTGAATACCATATTCCAAGTGTGGTCTAAATATTTCTTTGTACATGGGTACAATTAGCTGTTTCTCCTTATAAGTGATAGCTAATTAGCCCTACAATTTGATTTCCTTGCGAAGCAGAAATCCGACATTGCTCTGAAACTTTCATGTCAGCACTAAATGCTACTCCTAAGTCCTTTTCTTGTGTGATTCTATCTAGTACAGCATCCCCTATTTTATATTCTTCGTCAATGTTTACATGTCCTATGTGTATGCATTTACACTTCCCACAATTGAATAACATTTGCCACTTTTCTGATCATTTAACTAATTTATCTAGATCATCCTGTAAACTTTATCTGTAACACTAGTAACCTTTCTGAATACTTTTGTGTCATCTGCAAATTTCAGTACTTTGCTAGATATGTCATCTTCCAGAATTCAGTACTTTGCTAGATTTGTCATCTTCCAATATTTCCAAGTTTACAATAATACCAAATAAAAATAACCTTTTGTGAAGGGCTTTTTGCCAAAACGAGTCCTTATGTGCTTTTGGCAATCACACTGCATGTTAAACCTTGGAGTCTGCCTTTCCTGAATACAGTGGCACAGGCCACAGTAACTTATAAGCAAATAATCCAATAGTCTCTGTTTTGAATGAAATTATTGGGTTCGTTTAACAGTGTAATTAATTGTGTAAAACATAATAGCTTTTATACATTTCATTTAAAAATGTGAACATTACTTGCGGTTATAATTATAATCCTAAAGTAAATTAAATTTGTCAGAATCCCTAAATTTGGAAAACCAAATTTAAGGATTCTGACAATAATGTAAACAGACAATTTGAAATCCTTAGGAGAGCATTACATTTGTTAGACGAAAAATATACGTCAAAAAAGAAATTTATGACCCCAGGAAGGGTAATTTCCCTCTGAATGCAAATACTAGAAAACTGATTAGACGTAAAATATATTATGGACAAGACATATGGAAACAAGAGATGGGAATAAATATTTGTAGTATTGCAAAATTAGAAGCAAAGTCGAAAACTTCGAAAGGATTTTTAATAAAACTTAGCAATTGAAAAAAAATAAAGAACCCAAAAGCCTTCTGGTAATATTACAATTCCAAAACTACAATCAAACCAGGAATTGGAAAATTAAATGTACATCCAATGAATTCCAAACTACAACAGATGAATGGGGAAAAGCAAATATTTTTGCAACCTACTTCGCTAGCGTATTTATAACCAAAGGACCAGGAAAAATATCAATTACCTAGAGTGAAGATTAAAACAATGAGGGAAGAGTTAACAATAACTGAAAGCAGGGTTGGCATGTAACGAAGTAAAAGTACTTCGTTGCAATACTTGAGTAGTTATTTAAAGTAATTGGCGTATAACGAAGTAGAATTTTGACTAAATACTTTTTACTTATAACGTAGTGGTTTTATCCAAAGTAACGCGACTTTTTACTCCGTTACTTTTATCTACTTTGGAATATATTTTCGTTACATTTTTTTGCGAAACCGCTGCTGCCGGTGGCGCTCCACCGTCAACGACATTTCAAAAACGGTTCATAGTCGCCAGTCCAAAAGCTATTAATATAATTCAATCGCATGTCAGTTCGCGATCATATTTGCATGCATACCTCTCTTCGGGATATCGACTGTTTTATGTCTACGCCAGTGAACGAAGTCTGCCAAATATTGGCATGGGTCAGGTCAAGGCCGTTGACATGAAATGTCACTTCGAGCACACAACGCTTGAACGCCATTTCAAACCACGAATGTCTCCGTTGCACCATATAAACTATTAATCAGTAAGTTTCCAATACGTATTATAAATATTAAAATTTGCAATTTTCAAAATGTATTGATAATTCCCATACACTGACACAATTCTGATATTCGTGAGCGAACGCGCATCTTGGACCGAGAACGAGAACCGATTTTCGCCCATTGGCATTGCCATTGTCAGCAACGGTCTTACCGGCTTATGTCAGCATTAAAGCATTTTACTTTCACGAATAAAATTCATATTGAGATGTTTATTAATTCATAATAATAATTACTCGACAGAACTAAACAGTAAAGAATTGATACTTTGCCATTTGGCAGCATCTTTTTCCAGCAATGGCTTATTCAAGCTGACCCACAAATATAAATAATATCAAAGACAGGGACGGGGCCCTGACAGGTCACTTTTAATTGCAATTAGCAACCGCATTCCTCTGTTGCACTGATCTGTCTTCTGATCAATTCTAGCCCCAGCTGGTACCAGGTAACCAACACAGCTAGCTGCTAAAGCCTGTTGTTTCAATGTTTGTTTGAGCTGATAAGACATGTCAGGGAAGACATGAGAAGGTGGGGGTTCACAAGCCAGATGGCTTCATCAGCTAGGCATTAAAGGTCTTTGTTAATTTTACTATGGGCAGTGTTAGGTTGTATTACCTCTGACCAGTTTCCCTGAGAGTCTACTACTAGTACTGGACTGACCCTCTACCTACTCAGATACAATCACACCTGCGCATACATATCCTGTTGTACAATCTAGCTCCTCCCATACCTCAGTGGAACAGGTCGAAAAAAAGACAGATTGTGCTTCATCATTAATTAAGTTCTGTATTTAACTGAAATTATTTGATGTTGTGAGCGCTCATTAAAGATAATGTAATTATCCAAGCATCCAAGTTAGCACCATGTTCAATGGTGGCAGACCGATTGACCAGCTAAGGCTGTCTGGGAGCACATTGTTATAGGTAGAGTGGTTGCAAAACAGTTGTCAGATGCAAGTTGTATAATTCATATAATATTACTCATTATTTTGTTGTTATTTCTAAGTGTTGTACTTTTACTTCTACTTTTACTTCAAATACTTTTGAAAAGTAGTTTTACTTTTTACTCAAGTAGTTTTTTTACGAAGTAATTTTACTTTTACTCAAGTAGTTTTTAGGTGAGTTACTTTTACTTTTACTTAAGTACAAAATTAAAGTAGTTCAGTCAACCCTGACTGAGAGTAAAATATTATTGGCGTTAAAAAACATAAAGATAAAAAAACCCTGGTCCAGATAAGATAGCAGCCAGGCTTTTGATGGAACTATCGAAACTGATAAGTCACCCATTACAGATAATATTTGAAATATCTATAAGAAGCAGTTAGTATTCCAAACGATTGGAAAGAAGGGAAAATATCAGCGATTTATAACAATTATTATCCAGTAAGCCTTACAGTATACTATGCAAATGCATGGAAACGATAATTAGAAATCATAGTATGAAATATATGAAGGAAAATGGTATATTTAGTCCAAAACAATATGGTTTTATATAAGAGCGTTCAACAGTCCTCCAACGTATTAAGGTTTTAGATAATTGAACCTTGGAACTCGATAATGTTAATTATATAGAATCTGATGTTATTTAAATAAACTGCCAGAAAGCTTTTGACCCTGTACCACATAAGATTAGATAGCTTCAACATTACGAAGGAAGTCATAAATTGGATAGAAGCATTTCTCACAAAAGGTGGTTGTGAATGGACAGAAATCGAAATGGCACAAATTGACTTTTAGGATACCCCTGTTTTTGGTTTCAAGACAATTTACTATTTGTGTTATATAGAAATGCCTTATCAGAATTAACAAAGTCTGATACATGTTTATTTGCAGACAAAACATCTTACAACATGACATAAATATCTTAGAGCAGTTGAGTGATAAGTGGTTATTAACATGTCATCCTGCCAAATGCACATGACTATTGGTAAAAATAATGTTGGGACAATCGAATGTTCTATGACACTAAACAATACCAGGCATCCGCTTGACACAATGGAATTTTTTAATATTGTCTATTCTCTTTAGCTTCTTGGCACCACCATCCTTCTGTTGACGACTTTTTGCAACGAGAATGCCTAATCCTTTTGTTTTGTCGCGCCACTGAGCTCGGATTTTCCGATGATATTGGCGCCAAAGAAGTAATTTTATTATTATCATTATTAAACGCAAAAAGACTCAGTCACTGAAGACACAAATCTGTCATTTGATGATCGCATTAATCAAGTTATAAATAACAACAAAGATGACAAAAATAATTCACAGAACTTTCCAATTTCTAGACAAACATACCTTCTTGCCATTATATAAAATAATGGTAAGAACGCATCTTGACCACATCATAGCAGTATGGTACCCTTATAAGAAGAAAAAAAACATTATTGCAATAGAAAACTTCCGAAGAAGAGCAACCAAAGAATTGCCAGGTATGAGTAACCTAACTTATGAGGACAGATTAAACTCACCGACAATACCATCATTAGCATGTAAACGTTTATGAGGAGATATAATTAAAGCTTTTTTAAAATTAGACAAAACGTATACAACAATGAATCCTCACATAAACTTTTAAAATGGGATGAAACATCTTTCAGGACAGGGAATAGAGGTCATAAGTGTGACTGAACCTTGGAATTCCCTTCCTGAGTCGTACAGGCAAAATCCATAAATTCACTAGAAGAGGTGAGATCAGAGTGGAAGGAGACGGGAGGGAACGGCGATGGTGTGCGAAAAGGAGAAAGACAACATGCTGCCAAGTGATACAACTGCAGGACAAAATATGACGGAAGTGAACCGACGCAAGAGCTACACTGATGTAGTAACAGAAGGGGTGAGGAGGAAATCGTTGGTGTTTGTGGGGGACTCGATAGTCTCGGTTACAAAAATAGAGGATACACACGGAAAGGGTGGAGAAAACCATGGGTACTGGACTCTTGGCAAGGAAGTGTCTATTCTAACTTAGTATACGTAAGCACAAATAACGCAGAGATTGAGAGTACAATTGCCATGGTTAAGACGTACAGGCAGATAGTCAGACCTAAAGCACACAAGGGTTGAGCAGATAATTATGTCAGGGATTTTACCAGTAACTGGCGGGAAGCAGAGGTCAAGGTTATCGAAACTGCCGGATAATGGCAATTAACACACAGCAGTTATGTAGGGAAGAGGAAGTTGGATCTGTGAGGTTGTTTTATTGGGAAGCTGACATATTTATGACCGATTGGCTTCCTCTGTATGGAAAGGGTGCAGAAGTGTGGACTGGGTAGCATAAAAATTGTTTTTATAGCAAACATTGTTTTAGAAGCGCAGGGGGTACTTAAAGGTGCCTCAAACACTAGTGCACACAAACAAGTAACAAAACGTCCGGGAATCATTTCTGAAGTTGGTTTTAAACTCGTGTGTTTAAATGCAAGGAGCAGCGTAAATAAGAATAATGAATTAAACATTACAGTAGAAGATATTGACCCTCACATAATTGGTATAACCGAATCATGGGCAAACAGACAAGGCAGATGCTGAATTAGTACTGACATTATACTTAATGCTTAAAAGAGATCGAATAGGAAGAAGGGTAGGGAGGGGGATACTTTTTAAAGAATCTATTCAGGCTTACGAAATAAAATTAGAAAGGGAAGCAGATTGCGATGAAGCTGTTTGGTGCAATACAGTTATAGGAAATTCAACATTAACTATTGGATTAGTTTACCGTAGTCCATACATAAACGAAGAAAATAACACAAATATACAAAACGCTATAAAGGAAATTAATAAATGGGAATGTATCATAATGGGAGATTTTAGCCACGGACACATAAAATGGACATCGCTAGAAAGTACAGGGGGTGAGGACCAACATATTATATTTATAATACACGATAGCTTCCTTACACAACACGTGCTACAAGTGAGAGAATGTATTAAATATAGTTTAGTCTTCACGAAATAAATTAGTGGATAATGCCAAAATACATGAACCACTGGGTAACAGTGATTATAATCAAATTTATTTAGACATCAAAGTAAAACCAGTAAGTAAAAATAAAAAAAGAAATAGGCACAGGATAAACTTACACATTGGTAAATATAAAGATATGAGAAAATACAATTGAATTGGAATAACTTGCTGAGGAATGGGACAGCAATTGCATTTTGGAACATTCTTAGACATGAAATTGACAGCAATTTGTTCCAGTGAAAAAAACATGGAAAACAGTCTAGAAAGGAACATTTAGCATTTTGGAACATTCTACGACGTGAAATTGAGAGCAATTTGTTCCCGTGAAAAAAAAACATGGAAAACGATCTAGAAAGGAACACTTGTTAAAATAAGCCGTAATGCCTAGCGGTCGACTGTTTTGCTCACTTGACTGTTGACTGGTTATGTGTTGTGGTCATTACAACTTTACAAATGGCGACGAAGATGGGATGCGAATTCGTGCACATTTGACAGTTAAATTACGATTGCACTTGATGATTAGCACACTGCCTATGCGAACTGTATGTTGGCCATACGTTTCTCAGTTTTTACTGCAAAAATTGTCTGTGCCACAGTGTCTACGTACACATATGTCAACAGCCTGAGATGTCTTATGTAGTAATGACAATCATAGTAGGGGAGACCTGGGTTAGTCGTTTAAAGGGGCAAGTTTTTACATAGTCGTTTCACGAGAACATAGCACACATATGGAAATAACATCGACAGTAATTAGTTGTCATTAAAAGAGGGAGTTGTTCCGTTTGAATGGAAAGAAGCAAACATCATACCATTATTTAAAAAGGGTTCGAGAAATAAGTCAGAGAATTACAGACCAGTGAGTTTAACGTCAGTGATTTGTAAATTATTAGAAAGGTTAATTAAAGACCATATGGTGGACTTCCTCGTTAAGCATAAATTATTAAATTCATCTCAACATGGATTCCTTAAAGCGAGGTCAAGCTTAACAAATATGTTATGTTTTTTGGAAGAAATCACTAAGTGGATAGACGTGGGATCGCCAGTAGATATTATCTACTTAGATTTTCAGAAAGCTTTTGACAAAGTACCACATCAAAGATTGCCACTTAAATTAAAAGCCCATGGTATCGGGGATAGCATAACTGACTGGATAGAACAATGGCTGACTGACAGAAGACAACGAGTTGTAGTAGATGGATAAGTTTCAAATTGGAAATCGGTTTTGAGTGGGGTACCTCAAGGATCAGTATTAGGACCTATATTATTCTTTTATATCAATGACTTGGACGACAGTATAACAAGTAATGTACTGAAATTTGCGAATGACACAAAACTGTTTAGAAAGGTTAATACTGATGGTGATAAACAACATTTACAAAACGATCTAGACAGATTAGTGAAATGGTCTGAGAAATGGCAGATGCTGTTCAAGAAAAGGACTTAGGAGTTACAATAAGCGCTGATATGAAAGTTTCAGAGCAGTGTGGTATTGCAGCTTCAAAGGGTAATCAAATTCTTGGATTCATTAGAAGAAACATAACATACAAGGGAAAAAAGTTAATTATACCTCTTTATAAAGCAATAGTTAGACCTCATTTAGAATACTGTATACAAGCATGGAGACCATATCGTAAGAAGGATATAGATACGCTTGAACGCATACAAAGGAGAGCAACTAAAATGATTCCAGAACTTAGAGACCTTAGTTATGAAGAACGCCTGAAAGAATGTGGTTTAACAACTCTAGAGACAAGGAGGTTAAGAGGAGATCAGATTGAAGTTTTTAGGATATTGAATGGGTATGAAAATATTGATAGAAATATGTTTTTCTCACTCAAGAAGGATAGCAGAACTAGAGGACATTTGGTAAAATTAGTAAAGAATCAATGTAGATTGGACATCAGGAAGCACTTGTTCTCACAGAGGACAATAAATGAATGGAACAAATTGTCTACAGATTGTGTAACTGCTAGCAGCGTGAATATGTTTAAAAACAAGGTTGACACATATCTCAGGAGGGGCGGTTATAAGTAGATGAACATTGTTGGACTCTCGATAAGACAATGGCTTCCTTGTCCACTTGCCATCTGAGCCTTTGGCTTGGATGGCAAATCTTGTTAAATCTTGTTAAATGTTATTCCAATCTAGCTTTGCTAAGTATTTTCTCATATTTTTGTAGTTACCTTTGTGGAAGTTTCTCTTGTACGTTTTCTTATTTTTACTTTCTGATGTTACATTGATGTCAAAATGTATTTGATTATGGTCACTGTTACCCAATGGTTCAAGTATTTTTACATTGTCCGCTAATTTTTTTTGTGATGACAAAACTATATCTAATACATTTTCTCCAATGGTTGGTTCTAGCACGTGCTGAGTAAGAAAGCTATCCTGGATTAAAAATAGAAATTGTTGGTCCTCACTCCCTGTGCTCTCTAGAGAATTCCATTGCATGTGTCCATGGTTAAAATCTCCCATTATGATACATTCTCCTTTACTAACTTCCTTTATAGCGTTTTTATTTTTGTGTTGTCCTCTTCGTTTATGTTTGGAATTCGGTAAACTAATCCAATAGTTAATTTTGAATGTCCTGAAACAGTTTTGCACCAAACAGCTTCATCGCAATCTGCTTCCCTTACTAGTTTTATTTCATAATCCTGAATATGTTCTTTAGCATATAAAATAACTCCCCCTCCCCTTCTTCCTATTCGATCTTTCCTAAACATTACATATCCTATCAGACCTAATTCAGCATCTGTTACGTCTATGTTGGCCCATGATTCAGTTATACCAATTATGTGAGGGTCATTATCTTCTACCATAATGTTTAATTCGTTTTTCTTATTTACTATGCTCCTTGCATTTAAACATACGCATCTAGAACCTGTTTCAGAGATGTTTTACGGACGATTGGACATTGGTTTGTCTAAGGCCTCTTGTTCTGCTTGAGGAACATCTAGGTAACCCCCCCTGCACTTCTAGTTTAAACAATGTTTACTACCAAAAATATTTGTCATTGTACCCATGCCACTGTCTACTGCTGCTGAAAGTTCGTCCGCGAATACTGCTGCCCCCTTTCCACTTAGATGAAGCCCATCCTTCATGTACATATCAGTCCTCCCAACAAAACTTCCCCATAAATCCACAAATCCAACTTCTTCTTCCCTTCATAGTTTCTGGACTAACATGTTAATTGCCATCCCACGACAATTTCAATATATGTGACCCCTCCTGCCCATTACTGGTAAAATCCCTGACAGTATTACGTGCTCAACCCGCGTCTGTTTTAGTGTTCTGATCAACTGCCTATATTTCCTAACTATGGCAGTTGTACCTCCCTCTCTACGTTATTTGTCCCTACGTTCACTAAAACAGATCCACCCTTACCCAAACCTACGATGTCTCAGTTATCGCCTATATTATGGCTCCAGGCAAGCAGACCACCACATCATCTCCCTTGTTTAAGACTCTGTCGGTCTTCCTAACTATCGAATTCCCCGCAAACACCCTCACCCCCTCTATCACTGATGCAGAATAGCTCTTCCGTTCGATCCCCTCCAACACATTCTGTCCTGACCCCTTCCCTCCTGTCTCCTTTACTCCTGTCTCCCCCACTCCCTTCTCGTTCCCTCATGTCTCCCCTACTCCCCTCTGCTTTACTCCGGTTGTCTTCCCCCATTCCTTTTCTTCCCATATATGCCATACAACATGGAGTGGCAATGGTATGGTGCATTTTATTAACACGAATAATATATTCAATGTATACGTTGGCAGAATTAATGCATATAACATACTTTTAACAAAAAAGTGACTTTAACTAAAAATTTTAAAAGTTAGCCCGGTCTCCCATGCCGCAGCACCTTTGTCGCGCGTACATGGGATACTACCGCCGGCACCAGTGAACCTTGAGTCCAATATTGCCGAGAAATGGAAGATGTCCAAGCAAAAATGCAAGAACTACGCCACGATCACCCAACTCAAGAAAGATCCGGTTGCATTGCTACTTCACACGGTCCTTGATGCTGCTTCGAGAATATATAACGGGTTTACGTTCGACACTGACAATTATACCCGATCGGTAAATTCCTAGCAAAATTCGACAGTCGTACGAAGCCAATGAATGTCACGAGAGGTTTATTTTCAACAATCGAAAACAACCAACAAGGCGAGACATTCAATCAGTTCTTAGCAACCATAAGAGCACTCATTAAGTCCTGCAATTTCTTAGATAATTGCAGAAACTTCATATTACGCGATATGTGTCCAAGATCGGGATATCGATCTTGGGTGTCCAAGATCGGGACATCGATCTCGAAGGAGCGCAACATATCTTTGGAGTCAACAATCGACACATGTATAGCAGCAGAAAAATGAGACACGAGGCTGTCCACAGGGTCAGCAAATCGAAATATGCCCGCGAACCAAAACCAGGAAGCACGATAAACCATGCATGGGACTACATGAAAGGACGCTAAAACAAACATAGACCACTGGACCATGCGAGTCGACAGCAACAACTAGCCAGTAGAATGATATGTCAACAGTGCGGATTTGATTACCAAATTGTCCTGCAGAGCGAGAGAAACAAATGTAGTCACTTTGAAAAAATATGCAGAAAAAAGAAACATGAAAATAAACGGGTTCGACATATTCAACCAGAGACGCGTACAACAATTGACTGGTGACTCAAGCCGAAAATGAAAATGACAGCGGTTCGGTAAAGGAACGAAACAATGAAAAATCACATTTGGCCCCCAAGATCATGTACCACAGCCAAGTTCAAGTTCAAGTTTTATTCTCTAATATCATTACAATGGTGTATGAGATAAATATACAATACCAAGAGTATTTGAAAGTACTCAAAACTTTAAAAAATAACAAGAACAGTCAATGTTAGTAGTACAAAATAGGTTCTCACCCAGTAATCCTGCCACGAATCACTTCCGCTTCCGGTTGCGTGCGCATATCCAAGAGGGCAGCGCCTCCTAGCGACCGTAACTTGACCTAATATCAACGCAACGCCTCCTAGCGACCGTAGCTTGACCAATATCAGCGTAGCGACCGTCTCCGAACCTTGGTTAATTTAAATTTAAAATTAAAAATTTTTTAATTTTAATTTTATTTTTAATTTAATTTTAATTTTTTTTTATTTATTTATTTATTTAAAAAAATATTTTTATTTTAATGTTACTTTTAATTTTAATTTTTAATTTTAATTTTAATTTACTAAAAATAGACATTGGGAAAAACCCACATACGATGACGGGAGTATGACGAGAAGCCTTATATATAGAGAGAATATATTGTTGACAACCTCGAGAACAATGGCGAACTCGTCATATCAGAGAGCTGACAAATAACAGACGTAGCGATCATCTGTCAAGCAGACAAAAAAACCGAGGTGAACAGCACTCGTAGTGCAACGCATATAACACAGTAAATGTACATTTTAGCATCATAATACAAGCATGAATCGCCCGATTCACTTCAGAGGCGGTAATAGCTATCTGTCTAATTTTTATGCGTGTAGAATACGCTTGTGGAATAGAGAATTTCACACCGTTGAAAGGGCTTATCAGTGGAAGAAATGTGTGCATAATAACGACTGGAAAACGGAAGAAAAAATGGTAGCCACGCGCTCCGGTCTGCAGGCTAAATACTTGAACAAGAGCATTCGAGAGTAGGCGCATTTACGAGAGGAATGGAACAGACAGAGACATTCCGTGATGTACGCGCTAGTAGCCGTGAAATTCCGTGATCGACACTTACGGAAACGACTGTTAGATACAGGAGAAAGCGAATTGATGGAATGGGTAAAAAGTAAAGATGGTTTTTGGGGTGCGTAGACCTCCGATGGTCGAGCGGGACAGAATATGCTCGGGCAGATACTTATGGAAACCAAGAGAGTTCATTCGAATGCACCAGACAGCAAGGGTGAATCATGCGGACGCATTGGTGTTTACGAGATTGCAAACAGGCACCTGGAAAACTGCGCAATAACAGTGCACCGGTCGACATTCGATGGCAATAGCGAAAACATTACGTGGTGTTCAATGGGCAACGAGCCAAGCAAAACTGCGCAATAAGACGACAATAGCGAAAACATCACGCGCTGTTCAATGGGCAACGAGCCAAGCAAAACTGCGAAGTAACAGTCGACAGGAGGACTATATAAGGGCAGGAGTATTAGGCACGACATTACAATTGTTCTGATTGTCTCTATCCGTACAAGAAGATGGCCGCCTCACAACAGAACGATGCCGAGATGACTTTGACGAAACTGTAACACGAGGTAAGCGCTGGTCGCTATGTGTTTAAACGTCCGTTAGTGATAACGGCATGTGGCGTACAAGATAAATACGTTTTTTACGCAGCGTGTTCGAATTGTCCCAAACGAGTCAGCGAGAAAGGAAACGGTCACGTCTGCCCAGTGCACGGATACCAACGTGGATGCACGTACAGATTCGCTCTGCGCCTCCTCATGATAGACAGTATTGGCAGTGAATGTTGGTGGACCTGTTTTGACGAAAACGCGGTGAAAATTCTAGGGTTCGCCGCAAACGATTACGTGTCCCTGGAGACAGACGACGAACGCTACGAGGCGATGTCGATGCTGGAGGCAGTCAGGTCATGGTTACCATTAGGAAGCGCGTGACCAAAGAATAGGTAAATTACAATGTGGCAGAGATTGGTGTCATAACCATGTGACTTTGTTGACAGGACGATGCTGTTGCAGACAGCGGAGCTGCCGCTGCTGCTGTTGCTGCAGACAGTGGAGTTGTCGACGGAAAAGTGAAGGTAAGGAAATGGTTAAACGATGATAGTTGCAACGATTTATTCTCCTCTTCCTCGACGGACAGTTGTTCATTGCCATCACTCATTGTGATAACAGATGACGAGGAGGAGGAGGATAGACCAGATGTTGTATTCATAAGCAGCAGTAGCAGCGGTGAAGACATGTCGATGACGCTGCGCAAAATAGATAGGATAGTGGATCGTGGCGATTCCATGATTATTGAACAGAAATTTAACATAGCTGTAGAGAACGCTGCTGTCCAGTACGCATGCGATGAGGTGAGTTGTGTAATGAATTTAGACTCAGAGAACGATGATTACCCTCATCCGCTACGATCTTGCATGTCTTGTGGTGGTTAAGTATAGAAGTAATCACAACGTGTGGGACCCTGCAGTGGCGAAAACGCGTGAAAGACAAGGTGAGAGAGGTGTTAATTGAACGATATGGTGCACGTATGAACTAATATTTCTGTTCAATAGAGCGGCGAAAGTTTGCGTCGTATAAAGAAGGCCTACAAGAGAGCGGCGTCGGACAATGACGGTGACGCCTCTCGGATATAGGCGGTGAAACAAAAAACGCCAGGTCAGGTGTCACGGGCATCATCGGAAGTACCTTCGTACATGGAGGGCTTTCCGTCGACTTGGTCGGAAGAAGACAGTCCCAAGTCGCCTCCGCCGACAGAGCGTGAATCAACATCTCCAGCGCCGACGCTGTACGTCTTACCTAACGCCAGCGTTATCGTGCTGCCTCACGAGAACGTGGCAATATTCAAACCAGACACGCCAGATGATGACATGACACCGGATGTCTGTGACGTCATCTTTGAAGAAATCATGGGCAACAAGATCATATTCGCATGTCGAAGCAGTCTTTTTTCTCTCAAGACGATCACTCATGACATGTGTCATGCCGTCGCTGCCACTATAATGTCGACGGAGTGGCAGAAGGAGATTCGACGTCAAATTCGACTTATCCATCCGCAGTTGAAATGAACATTTCGTAGTTGAATATATAACCGCTGTAGAAACGAATATAACCACGGTTGAAATGAACTCGACGGAGTGGCAGAAGGAGATTCGACGTAAAATTCGACTTATCCATCCGCAGTTGAAATTAACATTGATGAACATTCGTAGTTGAATATATAACCGCTGTAGAAACGAATATAATCACTGTTGAAATGAACATTCATAGTTGAATATATAACCACTGTAGAAATGAACATTCGTAGTTGAATATATAACTACTGTTGAAATGAACATTCATAGTTGAATATATAACCACTGTTGAAATAAACATTCGTAGTTGAATATACAACCGCTGTAGAAACGAATATAACCACTGTAGAAATGAACATTCGTAGTTGAATATATAACCGCTGTAGAAATGAACATTCTATATAACCACTGTAGTTGAAAAGGTAACGAGTCGAGACTGTTTTTGTTATGTTGTTATACATCTCTGCGGAAAAGACTTATAATAATCATCAACATTATCTACGTAACCTCTGTCGCGGTTAAAAACCCACAAGTTATTCATCTACTAGCCGCTGCCGTATCGATAACCGATCGTAAGCTAGGGGTCACTGTCGAGATCGTAAAGACCCGCAAACCCAGCATGACATCATCATTATGTATAAGTCGAATCGTATATGTATGATTACAACATAATAAAAATGAAAAAGGTATGGTGCGTGTTGTCAGTCCTTCATCCCGTAATCGTCATCGTAGAAATGAAAGGTCCTTCGTAGACTCTTTATTGTGCCTTCATAAAGAATCCTTCGAATTATGTTTAACAAATGGTGGTGAACAGACCGTTCGGTCCTGCATAGGTAGAGTGGTGCCCTCTGTGGTGAAGGAACTCGCAGTCCCTCCGATGTCGCCACTGTACGGTCCTGTATGGTACCATCTGTATATAAAATGAACGGTCCTTCGAATATTTAATAAATAATGAACGGTCTTGAATATATATATATATATATATATATATATATATATATATATATATATATATATATATATATATATATATATATATGCTATAGCGAGAGTCAATGTCTGTCAGCAGCAATATGAAACGACATCTATTTCGCCACTGCAGACTCGCACTTGATACGTATGCAGAGTTACGACGTCACGTAGAGAGTCATTCGATACCATCGGTGAAAGAGCATTCTTATTCGATTGCACCGCCATCTAGCGACAATGCAAAGAAAACGAAAAACTCATGTAAATGCGATGCGACATTCGAAAGATGGGACAATCTACAGCATCACGTAAGAACAGCATGTCGTCTTACCACCGTCTACACGTGTACGAAATGCGGAAGGAATTATAATAAACGCTACAACCTGACCAGGCACACGTGTACCAAACCACCACCACCACCACCGCCGAAGAGATCAAACGCGGAAGACACCACTCTCCATCACCCGCTAGTTACCGACGAAGATCCCGTCGACCCACCCGCTCGACTTCCCTTCGACGACAACCTGTCGACGGAACTGCTAGATGTCGTTCGAGCGCACTGGTCGACCACAAGGACACAAGTGTCTAGAGGACCTCTCCAGTGCAGGTACGATTACAGATTAACCATGCTAGACACTACCGTTCTAGAGACGCCTTTGAAGAAAATGTACCAGGAACAGACCAATGCCTTCAAGATTAACCTCAGTAACGGGTTCGTGTTAAGGAACAAGAACACGGGTCGATACAAGTACTATCACTCCTCGTGCAATTGCTGTGGACGATACCTGGACGAACCCAGTCTTATCACCAACAGCGAGGATTTTGACAACTTTCTCGAACTCATCCAAGAAACCGACGTCTTGCAGTGGGCCATCAATCAAAGACCGGATTCTGCGTGGGTGTGCGAACTTGTGACCAATGTCACCTTCTTCGTTAACCACATCATCGATCATCCGATAGGATGTGCAAACAGGATCCCTCTTCCAATCTACATCAAGAAGAACAGAGCCGTCATAGGTCTGGAAAAGAAACCCACCTATAACAAGAAGTACGCCGATAACCTGTGTCTCTTCCGGTGTCTGGCCCTGCATCGAGGATGTGACATACACCAATTGGAATCAGCGGTGAAGACGCTGTACGAGGCTTCCGCTCAAGACGGTGTACCCATGGTAAAAATTGCCGGGGTGATGATGAAAGACCTCTAGTGAGTAGAGACCACGTCCCAGACGAACGTGTGCGTGTACAGTCTCGTCAAACTGGACGAAGAGGACGAACGGCCAACTGCTGAACTCGTCCGTCGATCGGTCTGTAAATATCCTACCACGTTCTACCTCAATCTTCACGAGACGCATTTCTCCTTCATCCAGGATGCGCGCATGCATTGTCTCTCGTACAGATGTCGGAAGTGCGGTGACTCGTTGTGGAAAGACGCATGGAAGCTACGCAAACACAAGAGCACGTGTACGGGTGGTGTGGGCCGAGTCATTCCCGGCGGCGTGTATCATTCGACTCCATCGATATTCGAACAGCTGGACAACGAGAACATCCGAGTGGCTGAATCGTTGCGGTACAACCCGTACCGAGCCACTTTTGATTTCGAGTGTTGGTTCAACACCGAACAACTTCCGTCTGATAGCGACCAGGTTCACTGGGTTGCACGTCACGATCCGCTGAGCGTCAGCGTGGCGTCAAAAGTACCAGGACACGAGCGAGTGAAATGTCTCGTCACCGGCGCCGCGTACGACAGCATGAAAGACTCGTACAAGAACGTGTTGGAACAACTCGCAGAAGCAATGACGCAATGGGACGAACAAGAGGAGACTACGCGAGCAGCCATCAACAACAACAAGAAATCTCGACGTACAAAAAATCCATACAAAAAGCTGATGGGACAACTGTATGGAAGGATGCGTCAGTTACCCGTAATCGGGTTCAATTCGGGTCAGTACGATCTCAATGTCGTCAAACAGTTCCTCATACCCTACTTCCTGTCCACGGCAAAGACAGAGGAACAAGAAGAGAGGAAGCAAGAGGAAGAAGAGAACGAGGGCGTCGGATCGTTTTTCATCATCAAGCGCAACAGCACTTCCATGTGTCTTTCGACGGATCAGCTGAAATTCCTAGACATGACCAACTACATAGCCCCCGGGTTCAGTTACGACAAGTATCTGAAAGCATACGGATGCGAGGTGACGAAAGGCCATTTGCCGTACGAGTATATGGATCGAATGGAGAAGCTCGACGACACCGTTCTACCGCCGAAAGAGGCCTTCTTCAGTCGATTGAAGAACGAAGGTATTTAAGACGAGGATTACGCCAGTTGTCAAGAGGCCTGGCGTAACAACGGCATAACGACCTAGCGAGACTTTCTCGTCTGGTACAACAACAGGGACGTCGTTCCCTTTCTACAGGCCGTCGACAAACAGTTTGACTTCTATCAACAGCGCGGAATAGATATGTTCAAGCAAGGCATCAGCGTGCCCGGTTTGACCCTGCTGTACCTGTTCAATGACCTTCCGGAGAAGACCTACTTTACCATCTTCAACGAGAAGAACAAAGATCTGCACGACCTCGTCAAAGATAACATTTGCGGTGGTCTGTCAATCATATTTCACCGCTATCACGAGAAAGGGATAACCACGCTACGTCGGAACGAGTACGGAGAGGCCGCCCGGCCGTGTCGATCGATGGTCGGATACGACGCGAACGCGCTGTATCTGTGGTCGCTCATGCAAGACATGCCTATGGGATGGTACACACGACGGCGGGCTGAGAAGGACTTCCGTCCCGAATCGGCACAGCTGTACTGACAGATGGCCTCGGAATGGCTGACGTGGGAATCAGAACGCACGGGACTTTCCATACGACATCAGATCAACGGGCGAAAGAAACGGATAGGTAAACATCGGGTGGATGGATGGTGCAGCGAGACGAAGACGGCTTATCAGTTCCAAGGTTGTTTCTTCCACGGTTGCCCGTGCACCCGAAAAGAGGTCAATTCCGTCAACGGGAAACCCGTGGCCGAACTGCTCGCCGAGACCCGAAAGACCACCGCCTACCTAAGTCACTTCGTCAAGGTCGTCGAGCTGTGGGAATGCGAGTGGAAAGACATGAGACGAGATCCGCTCGTAAAACGATGTCTGGACGCTGCATTTCCACGACGTCGACAAGCTCGGTGGACAATGACGTCGCAACAGATCCTGAGCGGCGTGCGCGCTGGAACCGTGTTCGGCATGATCGAGTGCGACATTCGCGTGCTGGAAGAACTGCGTGAGCACTTTGCCGATATGCAGCCCGTGTTCAAGAACATCCGTCTGATGCGCGAGGATCTCGGTCCGTTCATGCGTCGATACGCCGAAGCGCACAACATCATGACGACTCCGAGGCGCATGCTCGTGGGAAGTTATTACGGCGATAAGATATTGCTCGCCACGCCTGTGTTGCGATGGTATCTGGACCACGGTCTCGAGGTGTTGTACGTCTATCAGGTCATCGAGTACGATCCGATTCCGTGCTTCTGACGATTCAGCGATGCCGTGTTCAAGGCCAAGCGCGAGAGACAACTCGACATCGTCATCGACGACGCGTACGAGATAGAGATGAGCAAGAGAACCGTCGCGTACACACTACCCGTACACGTGGGATTCTTCGACTCGCCGATAGACCGTGGGTCGGAGACGAGGAGTGCTGCAAGGCGCGACGAGCGTTCGACAAGAGGACTCCGAGACTGTTCAAGGTAGAGTGGTCAGGCGACGTGTTCGTGGGGTTGTGCAGCAAGACGTACTGTTGTTTCGGAGCCACCGACAAGTACAGCACCAAAGTTCTGAGCAAACGTCACAACACCATCGACAAGGAGGCGTTGCTGGAGGTGCTAACCAACCGTCGGAGCGGAAGTGGATAGAACCGCGGGTTCCGGGTGCATAAATCGACCGTGCTGACGTACGTGCAGGAACGAGCGGCTCTCATCTACTTCTACGCCAAACGCGTGGTGCACGAGGACGGACTGAGCACGTGTCCGGCGGACGTGTAGATAAGGCGACGCGGTCCGGTCGTCTGTCATAATCGATCATGGACGCGCGATGGAAACATCCCTTCACGTGCATCGTCGCCGGACCGGCGGGATGCGGAAATAGCACGTTCGTGACGCGTTTGTTGCATCACGCCGCTGCGATGATCGATCCACCTCCCGAAAAGATCACGTGATGTTATGGGAGAATGGCAAGAGGCTTACGCAACGACGGACTTGACTGACGTGCGGTTCGAGGAAGGGTTACCGACGGAGTCCATGTTCGAATCGACAACGAGGAACCTCGTCATCATAGACGATTTCATGACGGAAACGGACGAGCGGGTCACGACGTTGTTCACTAAAAAAAGTCACCACAGGAACACGTCCGTGCTGTATCTCGTACAGAACCTGTTCCCTAAAAAAAGAGTCGTACCATCAGTCTTAACACTCACTACATGGTGGAGTTCAAGAATCCTCGCGATGCAACACAGATGTCGAACTTGACTCGTCAGATATATCCGGGACGCACGAAATTCGCGCTAGACGCTTTTAAAGACGCCACGGCGGTGCCGCACGGTTATCTATTGGTCGATCTCAAACAGGACACGCCCGAGGACATGCGTCTGCGCACGTGCATCTTTCCCGACGAAGACGTGCAGTACGTGTACCTACCGAAGGTATAAAAAGATCGAACGCGTGAATCGTCTCTTCATTCCCACCATGTCTGCTCTAGTGAAGAGACACCTTTTTGTGCAAACAGGCTCTGAAAAGGTGCAAGATTGCCAAACTGAGAAGGGCCATCATCGCCAACGCCGACGCCGATCTGGTGTGCGCGCTGGCCGAGTGTGCCTACAACATACTAAAGAAGAACATTCCGTTGACCGAATTACAGAGGCGCCGTTTGAGTAAATACAGGACTAACTTACGTCATTTATCTCAGAGACGAACGCCGGCCGCCGAAAGAAGACGCCTCTTGTTGCAACCGCAAGTCGGCGAGGAGCAGAGCGGAGGTTTCCTATCGGCCTTCCTAGCGCCGTTGGCGAGTTCGGTCTTTCTACCCTTGTTTCGCGAGGTGCTGCTCAAGAAGTAGACGCATGGAACGCGCACTCAAGATGGCCTTGGTGGATCCGCGACTGTTGGACACGTTGCGTTCGCCACCGCCACCAACGGACACCGTAGGCAAGAAGGTGCAAGCCCTCGATGACGAGATGAAGACCATCCTCGATAGAAAGGACCTCGATGACGGGACCAAGGTCACGCTGTATAATCAGGTGTTGCAGCGGTACAACGTCCTGTTCGATAAACGCGTCAAGGAACCGGTACGCGTGATCGCGGTAGGGAAGGAGGCGGGGAAGACACCCGAGGAAGCTTCTAGTATGGAAGCCGACATGGTGAACACCGTTACCAAGAGTCTGCAGGCCAAAGCCAGACGTTTGATGGAACATCTCAAAAGAAACGTTGCGTGGAACGATTGTGGCGAACTCATACACTAGGGTGTCCCGGTTGCCGGAAGTAACGCGGTGGATCTCGTTCACGATCTGTTGCGTAAGAGAAAGACCGACGATCCAACGGGTTGGCAGTCGTTCCCACGGCAACTCCGCGTCATCAACATACCCATGGTCGGTAACGCTGCCAGGAGAGCCTACAAACAACAGGCTCCCGCCGCTGCTACACCACGACGACAACGACGACGATCGTTAAGCTGGTCACCCCTCGAACATCGAATGGAACATTCCCTACCTACGCCACCCCCGAATTGATGAGTTAGGACGCCTTATAAGGAGATTATATCGTAGCCGTAACGCGCTCATGTCGTTGGATCCGCAGGACGCGTACCATTCCGTCGTTGCTTCGATATTTTTCGTTGGACTTTACGCACTCGCCGACGGTATAGCCCACATTCTTGTATAACGGGCGTTATTCGTCCTATGGCTTCTTCCTTACTAGACTGTTGTTCAGTCGTTACCGTTGTGGGAGCGATAACGTGCATCCTACTATAAGTCAGCGCACTCCTCGTCGTTTGTCAGTACTCCGGAGTCGTCAACGTCACCGTCCACGCATCGGACCTTCTGTTTTAATGACGTCGAAGAGACTGAACGGGGTCTATTTCGACCCGAGTCGGGTAGGCAGCTACGGCGGAGTCGATGCCTTGCGACGCGTCACGCACGCGCCGCGGAAAATAGTCGCGCAATGGTTGTCGGAACAGGACGCCTACAGCTTACACAAATCGGCGAGACGGCGTTTCAAGAGACGATGCGTCATTGTGGGCGGTGTGAATCAACAGTGGCAGGCCGATCTCGTCGACCGGACGACGTTGAAAGACGACAACGACGGTATGACCTTTCTCCTCACGATAATCGACGTCTTTTCGAAACGAGCCAGATGCATTCCTATGCCGAGCAAATCCGCTGCGTCGTTGGTCGCGGCGCTGCAAATCGCGTTCGCAGACGACCGGCCGCAGACGTTGCAGACGGATAGAGTAATGGAATTTCTGAATAAATCCGTTCAGGCTCTCTTTAGGAAACGCGGCGTCCATCACTTCTCCACGCACAACGCGGAGACGAATGCGAGCATCGTGGAACGATTCAACAGAACATTGAAGACGCGCATGTGGCACTACTTCACGAAACTTCACACGTGGCGTTACAACGACGTCCTTCCGGACTTGGTGCGAACGTACAACGACACCCGCCACCGCAGCATCGGTATGGCTCCGTCGCAGGTCAATGCAAAGAATCAAGAAAAGGTGTAGCAACGTCTGTACGGACACGACGGTAAGGGCGAGTCCAAGTTGAACGTGTCGGATCGCGTGCGCGTCAGCAAGTACAAAGGCACGTTCGAAAAGGGCTACGAAACGAACTGGAGCGAAGAGGTGTTCACCGTACACGAAGTTCATCCCTCCGAGCCGCCCGTGTACCGCCAGAGCGACGATCTCGGCGTCGTGCTGGACGGCACCTTCTACGAACTGGAGCTGCAGAAGGTGTCGTTACCGGACGATAAAGTGTACTGCGTCGAATCGGTACTGTAGCGTCGTAAGGTCGACGGACGAACGGAGGCTTTGTTGAAATGGTTCGGATATCCGTCCATTCAACAGCTGGATCGATGCCAAGGCACTCCTCTATAAAGACTAGCAGCGCGTAGTGCGGATCGTCATTATGTCACAAGACACGACACCGCAGACCGCCACCGCCGTCATAGAGGAGAATTGTACCGACGCGTCGAACGACAGTACTCCTTGGCATCTGTTTGGCACCGAGTGTCGCAAAGAGGAGATAGTGTCAGGTCGTCATCTTGTACACGGTCATCGTGATAAGCATCTACAACCTGACTGTAGGTCACGGCGATTCTAATCTGCGGACGGCTCTGTTGAGTAGTTCGTTGGGTTACCTACTGCCCAGTCCCACGTTGAGACGCAATGGCGACTGATTTCTACATGACGCTGCCTTGCAACGCTTCTATGAAGACGCACCTCGACATCACCTTGAACCATTACATCACGGACTTGCCTCAACGCATCGATCTGACCGGCGAGTGGGAGTGTGGGTTGGCAGAGATCCAGTATCCGCACACGTGGTACAACATCACAGAGAACGATGTCTGGCTATTCCTCAACACGATCGATGCTCCGGACACGCCCCGACGTATGAAGTTGTCGTGTGGGTATTACGACAATCCGTTAACATTGATGTATCACGTCAACAAGGGATTGCACAGTCTGTGGACGGCGGAGACACGGGCTCAAATGAGCTATAGTCCCGTCACTCAAAAAATAACGTTACACATGACAGCGAACACCGTGTTCACCATACCGTACCACAGCGCGACGGCGTCCATGTTAGGATTCCGTAGACCCGTAACCACCGAGTCGGTTACGTCATCCCCCGTCATCGACTCCCACCCTTCCGACTTTTCTTACCCCTTCCACGTCGAGGCCGACGATGTGGTGAACATGACGTAGGGGTTCGACACCCTATATGGCTACACGGACATCGTGGAGTCTCGTATAGTGGGTGACACTCTCGCGCCTCTGTTGCGAGCCCTTCCGATTAGCGGACGTCACGGTGACAGGGTGTCCGATCGTTTCACTAACGTTCACTACGTACCTCTGTTGTGCTCGAACTTCCACTCGATCGACGTGGATATAAGAGACGACATGGGTCGACGCGTGCCATTCGAATACGGCAGAGTGACGGTGACGCTTCATTTTCGTCGACGCAGGACCGGACTGTTCTGATGAATTACAACGATTATTACGCGCGACAGGCAGGCGGTGCGCTGCCCTACTTCGCCGGTGCGCAATACCAGCGAGGTCACGGACTGGGCAGTCTGTTCGGCGGTCTGTTGCGCAGCGCCATGCCGCTCATCAAGAGAGGTGCCGTGGCTTTGGGTAAGGGAGCGTTGAAGACCGGCGTTCGCATAGCCGGCGACGTCTTATCAGGCCAGAACTTAAAAACGGCTGCCAAACGACGCGTCACCGACGCCGTGCTGAGCGGTCTTCGGGTCTCCCCCGGTAAACGTATAAAACAACCGTCCGCAAAGACGATATTCGCTGCAGTAAAGAGACGACGCAAGAGACAGACTTCAAAGAAACGAGAGGCCGACATATTCGACAATGGTTTTCGTGCATAGACAGTCGTGCGAGGGAGTCAAAACCGTGCTGGATCTCTTTACCGTACCCCCACTCAGAACTGCATCAGCGACAGTCACGTGGTGGAACATCAACCCAAGGCCTCTCTGGACTCTGGAAGACCGATAGAATTCCTCATCCCCGGATCGGGAGACGATTACCTGGATCTCGTTAACACGATGCTACACGTGCAGGCGAAGGTGACGCGAGCCAACGGACACGATCTCGACGCGGCCGAACCAGTGGGACCGGTGAACAAATGGATGCATTCGCTGTTCAGCCATGTCGACGTCTACCTGAACGGCACGCTCGTGATCTCTTCGTCCAACACGTTCGCGTATCGATCCTACATAGAGACGCTGCTGAGTTACGGACCCGACGCCAAGTCGACGCAGCTGACGAATCAGCTGTGGTACAAGGACAAGGCTAGTCGCATGAACGCCGTCGAGCTAGCCATCGGAACCGATCCTAACCACGGGTTCGTGACTCAACGAGAGTACATAACCTAATCAACGGAGTCGACGTCAAGATACGACAGGTGCGTAGCAAGCCCTCGTTTGCGCTGATGGCTGGTTGAGCCCACCTCGATTACAAGATAACCATCGTCAACGCAGCCTTGTTCTTCAAGAAGGCCACCCTCAATCCCGCCGTGCAGGTGGCTCACATCAAGGCTCTCGAGAGGAACACGGTCAAGTATCCGTTACAACCCGTCGACTGCAAGGTGTATTCCATTCCCGCGGTAGCTCAGTCGCACACGCAAGAGAACCTGTTCCTCTGTACCATGCCGAAACGTCTCGTACTGTGCTGCATCGACAACGACGCCTACAACGGCGCGTACGATAAAAACCCGTTTCACGCCAAGAACAACGCCATCGGCATCCACTCGGTGTACGTGGACGGACGTCAGATACCCGCCAAACCCTTCCAGCCCAACTTCGCAGAAAACCTCTTCGCCAGGAGCTACGCGAGCCTGTTCACCTCGACCGGCAAGATCTGGCAGGACGAGGGGAACGGTCTGACTCGCGACGACTACCGAGACGGCTACACCTTCTTCTGTTTCGACCTGACCTCCGACCAGTGCGACGGTCCCTGCTTCCATCTGGTGCAAAAGGGCAACCTGCGCATATAATTTCATTTCCTAGAAGCGCTTCGGACCAACGTGAACGTCGTCGCCTACGCCGAATTCGAATCCGTGCTGGAAGTCAAGAACAAGAACCGCAACTTCATCTACGATTACTGAGATGGACACCCTGCAGATCGCCCGTCTACTGGCGATGGATCCGAACACCGCGTCCGTCTTTGGCGGCGTTGTACCCAAAGATGGACTGCCTAAAAAAATAGACGCTTTGCCGATCGCCTTCGTGTGCAACACCGACGACGGCGACGAACCGGGCGAACATTGGATAGCGCTGTACCTGTCCTCCGACGGGCGCGGCGAATACTTCTGTTCGTTCGGTCTGCCGCCTCGTCACGCGACGTTCCGCACCTTCTTGAACAAACACTGTTCCGAGTGGACTCATAATAGCAGAGACTTCAAAGTCCTCTGTCTAACGTTTGCGGACAATATTGCGTAGCTTATATAATGCGTTGTAACGGTTCTCCTATGAGATCTTTCGTAAACGCTTTCCACACCGATCTGGTCGCTAACGGTTGTCGCGTGTTCGATTGGATTAACCTATTGAAAAAGGTCGCACCACCCGTAAGCTCGCCCTCGATCCTTTGGCGAAGTGGAGACACCCGTAAGTTCGCGACCTCTGGCGCGATGGTCAACATTCGCAAGTCGCCTCATCATCATCATCATACCCTCCTAGTTGTATTCAATAAAATACGTGTGCACCGATTTTGTTCGTCTCCTTACTAGGTTAATGACTCTCTGGTAAACGAAAATAGGTCAATGACCACTGTAGCCTGCTCGCCTTCACTAACCAGTTCATAATAGTGCAACGACCACTGTTACTCGCCCGTCAGCCCGACAACCCGCCCGTCAGTCGCTAGGAAGCGCTACGCTGAGATTAGGTCACGCTACGGTCGCTAGGAGGCTTTGTGCTCCTGGATGCGCGGGCAACCGGAAGCGGAAGTGATTGGTGGCAGGACTAGTGGGTGAGAACCTATTCTGTACTACTAATGTTAGTTACACTTACCAATTATGATTTTGATTGAACTTACAAATTCGTATTAGTTTATGTAAACTATGACTATTAAACAACACAGAGAACTTGAAAGAATTAGGGTGATTAATAAAATACCTTGTTAGAAATCCATTTCTTTGGTCTTTTAAAGTGTCACATTGAAACAATTGATGAAATTCATCCCCAATCTCGTTTATATTATACAAAGTAACTTTAGACTTAGTTGTAATTAATTTTTAAAGATCATAGTTTACAATAATGAAATACTGCATTTAAGCAATCCTGAAGTTCAGTGGCTAACTCCGTCATTATGATAGTATCATCTGTATACAATAACATATACAACTTTAGAAAAACACATACGTCATTAGTTTGAAGTTTGCCATTAATGAGATCAGAAACCATAGTCAAACAATTAAAAGAGTTTCTAACAAAATCTTTCATGTCATTAAGAAATATTAAAATAACAATGGCGAGAGATTGCCCCCGTCTTACCCCTTGATTGCATTCAAAGAAGTCAGACATACAACTATCATTGATTTTAATACAAGAATTGGCCTTAGTATACATGTATATTTCATTTAACACCCTACCTGTTTCACGAAGCGTACTGTACGAAGGAGCTTACATGGACGTTTGAAGTAGACCACGTAACTCGGAACAATCGAACTACAACGAACTTACGGACTACTACAACTTCGAGCTATGTAATCTACGTCAAGCGTCCACGTTAGTTCCTTCGCAAGATCCCCACCCCACGCGTGTAGGATCCATCTCCATGGTCCCCTGAACACGCCTACACAATTTCAGCCCCATGCATGCGAAACTGACGAAATACGTGTTCCTGTGCGTGTTGTTACGACTCCCGCACACGTACGGCGTAACAAAAAACCTTCACGAAACGTCCGCGCATGGCCGTCATAGTAAAACACCACCAAACATTCGCGAGCAGTCGTTATAACAAAACGGCAAATAAACGAACCCTTTTTGACAAGTTTAGTTTATATTAATATGAAGTTCAGCATTAAAACATTTCTAGCCATATTAAACAAACTTTTGTAATGTACGCGAATTAAATGTATTATATTTGATACTGCATTTATTGTGTACTAAATGTGATACAACAACATATCTTGCTGCTGGACGTAACAGTACATATTTGGACGACCGGTGGTCAGTTGTTGCGCCCACGTTGCCTAGCCTATGTCCGCGATCATATCCGTCAGGTGTGTCTGGGTTTGCGGATGCCAGTTTAACAAGATTTATCAAAATTGCCATCCAAGGCAAAGACCCAGATGGCAAGTGGATAAGGAAGCCATTGGCTTATCGAAAATCAAAAATTTTAATATGTGTGTTATCTGCCCTCCTGAGATATGTGTCAACCTTGTTTTAAAACATATTCACGCTGCTAGCAGTTACACAATATGTAGGTAATTTATTCCATTCATTGATTGTCCTCTGTGAGAACGAGTATTTCCCGATATCCAATCTGCACTGATCCTTTACTAATGTTACATCATGTCCTCTAGGTATATTATTTTTCTTGGGTGAGAAAAAATTATATCAATATTTTCATACCCATTCAATATCTTAAAATATTAAATATGATCCCTCTAAACCGCCTTGTCTCTAGGGTTGTCACATTATTTCAGTCGTTCTTCATAATAGTTAGTATGTTTGACGTTTGTAGGTTGTCTTTGTCCATCCATCCATCCATCCATCCATCCATCATCTAAGTGGAAAAGGGGCAGCATAACAAATATTTTTGGTAGTAAACATTGTTTAAACTAGAAGCGCAGGGGGTTACTTAGAGGTGCCTCAAGCAGAACAAGAGGCCAACAGTACAGACAAACCAATAGCAAAATGTTCGGAAAACATCTCTGAAACAGGTTATAAATGTGTGTGTTTAAATGCAAGGAGCATAGTAAATACGAACAAAGAATGGTAGAAGATATTGACCCTCACATAATTGGCATAACCGAATCATGGGCCAATATAGACATAATACATGCAGAAATAGGACTGACAGGATACGTAAATTTTAGGAAAAATCGAATAAGAAGAAGGGGAGGGGGAGTTATTTTATATGTTAAAGAATCTATTCAGGCTTATGAAATAAATTTAGAAAGGGAAGCTAATTGTGATGAAGCTGTTTGGTAAAAAATAGTTTCAGGGAATAAAAATTAATTATTAGATTAGTTTACCGAAGTCCAAGCATAAACGAAGAGGATAACACAAAAACACAATATGATATGAACGAAGTTATTAAAGGGGAATGTATCGTAATGGGAGATTTTAACCATGGACACATACAATGGAATTCTCTAGAGAGTACAAGGGTGAGGACCAACAATTTTTATTTTTAATTAAGGATAGCTTCCTTACTCAGCACTTGCTTGAACCAATCAGGGGAGATAATGTATTAGATATAGTTTTGTCGTCACATAAAGAATTAGTGGACAATGTCAAACTGTTTCAACCATTGGGTAACAGTGATCTTAATCAAATACATTTTGACATCAATGTAAAATCAGAATGTAAAAATAAAAAAACGTACAGGAGAAACTTCCACAGAGGTAAGTATAAAGATATGAGTAATTAGTATATAGATTGGAATAACATGCTGATGATCAAGACCGCAATTGAATGTATGAATATTCTAAAATATGAAATTGAGAGCATCGTCGCTAAATATATTCCCTTGTAAAAACAAGGAAAACTGTCTAAAAAGAAACACTTGTCAAAAGAAGCTATTAGAAAAATAGTGTTCAAGCAAACTATGTGGAGGGTTTATACGCGTACCAGAAAGGATGAAGACTATGCAAATTACAAAGAGGCACTTAATGCAGCTACTGTTGAAAGTAGACAATCTAAAAGAAGCTATGAGCAAAAACCAGCATATAACATAAAATATTACAGAAAAACTTTTATGTCAGAAGTAAACAAAACGTACAAGACAAGTTCGGGACCTCTAGAAGACAGTGTTGGAAATATAATATCACAGAGGTTTTTAATGGCGGACGACCTAAATGGGTATTTCAGTTCAGTATTTACCAGAGAAAATATTAATTCATTACCCGTTCCAGACGCTAAATTTCAAGAGGCTAAATCTTAATATTTAGGACAGTTAATTGTCATTCCAGAAATGGTAGCTAAGATAATAAAGGCAATGAAGGATAATAAATCACCGGGAGAGTATGGAATTCTTCCAAAACTACAAATAGAAACAATATAACAAGTCAGTATACCACTTGCAAGAATGTTCGATTGTCATTAAAAGAAGGAGTTGTTCCTTCTGAATGGAAAGAAACAAGCGTCATACCATTATTTAAAAAGGCTTCAAGAAATAAGTGAGATAATTACAAACCAGTTAGTTTAACGTCATTGATTTGTAAATTATTGGAAAGGTTAATTAAAGAACATGTTGTGGACTTCCTTGTTAGGCATAAATTAGTAAATTAATCTCAACATGGATTCCTAAAAGCGAGTTGATGCTTAACAAATATGTTATGTTTTTTGGATGAAATCACTAAGTAAATAGACGAGGGATCGCCAGTAGATTATTTACTTAGATTTAGTGCCACACCAAAGATCACTACTTATATTAAAAACCCATGGTATCAGGGATGGCATAATTGACTGGATATGATAGAACAATGGCTGACTGAGAGAAAACAGCGTGTTGTATTAAATGAAGAAGTTTGGGAGATACTCTTCTGGGTACTACTGTAAAAGAAAAGGACTTAGGAGTTACAATAAGCGCTGATATGAAAGTTTCAGAGCAGTGTTATAGTGCAGCTTCAAAGGGTAATAACATTCTCGGGTTGATTAGGAGAAACATAACATACAAAGAAAAGAAGCTAATTATACATCTGTGTAAAGCAATAGTTATACCACATTTAGAATACTATATCCAATCGTGGACACCATATCGTAAAATGAGACCATATCGTAACAAGGATATAGATAAGACTGAAAGCTTACAGAGGAGAGCAACTAAAATTATTCCACCAATATTCACGTATCTCTTATACAATATTCATGTATCTATTATACAATATTCATGTGTATTTCAACTTCGCTCTTATCTCTCTCTTCAATTCCAAGGTTTACAATTTTTTTAATGTCACGTATTTTATAGTGCAATTAAAAGTGTTGTGTATTTTCAGCCGCCGACTTCGGTCCGTGGTCCGGTTATGGCCGGTGCATGTGAGTAGTATACGGAGCCAGATGACCAAAAATAAAAGAGGTGACCAGTGTTGGGAGGGAGTGAAGAAGGCCTCTTTCGATGGAAGTGCGGTATCGTCGAGTCTCTCCAGACAGTCCATGTACTCGTACGGGAAATTACCTTTTGTGACCTCGCATCCGTACGCCTTCAGATACTAGTCGTAACTGAACCCGGGGGCTATGTAATTGGTCATGTCTAGGAATGTCAGCTGGTCCGTCGAAAGACACATGAAAGTGTTGTTGCGTTCGATGAGGAATACCACACGATACCATCGTTCTCTTCTTCTTCTCTTTGTCGTCTTGTTCCTTCTCCTTTTCTTCTTCTTCTTGTTCTTCTTGTTCCTCTGTCTTTGACGTGGACAGGAAGTAGGGTATGAGGAACTGTTTGATGGCATTGAGATCATACTTACCAGAATTTAACCTAATGACGGGTAACTGATGCATCCATCCATAAAGTTGACCCATCAGCTTTTTGTATGGATTGGTTGCTGGTCGAGATTCCTTGTCGTTGGCTGTTCGTGCAGCCTGCTCCCGTTCGTCCTAGTTCGTCAGTGCCTCTGCGAGTTGTTCCAACACATCCTCGTATGAGTCTTTGATCTTGTCGTACGCGGCGTCACTCATCGCTCGCAACATATCCAACATGGCGCTCACCAACTTGTTGGTTTCTCCATCCGTGACGAGACATTGAACTTGCTCGTGCCCAGGCACGTTGGATGCCACGCTGACACTCAGTGGGACGTGACGCGCAACCCAATGGACCTTGTCACTGTCCGACGGAAGTTGTTCGGTGTAGAACCAACACTCAAAGTCAAAAGTGGCTCGGTACGGATAGGACGGCAACGATTCGGACACTCGAATGTTCTCAACGGCGAGACGTTCGAACACTGATGGAGTCGAATGGTACGCGCCGCCCGGATAGACTGGACGCATACCCCCCTACACGTGCGCTCGTGTTGACGTACCTTCGATGCGTATTTCTATAACGAGTCACCCCACTTCCGACAAAGATACGAGTGACAGTACATGCGTACATCTTGGATGAAAGAAACATGTGTACCGTGAAGGTTGAGAGTGTGCGTGTGCGTGTGCATGTGTGTTCTTACAGTTGCCATGGGTTGTATGCGATAATTTGTTCTTGTATGTAATTTTGCCATTCAGGCGAGTTGATTGTGTTAGTGAGGGAGTGACATATGTTTTGAGTTACTTCGTTTAGTGTTTTCGATGTGATCTTACTGGTTGACAAGATAGGATAGGACACCCCTTCGTCAATCATAATGTTACATGCCGCTGGTTCTATCAGCGGCACTGGTGGTCATGATGTTAGGTAGTACGTCGTATCCTCCTCCTCCTTGCATGTTGGTGGAGGTGTTGCGTGGCTGAATTCGAATGATGGTGTTGGTGACTGCGAATGAGATGGCGGAGACAGTGGAGTCAACGGTGGTGGTGGTGGCGTCGCCATTGATGACGTCGGCATCTGCGACTGCGAGTGGGATGGTGGTGGTGGTGGTGGCGTCGCCATTGATGACGTCGGCGCCTGCAACTGCGATGGTGGAGACATTAGGAACGACAGAAAAAAGGCCCACCTGTTTAGTCACTATCAGTAACATCACCCTTACCTGCGTATTGTCTGGTTATGGTCGCTCTGACCGTGTCCTTCATATCGAGACGCTATTGCATTTTCCCCAACCTCTCCTCCAACGCTATGACAACTCACGCAAGATGTGCAGGATCAGGCCGGAAGATGGTACGTAATACTCATCTTCCGACAGATCTAATATACGAATGGTCTATTGATTCAACATGGCTTCCGTATGATTCCAAATTCTATCTATGTTGTTTACCGTTACCTGCATTTCATCGCTGTTGCAAAGTGCTACGTGGCCATGGCGCTGTCGAACGTGAAGTAAGAGTCAGTTGATCGATCGATCGAGAGCGGTTATGCCCATTGGAGTGGTGGGTCGCCTTATATAGCATGTCGCTCGCGCCGGCGCGCTTTTCTAATCTCTCCAGCTGCGGCCGTTGTCATTCGTGTTGTGCTGATAGCGCACATTTCTATGTACACCGTCGCGTCTGGTCTGGCGATGCGTCTGGACATGTTTGGTGAGGAGTCTGGTTTTATTGAATGAACTCACGTCGTTCCATGAGTATCTGACAAAGTACGTTCTGTCCCGGCTGTCCAGTGTAGGCGAGCATGCTCCGGAAACCTTCCCTACTTCTTACGCATTCTTTAACGATGATTGCTGCTTGTCTAACAACATTTTGCGTAGTCTTGTGTCGTGAAATTTAATCGCGACTAATGCATACATTACAGCCCGTCTCTGTTTGATCCATTGTGCACGTAAATGTACCTTCTCTCGGATGGTCTTGCTAAGGTATTTCGCCTGTAGTCCAGTTCGTGTGGCTAGCATTTTTTCCGCCTTCTTCATATCGCCATAAAATACGCATTTCTTCCACATATACGCGGCTTCTCGGGTGTTAAAAGTATGGCCCCATGCATGTATACTGCACACGTAGAAGACAGGAAACTGTTTCCTCCTCAGAAGTAGATAGGACGATTCATTCTGACTTGATGTTGCTCAAAATGACATGCACTGTATTTAAATACGACTGTTATGCAACGTTCGCCTAGGACGCAGTGGCTTTGTTTTTTACGTGTGATAAATAGGTTTTGGGTTTCAGCGTCGGGTAGCTGATAGTTCTCTGACAGGCTTATCGCACCTGTTTTCATTGTTATTGTTCTAGTGGCGTACGTCGACTGTCTGGGATTTCTTTTCGCATTTATTTAGATTATGAGGAATTTGGTATTGTTCTGTGTGCGGCTTACGTCAGCTACATGTCCTAACACGTTTATAGCATTTCTTTTGTTCTATGTAGCTTACGTCAGCTTTCTGCATTGTCTAACGCTTGCTATATAAGACTGCTGAGACTATTGATTTCTTAACACCTACCGTACCTATACGTCGTAATGCTGTTGCTGATACCGTCACCATCATGCTGTCGTCTGGCGTTGCGTTATTCACCGATTTACTGGCTGCATATAACGAGATAGGGACTGCACTTGCCATAGTGTTGCAACGTTTGTATATATATATATATATATATATATATATATATATATATATATATATATATATATATATATATATATATATATATATATATATATATATATATATATATATATATATATATATATATATATATATATATATATATATATATATATATATAATTATATATATAGTACGTGTTGTTGTTTGTACGAGTGCTCGCTAATACATATTCCTATACAGTGAACACTTTTACAATGCATCTATATAACACATAGTTTAACTTTAACAATTTTAAAATGCATCTATATAGCACATAGTTTAACTTTAAAAGACATACCGATATACGACTGTGTAACGTTTTGATAGTTCTAGTTTAAAAATACGCCGTCGCATGCTTGCGGGCCTGAGGTCGTAGGGTCGCTGATAAGGCCTGCGCGTGGTCTACTTCTGCACGCCGCCAACTGCTAGGAGTCTAGCGATAAACAAACACGACTCAGCCGACTTCACTGCTGGTCTGGTTTAAAGTACGCCTCTCGTTGCTTGGTAACTCTTACTCTCTCGTTTCACATACTCTATTAATACACATATGTTGTGTGTGAAATATTTATAGCGCGCTGTACCGTTAACAAAGGTTCGACTTCCATGTGTCTCACTCCAGTTTTCATTTCATTGCAGCTTTCATCGTCAGCAATGGATGAACGTGATCACAGAACCGATATCCACCATGCCATCCGTGGACGACGACGATTATGGCTACGACAGCCCCCTGCTGACAGAGGATTGGAACGAAGAATGTAACCAAGGTGCGGCCTTACTCGATCATAGACGGGTGTCGACGAAAGTGATGACCGAACTCATACAGGTCAAAGCCCGTTGCTGGACAGACGCCGTCGGTCACTGCCACCAATGGACCTCAGTTCCTGCGGGTGCTGTCGACAGCGTCTGAATAGTTATATACTATACAATAATGCCGTCCATGAATAAACCAGACGCGGTCGGGGTCACTGCCACTGCTATAATATAATGCTGTCGGTAAATGATTATATGCTATATATATATATATATATATATATATATATATATATATATATATATATATATATATATATATATATATATATATATATATATATATATATATATATATATATATATATATATATATAGTGCAGTTTCACCATTTTAACATATAACAAAGATCGCTTGTATTGTTATTACATATGCTGTTTTGTTGGTTTACAACTACGCTAACAAAAGAAATACGACCACATTTCACCTTGCTACCAGATCATAACCGAGCGGTCGCATGTTCATACATGCAGCGTACAAAATGTAGGCGTACATGTAGGCTATACAATACATATCATATTATCACATTACATTAAAAACGTTTCGTCTCATGACGTCTTATGTCCAACGTCTATACACTGACGTTATAGCCTTGGTCCCACGTCAATACCACACTTGCAACATTTTCGCTAATTCCGCCTGCGCTTACAACTTTTTTTCATTGATTACGACGGTACAGTGACAACATTTTTACTGATTAGCATCCTTTGATCTCGCATTCCGTTTTACAGCTGGATAGACGACAGCCGACAACGGGTTGGGGTTAGAGTTAGCTCCAGACGTTAGGGAGACGGGTTAGAGCTAGGGTTAGCTCACCATTTGGGGTTGGAGTGGAGGTCACTCCGTTAAGGTCAGGGTCAGGGTTCACCGCAGACGACAAGTTAGGACTACACAGATGTCAGCAGGTTGGGGTTAGAGTTAGGGTTAGCTCAAGTCGCCAGGGGACGAGTTAGGGTTACGGATAGGGTTAGGGTTCACCGCAAGGGGCGCTCAGGCTGCACATAAGGCTGTGCGGTTGTGCGCAACCGGAAACCGGATGTCCCTCCCAACACTGGTCACCTTTTTTGCTTGGCCATCTGGCTCCGTATACTACTCATATGCGATCTGCGCGAGTACAGAAGCCGCGTTTGTGTGGACGAGTCGTGCGTGGGAGATTACTTCTATAGTCGTCCCTGTGTCGGCATCCCCCTCATCTTGTCCCTGTGCGTGCGCCCCCTCGTCTCGCCGTTTGCCTGCGTCCCCCTCAACCCAGCAGGTACAGTGCACGTTGACGGGTTCCACCTTTGTTCCTTTCTCACTTTTATAAAAAAAAACATATTTAAGCAACTGTGAATAATATTGTGAAGCAGCTAGTTATGCAGAATTATGTACACACTATCAGTGCATGCATATCAAATTACCAATACCTCTTATAGGAAACAATCTAGCATATTATGCTACTATTTAAACCCAAATGTTGCATTTGCGTGCCTGGTTGTGGCCGGCGCAGAAAGCGTGTACGACATTTTAGCGGGTCCGTGCGACTGTCAGAACTACTGACATGGAGTACATCGCCTACCATCGAGCGTGCAACCCGTGTGAGGTGTGGGACCAGGGCGTGCTGACTTGTGTCAGGGACGCCAGCAAGGGAGACTGCACGTTCGCTCCAACTACACAGGGAATTGGTAAGACTCATTCATCCGAATGACCGAATGCAGTCTAGACTCAATAAGCTTTCATGAATTGAATGTACACATTCTGTTTGCGGTTTGACGTATCAAGTTTATAAGTCATGTTCGACCAGCCATGAATGAAAATTATGTTGAAAATAGTATGTCACATGAGTACAAATGTATGCTTTATTAGTTAGTGTGTTATGTTACGTATTATTAAGCTACAGAAAGAAGAAGTAAAGCACACTTTATTAGTTAATGTGTTATGTTACATATGATTAAGCCACAGAGAGAAGATGTAAAGCACACTTTATTAGTTAGTGTGTTATGTTACATATGATTAAGCCACAGAGAGAAGATGTAAAGCACACTTTATTAGTTAGTGTTTTATGGTACATATTATTAAGCCACAGAGAGAAGATGTAAAGCACACTTTATTACCAGCAAGATGTCGAGGTCCATCACGCGTAGCATCGTGGATGCTTTTTAACGGGAAGCCAATGCAATTGCCTTAGTACCTCGGACATCGATTGTTTATCAACCCTGTTCTGGAGGACGATTCGTGCCGCCGACCGCTGCACCATGTCCAGACGGTGTAAGAGAAGGTCTGGTATATGCCGAATAGCATGGCATTGTTGTAGTCAATGCGTGAAGTTACAAATGCATGCAGTAGGCATTTGCACACACTGGATGTTATGGAGTTTCGTATCCATGCAATTCGAGCTAGATGGTAGTTTGCACTCCGACTTGCGTTCGCAACCTGTGACCCCATAGAGAGGTTAGCGTCAATGACGAATCCCAGATCCCTGACGACAGCAGATGTCGCCACTAGCTATGCATGCAATGCAATGGCTATTGGCACGCGCAGACTCGATGACCGGATGACAATGGCTTACGATGTCCTCTCGTTGAGGATGAGCCCATCTTCCGCTAGCCAAGTCTTTACGTCTCGGATGCAACCCTCCATTTGTATGACCGCATCTGCATGATCAGTTGGCGGGAAGTCGATACACAGCTGCGTGTCGTCAGTATATATGTGGTGTTGTATGTGGTGTTGTATGTGGTGTTATGTGTGGTGTTGTATGTGGTGTTGTATGTGGTATTGTATGTGGTGCTGTTGGGGGAGTTTCATCAGTGACGCAATGTACGGAACTCTTCGGTGCGGTCTCCATAACGTTACGCTGCGATAGTCCTTTCTTGACCCGCAAAGACAATTCTTTCAACTAATTTATACAGTGTCCATACACTATAAAAGTGTGAAACATATTTCAGATGGTGGCTCTACTAACATCAAACTGCTCAGAGAAGTCCAAATCCCTGCAACCGAGGCAGAACTTCAGCATAATCAGCAAAATCTGGTATTAAAATTACAACTTTCTAGCCTGCATATTAATCCTTATACAAATTTTTCAATTATGGATGTGAAGAGCAGCGTCAAGAATATTGAATTAATCATCATTGATATGTATTTACAGAAACATTGACACAACTTGTGGTGCGAGAGATACTATTGTGTTACGTTATCTGTGAATATAATATAAAGACAAATGAGAATGCATCGAAAATTACTATCTTCAACTCCTCCTTTATTCAGTATCATGTGATTTAACATGTTGCTTAAATGAACCAATAGCTTTGTAATAAATTATATATATATATATATATATATATATATATATATATATATATATATATATATATATATATATATATATATATATATATATATATATATATATATATATATGTGTGTGTGTATTTTATGAATGGACAGTCTTGGTATATCGAGTGCGTGGCTGACGCACGCAAGCACACACACACGCACGCACCCACGCACGCACGCGCGCACGCAAACACACACACACATACACACACACACACACACCTTGATTCATTATTAAACAAGTATACACCATTTCTATTATATTACTGTCACACATAAGTGATTGGACATTTAACAAGTGTGGAAGGTATCGTTATTACAATTTATTGTGTATCAATCAATGGAAATGCCATTATTACCTTTTGCAGAACATGTTACATAATTTATAATAAACAGCACTGAAACTACATATTTAATTAATTTCTATTCACTCTCCTTTATGCTATAATATACTATGGACTCTAATAATGGTTGGTCTTCATCTATAACAGTAACCCACCAGATTCAGTCACAACAGAAGAAATCATATAATACAAATGTTTCAGTATTAGTTTTAATATTATTGTAAATAATGACACAGTAAAATACTTAGATTTTCTACAATCATAAGAAATAGAAATATACAATACTTATTCTAATCACAAAAAAAAATGTTTGTTGATCAGAAGAAACAACTGTGTCAGACAACCTTGAAGAGTCAGAAATGTAATTTCCCAATTAATTGTCCTTAAAATAATGAGCAGTTTTACATATTGGATCTCACTTCAGATATTAAAAACATACTACGGATTATCGCTAAAACTGCTCATTTAGACGTGTGGAATCAGTCGAAAAATCTTAAAATAGGTATACTTAAAAGGGTGTATAAATGCACATAAGCCCGCAAAGCTAATGCCTCCAAAAGGACTGTTTTGAGTACAGTAAACACATTTGCTATGCATGTAGATTTTGCTATGCTGGCAGTGTGCGAGCGATATTACATTATATCAAGTTGTAAATAACTCTCAAATGAGTATCGTGAATATTCTTATATATAAACCTTCTCACACTTTTCATCGGTCTTAAACCAGACAAATTTACACTGTTTGGAGTCAGTTCTGTGAGTATACCTTCAATGGCATAAACAAAATATAATCCTATTCTTATATACATCAAAACAGCCGAGGTCGCCAGTGGACTCCAGAGCTAAAATCAGGAAACGAGAATTACGTTCACTATAATAATAAAGTGTATTCCTCTGAAACTGCGTACATTTATTGACAAATGAAACACATATCGATTCGTGTACTGTCGTCTCAAGTCTCAAAGCGGTGGTTGACTACAAAGAGCCCCTTGTTGCATTTTCCACAGGTTGTAGGCCTACCTGTATTATTAACGAGTCATTTTCTGAGCACCGCATTTGTGGTTATTGGGTAACAAAATAAGTGGATTTCCTTCAAACACTTAAGTGCCCGGCTCAGGTGTTCTATTCTGTGTACGCAGACAGCGGTCGATTGAATGGAGCTACAGACGCATTAATCTTGTTGAGGAGGGACCATCAACGAGCTTGTTCGCAACATCTACGACGTTTTTAACAGCCACTCTAACAGTACCTGTTCCAGCTGGTTACTTATTGTTGTAGAAACCAGCAACAGTCACATTTCACAGTTACATACATAAACTTTCGGCAGACTTGACAATTTAAAATCCGGTAGCAGAGGGGTTAAAACTGGAAGTATGGTACATACGAAATTTGTTTGTGGTTTCTGGTACTTTGGGGTGTACTGATTCAGAAACTGCATGATGCTACTTTGGCATCATTGAACTTTTTTACAACTATTTTGAAAATACTCTGTCCATGAGAGATAAGCCTGCCCATCACAGTAGTCTCAATGTCATCCACATTCACTAGTTGCAGGTGTTTAGACAGATGGTCCTTGAAGCAAAGAGGACTAGCACACCCGACTATGTCAAACTAGACAAGACGGTCTCCAAGTTGATGTTGCAATTTTGCAATAAGCTGTTTTCGAATAAGCTATTTTAACATTTTGCATAGCTGACAATTCAAATTGAATGAATCGATAAAACGATGTTTTAGTTACTCCATCAACTCTTTGGAGTTCATTCCCTGGGTTCCGCAGCGTATCCATTCAAATGTTGCCAATTTTAGCATTGTCTATTGATTTCGAGAAACGTTTTTTTCGTGATGCGCCTCTGAGCTCGGGCTTCCGACGATTTAGGAAGTTTCCATTCTTATTATTATTATTATTATTATTATTATTATTAATTCACTAATGGCGAATATGGTGTACGTGTTGTGGAAGTCTGCATTTACCGTGTATACTCTACGTCAATCAATATCACTTATCAATGAAAAATATTATTTTATAACAATATCATCTTCTTTGGAGGAATTTTAATATAAAAACGCTGAATAGCTCAATGTTTGTACATTTTCACGAACACGAGGCCAATTCACGACTAAATTAATTATCCTGTTTGTTGCTTTCGAAAAGTTAAAAATATCCCATTCACAGTTCATGAAAATGTCATTACCACACCTTAACTGAAAACTTGAGCCACATAAGTGTGAATGGTTGTCACAATGTAAATTGAACCCCATTTTCATGGGAATATGATGAGAGTGAATCCCATTTTCCACGACAGTGATGGTTTTATGTACTGCAAGCTCAACAACCACAGCACGTTTTATGTCATGTCTTGTCATGTCTTGACATGTCTTGTCATGTATTGTCATGTTTTGTCATGTCTTTTCATGTACTGACATGTCTTGACATGTCTTGTCATGTCTTGTCATGTCTTGACATGTATTGACATGTCTTGTCATGTCTTGACGTGTCTTGTCATGTCTTGACATGTCTTGGCATATCTTGACATGTCTTGTCATGTCTTGACATGTCTTGACATGTCTTGTTACGTATTTTCATTTATTGTCATGTATTGACATGTCTTATCATGTCTTGTCATGTCTTGACATGTGTTTACATGTCGTGCACAATGATATTACCAACTAATCCATACTTCCATATTTATTTATAAATTAGTCATAACTTCACATGATCGACATTTAACTCCTAATGTTTCATCAGGTGCTGTGGCGGCATAAGGTGGCAGCACAAGGTGGCAGCAGACCCTTTTCCTGCGACTAACTCTGAGCAGCTGGTTCTACTACTGGCGGTTGGGGTTCCAAGGAATGTAGCCAAATTGCCACTTGAAGGGGGGAGCTGGCCACATTTTCATGGAAATCTTCAATGGTGGGAGGCAGTGAAATTTAGTGTATTCACTAGATTTCAGCAACTTACATGCTTCTGCCTTGCCAGTACTTATACAATAAGTAGAACTACACAGTATCATAACCTGTGGGCAGAAAACCGGAAAATCTCAACACTTGGGCTTATGGCATGAATAAATGCCACAGCAAGCAAGACAGGAAAACTACACATGATAAATTGTAGCTTTTCGTAGATCCACTCGACCCAAACAACATTCGTGTGGACTGGAGAAAAGAGAGAATTAAGTTAGTCTTGATCTTGTTTTATCTGCTTGTCAAACATAGTCAGCTTTCGCATCGTCGCCAATATTTTAGTACATAATGCGATATATGGCTACCATCTCGCTTTTTTATATTTTCCAACAAATAAGGTCACGTAGAATTCCTCACATTTGAAAACATACAAAAAGACAGGTTAATAAAGTTTATATCTCATCTGATTGCTAAGATATGAAAATAAATTGATTTCGTGGCTGCCATCTTGGATTTACTTTTTCATTTGCCCCTGGGGTCACAACTGCACACCCATTTGGAAATCGTCATATATTATAGATGAATTGTCAACACTAAAAATCTTTATCGGGCGAAAACGGGTTATCCCCTCGGCTGCCCGTTTAATAGAGCTCATGGTACAGTAATATGATTGTATGATAAAAACGGTCAGTCGTTGTACTTTTAACGTGAGATTCAAAGCAAAACGATAACGGTGTTGAAATTACGAGCACCTGTACGGTTTATTGCCGTCTGCTATATGACGCTACAGCATAAATTAAACCTGATCTGCTAGCCAGTCATCGGCTTTGCACGCAGTTGGACAACGAGCCGGGTTTACTTTCGCGTTCGCGGCTTTGGCGCTGGCAGCAGCTGGCGAATAATGGGCGACTCTGAGCGGTAGAGTATAGGCACGAATCGCCGCGCCTTGTTGTAACTTTGTTTGTTCTCCTGATGCCGTAGGTAGCCGAACCGATTCGAGTGCGAGACCCGCGAACGCTTGCCAATTGGTCGTCCCTTTTTATAGATCCTGCGGGGGCTTTGGCCAGTCTGGGTGGACCGCGAGGAAGTAGACGGCTCTGGCGGAACGCCGCACCAGGATGTCGCGTTTCTTCCGCTTTTATTCGCAGAGATGTTGGTCCCTGACTCACATAACTGCCCTTGTGGGGAGCGTCGCTCGTCTGGCGCAGGTTGGGACAACGTTGGTTGAGGGGGAATCGTCTGATAGGGCACCGGTGGATTCGGCTGGTGTATCATCTATAGAAAAAATTATACGTAGATGTCATCTTGCTAAGATTTTTTTGCAGTCTAATATGCCATGGATCAATGCCCCCGTCCTAGTACGCCACTGCCTTAACGGTTGTCTATGTGAATGTGAACTGTGATCTCCTCTGTTCAGATTAGTGTGACACTCCAAATTGATTATGAAACTCCAAATTGACCGTGACATTCCAAATTGACCGTGACATTCCAAATTGATTGTGAAATTCCAAATTGACTGTGGTTCTTTTAGAGGGTAAACATAGGAACTTGATATCACCTGAGGTATATGTTGTGGTTTGGCTGGTTGCATCATCCACGCTATGGGCGGTTGTGTCGTCCTGTCCTGCTGAGCCATGAACATCGGTTGTTGTGGAAACATGAGCGGAGACGGCGACGCCGGGGCTATGGAGACCGGCTGCGAACCAACGGCAAGCGGAGGCGGAGCGGCGCCGGGCATGAAGACGGGCTGCATCGGACCCATGACCGGCTGCATGGGCATCCAGGGATTCCCCACCGGGTTCATAACGCAAATTTTTGGATGCTGCATGGCCGGTCTCGCGATCATCGTATTGCGTCTAATGTGTCACAAGTTCAACGTGCTGAAACGTTTAAACGAAAACGCTGACTACATTTCCAAGGAAAACGATAAGTTGTTACTATATTTTTCTTTTGTAGCCCAATATTCTTTTGGAAAAATGCCGTGAACCGGGGTTACTTTGAACAGCGGAGCATCTTTGAAAAAAAATTCAAGTGAATGATTTTTAATGTTCGTTTTTAAATAGAATGAAGCCGAATTGCTTGTTTTCAATAAGCTTGTTTTAGAAAAAATAGCATGTTTGTGCTGAACTGACATTGTGTGTTTAATACCAGAAAATTTATAAATTGCAATGATGTAAATACGAAATTGTTGTCTGGAAACTTTCTATCACCTACATATAACTTAGGAGTGCAGATACATCACTTGAAGTTGATGATTCTGGCACCACAAGCATTCATACTACCCACATCTTCAACTACGACCATACGAGCCTGACAGACGATTCAGGGGTCAAAACCTCAATAAACAGGGCTTCTATCATTTTTTTTCTCCAAAGATGCATGTCCACGACTAGTGTGCAAACTGTACAAAAGGTTCAACTTGTCAGCCGAAGAAATCTTTAGAAACATCATAGCTGCTTTCAATGCCTCTACAACCCAGCTACAGTGCTCAGTAGACTACCTGGATACGTGCCATCGGGGCAGGAGGAAGCCACCTTATCATACAGCTCAGAAAGAATACGAACTGATTTTTTAAATTAATAATCTTAATTTGTATGGCTATATATGTATGGCTTAAATCTGATTGCATTGATTTGTTTTATAGTTGCGATAAGAGTTTGGTAGATGGTGTGATGATTCTCATTAGATTTAAATAAAAACATATAACATTATTAATGCTTCCATTTGTTTCACTGCTCTTAGTGGTAAATAAAGTGTACTCCTTAATTTATTAATTACATATAGTTATTATAAAATTACATCCCCGTAAATTATGCCTCCTTAAGGGGCTACTTTGAACACCATAACTCATTTAAAACATGGAGTAGGAGAATTAAAGTATATTGTAATGCAAGCCATAGCTAATCCAGCAAACACAAAGCCATAACACCGAAAATGGGAGTCAACACTTTCAAACTGCGTACTTTTTAAAGGGGAAATGTTCAGGTAACCCAGGTTCACGGTAAAGATATGCTTGTCAGATATCTTTATTAACGCTTTAACCCCCACCCCCACCCAACCCCAATAATCAGATATCTTTATTAACGCTTTAACCCCCACCCCCCACCCAACCCCAATAATCAGATATCTTTATTAACGCTTTAACCCCCACCCCCCACCCAACCCCAATAATCAGATATCTTTATTAACGGTTTAACCCCCACCCCCCCCACCCAACCCCAATAATCAGATATCTTTATTAACGCTTTAACCCCCACCCCCCACCCCAACCCCAATAATCATATATCTTTATTAACGCTTTAACCCCCACCCCCACCCAACCCCAATAATCATATATCTTTATTAACGCTTTAATCCCCCACCCCAACCCCAATAATCATATATCTTTATTAACGCTTTAATCCCCCACCCCAACCCCAATAATCAGATATCTTTATTAACGCTTTAACCCCCCACCCCAACCCCAATAATCGTATATCTTTATTAACGCTTTAATCCCCCACCCCAACCCCAATAATCATATATCTTTATTAACGCTTTAATCTCCCACCCCAACCCCAATAATCAGATATCTTTATTAACGCTTTAACCCCCCACCCCAACCCCAATAATCATATATCTTTATTAACGCTTTAATCCCCCACCCCAACCCCAATAATCATATATCTTTATTAACGCTTTAATCCCCCACCCCAACCCCAATAATCATATATCTTTATTAACGCTTTAACCCCCCACCCCAACCCAAATAATCATATATCTTTATTAACGTTTAATCCCCCACCCCAACCCCAATAATCATATATCTTTATTAACGCTTTAATCCCCCACCCAGAAGTTTTTGCAGTCTTCTTCTTAGTCTATACCCCACAGCATCTGCTAGTGAGCAATTTTGACAGGTGCTGCTTCCTGGACCTTTTCTTTTGTTTTCTTAATGGAACAAATCTCTCAAAAACAACCTCAATCTCATTTTTTAAACAAGCCCAGCATTTTGTCGCTGTTTTGTTCTTCAGCAAGTTATTCAAATCTATAAAATAATTCCTTAGATATGTTTTCATCTCTTTATATTTGCCTTTGTTGAAGTTCCTACTCCATTGTTTTTTATATGCATTCCCTGTTTTACTTTTATATTAAAATGGATCTGGTTATGATCGCATCATCACTGGAACCAAAAGGTTCGTGTACTTTAAAGTTGTCAGCTAATTCATTTTGAGAAGACAAAATTAAATCCAACACATTCCCACCTTTGGTTGGTTCCAAGACAATGGCCTAGGTTAGGCAGGTTCGCATACAGCTGTTCCTACAGTGTATAATACTGGACTAATTTGATGTGTATGCTTCTTCAACATACCACGAACCCACATGTGTCTGTGTGACTCAATCGGTTAGCGCGTCCGGCTGTTTGGCCGAAAGAATTGTGGTTCTAGCCCACCCATGGTGTTTTGTTTTAAGACGCTTCTCGTCGACAACATTAAGTTGTCTTCTATTATTCCGCTTCTACGAGAAAATAATATTTTGTGTAAGGGCATCTAGATTTTCTATTTGTCATATATGACATTTCAGAAACAACATTACTGAAAGAACATGGATTAGAAATCGAAAAGAAAATGTCCACTTTATGAAAGTATGTTTCCTGTAGTATTGAATTAATCGGTGGCGTTTGGAAATTTGCTTCACAAAGTAATATGTGTAAAATAAATAATATTATCATAGCGCGTGCCGTACAAACTTGCCGAGTCCAATGTACGCTGTGGTTGCTTGTTTCATGTTTCTGTGTACGCCGCTAGATGGGAGTACTGTTTGAGAATATTCTATCTAGACAAATGCAGCAGTGATTTGTTAACATGTATCATTATAAACAATACAATTTTAAGTCCACTAGAGTAATCGTTAACATTATAATATGAAAGAAGTAGTTACACTGGCTGGGAAGATCTGGAACGAACTATGCTGGCTCGACGAGATTTGTTGGCGCCTTATGTTCCTGAAGAGGATTGAGGGAGAGTGAGAATGAACTGACAAACGTTGTGAAGTGAACATAGGACACTGGGACATTTGACGCGGTCGTTGTTAAATTTCAAAACACATATGAATAATATTATATCTAGCCAAAGTTCTCAGTTTGAAATGAGAGCAGAGGGACACACCGAGAGCACACACTGGCCTTTCTGAAAGGACAGTATTTTGTCTACAGTAATTCATTTTAAAACATCACTCTCAATAAAATAACCGTTTTATTTAAACGAATTTTGGAAGTGGAAACTTGTACCCTGTAGTTTGCCTTTTTATTTGAAGGAGCAATTTCAAAACCTTGCCCCATTCACACACACACACACACACACACACACACACACACACACACACACACACACACACACACACACACACACACACACACACACACACACACACACACACAACACACACACGCACACACGCACACGCGCACACGCGCACACGCGCACACGCGCACACGCACACACGCACACACGCACACACGCACACACGCACACACGCACACACGCACACACGCACACACGCACACACGCACACACGCACACGCACACGCACACGCACACGCACACGCACACACACACACACACACACACACACACACACACACACGCACATAAGAATAACGAATCCACATACATTGAGTAATTGGCCGTATAATAAGGCTGAATGGGGTGGCAAATCAGAAAGACTGGAGGGGGGTGGGGTAACAAAAGAAAGCACAATGGTCCTTTAGTTGTTATGTTATAATGCCCTGGCAAGGAAGGTAGTTGCAGGTATGACGTTAGTACGACCGGGGCAACAAGACATTTCAAAACGCAGCAATATAGATAAATACTTTAAATAAGTTCTTAGTTTAAGATAGTCGATGTTAACACTGGCTTTTCTACATGTATTGAGATTATTGGTGTTGGTGTTGTTACGTCCAGCCTGCGAAACAACAGTTCCACATTTTGTTATCGATTGAACCAACCCGCACTCACTTCCTTACTCACGATATCTTCCTTCTTTACATGGTTGTCTTATGACGTCACCAAGATCGGGTTTCCGGTTGACGCTTTACGGGCGTATTTCTCAAAACAAATCGTGTTGTGCAGATATGATTTATCAATAATGCGCATAGTCAGTCGCTTCCATAGAGTTACATCATTAATCATCCCCCTATAAACAAGAGCGATAAGCCAGCTCACTGCAGTGAAGCGGGCGTGGACCACTGGCCGGCATTTCATTGCACGGCAGAAACAGTTGCATCCACTGCATGACACATAGGTTACTACTGCTTATAGTGTGAACATAGCATGTTACAAATAGTTGTCTAACATATGTAAGTACGTAATTAAGTGAGTAAGTAAGTTAATTTATTTCCTCCTCGCCATCATCATGTACAATATAAGCCTAAAACAAACAAAAGCAATGAAGTTGAGATGGCAGAGAAGTATAAATTATCGGGCTAGTAGCCAGTGACAATGACACCAGGAACCAATTAACTTGACGATTTGTCATTGTCATTTGTTCTTAATGGGGCATGGCCACCAGACTGATTAATAATTTGGATAAGGGTGGTCCCAGCTGTTGTGTTATAAGTCTGGGCAGTTGGGTTGTTTATACTGGAATGAGCATCGTGCATTTGTGTTAAACTCTCCAAGACAAACATTTTAGAGGCTTGCTACAGACAGCTGTGGGACAACGAATATGGTTATTTCCTGTGTGGCTTACAGCTGTAAGAATCGACAGAAGACAAGATTTAACATCTCGTTATTTTCAGGTAATTTATGTCGCAAATGTTGGTGCTGTGTTAGTGTATATGTGAATGAATGTAACATTTTCGAAAATGTTCTGAATCATCAATATATTACAGATACGTTTGTTTTTCTTGGGGGTAGCGTACATTAAGTGTTTCCCAGTAGTCACAATGATTGGGTCCAACATAAAATGTTATAGGGGTAGGATTCAGTTTTATAAATAATGTGGGCGTGCGTGTATGCATATTTGTAAATCTTTTTTAAAATTCTACTAGATGTCAGCTCATTAATAAGATTTTTTTTTATTAAGTCATCTGCATTTAATGAGGCTTTCTCTTTTTGGTCGTTGTTTGCCTTTTCATCGTTGTATGAACCACTATTATATAACTAATTATGTACACATTGCAACATTCATTGCATTCTATGCATTTGCATTTGTTATCATGTGTCAACTGATAAGAGCTCAGCGGTCTTGTTTTACTAACGGGTGTTCTATTTATGTCCATGGTCACTTCAGATTCAGGAAGAACACAAAGTTATTAATTTTACATAGTATAACCATGCCCATAGATGAGGAAAACATAATACTTTTATCTATGTTGCATACTTATGCATATGCAGAGAAAACATGTTGCCAAGTGCGATTAAACATGTGTTTATGCTACACATAGTAGTGTATATAATTATACAACAACAATTGGAATCTTATGAACCAGTACAATGCCTCATGGTTACAAGACATAATAATATTGGTCACAAGTTTATGGAATATAATTATGATTAAGACACGGCTGATACCGCAAATCTAGATGGGATGAAACAGAAAACACACACACGCACGTACGCACGGACGCACGCACGCACGCACGCACGCACGCACACACACACTATTTCAACTACAACTGTGTTCTATTGAGGTTGCAGCCTAGTTAATTACTTATTGTATATATAATATATATATATACATATATATATATATATATATATATACATATATATGTATATATATATATACATATATATTTATATATATATATATATATATATATATATATATATATAGAAACCGTTTGTGTAATACATTAAATACCATGTCAGAAAATAAACTACACGGCACGAGTAACTTTGGTGCTTGGTCTGACGAAGACTGCCGTTGATGAACAAAAATGTGTGGGCGAGACAGACTCGAAAGCAGCGAAGACGTTCCAGTGTGGAACAAGACGTTGCCGTCAGAAGACAGAAAAGCGTCTTGTACTGAGGTTCATCTTGGTCACACCGCATTGCTTCAGCGTCGGACTGAACGAGTCAGGCAGCGCGTCGAACAGTTTGTCCTTGTCGTCAATCATGTCAATGGCCTCCTCCAGTATGTCCTGATGCTCCTGGTAGGAGCGCTGTAGCTTCACCTGCTGGATATCTTGGCGCAACTCGACGAGTCGGCGCGCCAGGGCGTGGTCCTGCTCGCGCATCTCCAGCTGCAAGATATATATTATATATACAAAGAGAGAGAGAGAGAGAGAGAGAGAGAGAGAACTCTTCAAAGCATAGAGTGCGTTTCTAAAAGGGTGTGAAACGGTAATATGTTGAGTGAGAAACTCTTTCGTGACGTGGAGTATGTTACTCACAAAATAGCATGTTGAGATAAACCCCGCCCGAATGCTCAAGCATGCACCATTTTTGTGGGATAAATATTGGCTGATTGATTGATTAATACACCTTAAATATGACACTCTTCTGGGACAAAAGAAAATAATCAGAGCATCCCTCGTTCAATAGAATCCACTTACAATCAGAAAGATCACGTTTCATTTAAAACTAGCAAGGACTGGAGTTTGTGTCGCCGTAAATGTTAAACTAACATTTGGTGTTACTCTTACTACAACGCACAATGCGCACGTAAATGGCTTTGCTGGCACATATCCACCGCTGGCACATATCCATCGCATTTTGTGTGTTGCCAAACGCGGGTTTATTTCAATACTATGTATATACTATGTATATACAGTAAAAAAGGTACGTTCTTATATATATCTAGTCATTGGGACTGTTCGAAGCGCTTTGCACTTGCCCCCCCCTTCGCAGACCTGTTCATTCCAACGTCATTCCGACTTATCTGGGAAGCACTCAGCCACGCTGCGGTTACTGCGCGAAGACTATTCGTTCGGATATCTATTTCTGTCTGTATCTGTAGATACCCATTTACACAGCTGAGTGGTTTTCTCGATGGAGAGCCTTACCGCCACGCTACCGCGCCCCACAAGTCAACATTAACTATATGCTTTTCCAATGTGTATTCTTTGGCTGCGATGGTTGTTTGCGGTGCTACCGATAGTGGTGGTTTAACTAACATTACACTCAGCATAACAACCAGTATTATCGGAGCGCAAACTCACTAGGCTGGTTCGCAACCACCCGAGTGCAGCGTCAATGGCCGTCTTCCGCTCGGGCGTCCACTCGACCTTTTCCAATGTCTTGTTCTCCAATGTCTTGTTCTCCAATGTCTCGTTCTCCGATGTCTCGTTCTCCGATGGCGCCTTCTCCGTGAAGTTGTTTATATTAGGCGCTTTCGCTGCCAAACATGAAGCAGTAGGTTACATGGTAGGTTACTTTTTCTTATCAGACTGCATGTATAATGATATGTGAAACACATGATGTATGTGACGTATATATAGGTGCATTGTTACGATGCTCTGTGTGGATCCGGTCCTGTTTTCCAGCAAGCTTAACAACTAACAGCCGCCATTACAATGACGTATTGGTGATTCTGTGCCTCAGTTCCCCGCCCAAAGCATAGCAAAACGGTAATATTTGTCCAGGTTTTAAGTCAGTAAGCAAACTTGTTTTGACTTACATTAATATTCTCATATGTAAATAAACCCGAACTAACACCATTTGAAGAATCTTGTTTTGAAATGAGAGATACATATACGTCCGGTCCGGTCTAGCGTGTTATTTGAATGCGCGAATTATCTTAATCAAACAGAAGACGTCGTAGCTTCGGTCTCCATCAAGACCAAGACTGTGTCAAGATTTAGAGTAACACACGACAATTAGGCCAAAGTTACTTCAGTTATTAAATGCCAGCTGTCCAGGCTCGTTATTTCAAAACCAAAAGTTGCGTTTCCGTAAGAAACAGTGGACACGAAACTAACAGTAAATAAGAACCGAACGACCAACATAAATACCCCGTAATGGAATTGTCGACTGTACATGTACATAGACCACTAATGAATGATGTACGTACCCAAGTAGCGGCCGTTCGGTGCATCGTCGATGTATTTCTTCTTCCATACAATGTAGCTAGGTCGTCTCGTTGTCAGATGGAGCCGTTCGGTCATCGTCTTTAAATTGTCCATGTGTAGCGAAGAGTCCGGCTCTTTCGGCGCATTTCGTGAATGTTCGGAATCATTCACGGAAACCGCCGAACTCGACCCGTTCTCGAACGAAGGTTCGGGAGGTACTAACCTGCACCGATCGTCACCCCGCATACTCGCTGGCGTCGAGTCTGAGTTCGACTGAGTGTCGTGTTGCATGTCCAAGTTTATAACCAACTTTTGCTTATTTCTCGTACAGAATTCATCGGTTGTCAGTGAGCTGTCGGCAACGGTGAATGTGAAGTTTGTGATGCAGCCCTCGGGTGGCACGTGCGACTGCGAGATCTCCTCGGAAGGATCGCCAGCTTTGTCGCCTGTGACCGTGTGACTTTTGCCAACGTCAATCTCAGACAAGTTTCGTTCGAGAAGCGGCAGATCGCGAGGCACATGGCAGTAGGTGGCGCAAACTTCTGGGTTTGCCACCGAATGTCTGCGTTCGTCCATCGCGGATGTCTGGCGACTCGTTGATCCTGTGGGAAAAACATCAACTGTTGCAATGACCAGGCGAGAACATACTAGAGGCAGCACAACTGTTGCAATGACCAGGCGAGAACATACTAGAGGCAGCACAACTGTTGCAATGACCAGGCGAGAACATACTAGAGGCAGCACAAGTGTTTCGTGTTGTCGACTCGATGAACCCGGGCGGCGGACGCAGGAAGGATGTGGTCCGCGCAGTTATAAATGATCACATTATCTATCCTGCAACGCACTACATCGTCACGTCATGGAATACAGTGCGTCATTGTTCGGTGGGAACACGTTCCCCGTGACGACGAACATGTTCCCGCCGAACAGTGATGCACTGTATTCCATGACGTGACGATGTAGTGCGTAATAGAAAGGAAATTGGTAGATCCCCTATTTGGAACACCGTGTAAACACTGTAGTATCAAGTTAATTACACACCGTATATCAATTGTCATGCGGTTCACAACGGAAGGTACTTCCCCAACACTTTGTCTCCCCAAGTGAAAGTTTTCTCTTGATACGACAATATTACAATTTACCCGAAAACATGTTGCAACTTGCCGTACCACCATCTCTTTCACACACGAAAAACGCTGCTCAACGGCCTATGCAACAACTAGAACATTGTATTCACGAAGAATCATGTGCTCACAAACCGTTGACAAATCGACTTTACGAAACAATTTTATATTACTGCTTTTCTTCTTTTCTTTAACATAACGCAGTCGTTAACCTTGTCAGTGATGTAACACGTGATGTCACACGTGATGTCACCCGTGGCAGGCTTAACACAGTTGGTGAACATGCTGCTACCCTGCGAAATTATGTGCATGAGTAATTTTGTCATTAGCACTTCTGTCACAACTTATTAATGTCGCGGCTAGCATCGGTATCCACTATATACGCACAAACTACCTGCCATCCAACCTGCCATCCATCCTGCCATCCAACCTGCCATCCATCCTGCCATCCAACCTGCCATCCATCCTGCCATCCAACCTGCCATCCATCCTGCCATCCAACCTGCCATCCATCCTGCCATCCAACCTGCCATCCATCCTGCCATCCATCCTGCCATCCATCCTGCCATCCATCCTGCCATCCAACCTGCCATCCAACCTGCCATCCATCCGGCCATCCATCCTGCCATCCATCCTACCATCCAACCTGCCATCCAACCTACCCTCCAACATTCTTGCAGCGATGAACGATTGATCATCCTGAAAACCTTTTATAACTTCTGATATGTTTCAACCTTGAGCGTCTTGTCTGACAGCAGACAATGATGCCGTTTCATCTCAGATTTTGTTGTTGTTGAGGTTATTTTAGCTGTGCACAATTAATTGTAATTGGTCGGTTTAATGCTTGCTATTTAAGCAACCAGCCATCACTGATAACCCAATATTAATATAGATGAAAGAACATATTTGCATATTGGCGGCGTCTACTAGTGTTTACGTGTTTTGATTTGTACAAAGAAACCGATGCAATGTAAGAAAAACACAAACAGAAATTGTAATGTGCATATAAAGTATACCATTAAGACGACGATGACGTCTGGTCTACATCTCGAGGTCCCCGCACATGCGTTCACTCAGCAGTAGCACTGACTACATATGTACAGAGCGTGATGACACTTTCTACAAACGACGGAAGGGCGCAGACCACAATATTTTCCCCATGGGTGGCCATGGTAACGTTTTGCATGATTACTGTGACATGTGACCATCAAAAATTATAAACCTGCATTGCATCCGCTAGCAATATGTCATCAATGTGCTCAACAATTTTATGAAAATCACTTAAACCCCTTTAATCATGTGGCAAAAGCGCTTTGTTTCGGCGCCTCAAAATCACCATATTTCGAAAACTAATAATACGCCTATAATGTTACGAGAATGTCACCACTAAAATGCCTACGCGCTTCCATATCCGCTTCATACTCTTGTGGCAATTAAAATCACTGACATCGGCTAACTTGCGTGTTTTAGGCCCTAACTTCGTGAAACACTTCCGGAAGTGTAAATGTGGTGTGACACCGGAAGTATAAATGTGGTGTGCCCCTGGAGTGTAACTGTGATGTGACGACGGAAGTGTAACTGCGGTGTGACACCGGAAGTGTAATTGTGGTGTGCCCCTGGAAGTATAATTGTGGTGTGACGACGGAAATGTAACTGTGGTGTGACACCGGAAGTGTAATTGTGGTGTGCCCCTGAAAAACATTGTTGCCACTGGGATGTCAGGTGACTAACTGATATAACCGCCATACTGGATTTGCTTCTCCACTGACGTCAATGTGTCCCATTGCTTATGTGCATCCGGACAGATATTGTACTGTTTAATATGGGAAACGAGTGGTATGTTAACTTCAGCACACCTTGAGTAATGTCATTAGGCAGAGCTAATAAGTACCAAGTTGCGTCACTCTGATACGACAGCAGCTCTTCGCTTCCACCCGCGTTGTGGTGCGTCAGTGTAAATCTGTAAAGGTAAGCTATTTCTGAGGTACATTCACCACTCATTGTCATACAATTCAATACATTCTTGTTTGAACGTGTGTTCTTGTTGAACACCTCCACGTAACCAGGGTAGAGTTATCCAGCTAAAAGTAGTCCCCAACTGCCAAAATTGGTCCGATTTATCGCGTGTAGCTTGTTGTGTGTGTGCTAAGCAGTTCTATAAACACTATAATACATCATAATTACGTATATATCGGTTAATCTATGTAACAATGCAGTTATGTCTCTTCCTGTTTCCAACCCTACAAACCTAGAATACAGTACTATACCCATTTAGCTGAAAAACGACAGCGACAGGGCGGCGAGTCGCGTGGATCAGATAAAAAGTTTAGCAAATAGGGATCAGGTAACGGTTGGCTGATTCCATTTATAGTTTTCTGCACAGTGTGTACCCTTGGCGCCAGACAAACAAGGTTGGGGAAATTATGCGGTGACATCACTGGAGTAGATAATTCTCCTTTGGACCCGGATTATTAAAAAAAAAATACACATTGGCACGACTACAGATTTCACAAACTCACATGCGTGAGAGCGCAACCCGAAGCATATATTTATACATCACTTTGTTTCGTTTACTGAGTAGGTTCGCATCGTGCATGCATTCGTATACACATGTACGTCCTTATGTATGTATGTATGTATGTATGTATGTATGTATGTATGTATGTATGTGAACACATACATGCACACATATATGCAGGTAATCATGTATACACGCATGCCATGCTTATTTTTGACGAAATACGGTGCTGTTAAGGACTCGACTGATCATGTGTTGACCATTGGCAACACGCCACCACCACCGACAAACAATACCACGTTAGCTGCGCGGATGATTTGAATCTACATGGCCCAGCTCGCACCAGCGGTCGTTCATTCGATAGCACATCGTACCTGATTGTCGTCGTGAAGCCCTGCTGGTACGTTACCCCCCCCCCCCCACCCCCGTGTTATTATTATCAGTGATGTCGCACGATAACACCACAACTTCTCTGCAGTTTACTGTTGCAATTCGCTATCGCTATCCAATCTATCTATTCGACGATCAGTACACAGCGAATTCGCACAGACACCGACAAGCGCATTATAATCCCGGACGTAATTGTCGAATTGCGGGGCGTCTTAAGTGCAAAGGGTGCTACGCGGTGTTCTTGCCCCGGTAATATTCACTGGAGTAAATAGAGCAGACCTAGCATGCACCGAGCGTCCACGTTGTATGGTAGTTACCCGTTTCATTTCACATAAACGTGAGCTGAAAACTAACAAGGAAACATGTGAATGGTGAATACAAGCACTCCCACCTCTTGTAGTATTTATCCTGTTCATCTATAGGGGAAGGTTCGGTAATATGAGCCACTTTTTTCATATTGATATTCTGTAGCCATATGGCTAGATATTTGCTGCGTGTACAGTTGACGTAAAAGTTCTTGTGGTAGACTGTGGGCATTATTGGTCACGTGGGTTGTTTGCTTTTGCTATGCGGACGAGGAGAAAATGTTCTCCAAATGGCTCATGTTACATTACGCGTTGTAGATATGAACACGGCCCGAGGACACAATGGGCATTAGTTATCATATTGCCCAAGATGGTCCTAGACACACCAGAGTTATAGCCTAACCCTATACAAGAGTCATTACTGAACACTACTCACACACCCATCCCCACAAACAACACACACGAATCATTACTCAAAATGGGCACACACACACGCACGCACGCACGCACGCACGCACGCACGCACGCACGCACGCACGCACACACACACACACACACACACACACACATAGGAGGCATTGCCCACACACACTCATTACCCAACATGGACACAAGCACATACACACACGCATATGTACACATACATATTCCCTGATTCCATGTGGCTCATATTACCCAGAAGGTAATCCATTTCTCTTTTTGGAGAGAAATTTACACTAAATGTATATATAATAGCCTATGATACGGGCTTACAGAATAATGAACTCAGCGAAAAACGCAATTCACATGGGTGCAGATTACACTATATGATCTTTAACAAGATTTAACAAGATTGCCATCTCGAACAACAAGTTCCAGATGGCAAGTGGACAAGGAAGCCATTGGCTTATCGAGAGTCCAACAATTTTCTCATCTATGTGTAGCCCGCCCTTATCAGATATCTGTCAATTCTATTTTTAAACATATTCACACTACTAGCATTAACACAATCATTTGGCAGTTTGTTCCATTCATTTATCACCCTCTGTGAGAAAGAGTACTTTCTCATGTCCAACCTACACTGTTCCTTAACTAATGCTGCTTTGTGTCCTCTGGTTCTACTGCCTTCTTTAAGTTTGAAGAACATATTCCTATCAACATCCTCATAACCGTTCACTATTTTAAACACTTCTATTTGGTCTCCTCTTAGTCTCCTGGTCTCTAGTGTTGTCAAACCACATTGTAATAAGCGACTTTCGTAACTAAGGTCTCTTAATTCTGGAATCATCTTAGTTACTCTTCGTTGTATTCTTTCTAGCTTATCTATGTCTTTTTTACGATATGGCCTCCATGCTTGAATACAATATTCCAAATGTGGTCTAACTGTTGCTTTGTACAGGGGTACAATTAGATGTTTCTCCTTATACGTGATAGTTCTCCTAATTAGGCCTAGAATTTGATTTCCTTTCGAAGCAGCAATCCCACATTGCTCTGAAACTTTCATGTCAGCATTAAATGTTACTCCTAAATCCTTTTCTTGTGTGGTTCTACCTAGTACAGCATCCCCCATTTTATATTCCTCGTCCATATTTCCATGTCCTATGTGTATACATTTACACTTCCCAAAATTGAATAACATTTGCCATTTTTCTGACCATTTAACTAATTTTTCTAGATCATCCTGTAAACTTTGTTTATCTGTATCATTAGTAACCTTTCTGAATACTTTTGTGTCATCTGCAAATTTGAGTACTTTGCTAGATATGTCATCCTCCAAATCATTTATATATATTAAAAACAGTATAGGGCCTAACACTGATCCCTGTGGTACCCCACTCAAAACAGATTTCCAGTTTGAAATCTTACCATCTACTATTACTCTCTGTCTTCTGTGTGTAAGCCACTTTTCTATCCAGTTGATTACATCATTGCCTATACCACGGGCTTTTAGTTTAAGTAACAATCTTTGATGTGGCACTTTATCGAAAGCTTTCTGAAAATCTAAGTAGACAACATCCACTGGTGACCCGTCATCTACCCACTTTGTAATTTCTTCTAAAAAACATAAGAGATTGGTTAGACATGACCTTGCTTTTAGGAATCCATGTTGAGATGTATTTATTAATTTATGTTTTATGAGAAATTCCACCATGTGGTCTCTAATTAATGTTTCAAGTAATTTACATACAACTGATGTTAAACTCACTGGTCTGTAATTTTCTGGCTTCTTCCTCGATCCCTTCTTAAACAGCGGCGTAATGTTTGCTTCTTTCCATTCTGAAGGAACTATTCCTTCTTCTAGTGACAAGTTAAATAAGTTTGCAAGTGGTGTACTAATTTGATCAACAATTTCCTTTAGCAGTTTTGGTGGTATCCCATCAACTCCAGGTGATTTATTATCTTTCATCTTCTTAATTTTCTTTGCTATCATTTCAGGAGTTACAAATAACTGCCCTAAATATTCTGATGTATTGCCCTCAAATTTAGTCAGTGGAACTGGAAGTGAGCTGATATCTTCTGTGGTAAAAACTGAGCTGAAATACTCATTCAGGACCTCTGCCATTTGGAACCCATCTGAAATTATGCTTTCACTGTTGCTTTCCAGTGGTCCGACCTTATCTCGAACTTTCTGTTTACTCCTTACATAAGCATAGAAACTCTTGCTGTCATTTTTTATATTACCTGCCAATTTTTTTTCAAAGGTTCTTTTAGATTTTCTAATTTCAGTAGTAGCTAGGTTAAGTGCCTCTTTGTAGTTGGTGTAGTCTTCTACATTTCCAGTGTGTTTATAGACCTTCCACAGCATCTGTTTGTGAGCAATTTTTCTAATAGCTTCTTTTGACAGGTGTTTTTTCCTGGATCTTTTCCCTTGTTTTCTTAATGGAATAAATTTCTCAATAATGCCCTCAATCTCATATTTTAAACAAGTCCAGCATTCTGTTGCTGTCTTGTTCTTCAGCAAATTATTCCAATCTATATTTGCTAGATATGTTCTCATCACTTTATATCTGCCTTTGTTGAAATTCCTCCTCCATTGTTTTTTATATGTATTCCCTGTTTTTACTTTTATATTAAAATGGATTTGGTTATGGTCACTTGAACCCAAAGGTTCGTGTACTTTAACATTGTCAACTAATTCATTTTGAGAAGACAAAATTAAATCTAACACATTCCCACCTCTGGTTGGTTCCAAGACATGTTGAGTAAGGAAACAATCCTGTGTTAGAAGTAGAAACTGATGGTCGTCACCTCCATCTATATGCATTCATCCAATATGCGGAAATCGTAAGAAATGTTGTTAAATAGTATTGACGTACATATTTCTAAATTGTGTTGTCTTACCATTGCAAGTAGTGCCTGCGTCGTCTGCCATACTCCTTAACTCTGCAAGTAATCGCCAGATGACATCATATGGTGTATCATTTCTAAGTTATGGAAGTGGCCTATATTACTGACCCTTCCCCTACATGTCTTCTTGTACGCTACAAAGGCAGTTACAGCGGTCATCCATTACTACAGTTGGTATTAATTGTGTTCTTCACTCCCAACTCAAAGAAGCGCAAGACAGGGGCAGATCGCGGGCATCCATTCGTTAAGATGCCTGTGACTATGACGCTAAGACGCCCGTACAGGGAAAATAAGGAGAAAGGAAAAAGAGACCGCCTCTCTGACCTTACCTACTCCTCTGCAACCGATGTAACATACCGTACCTCCACATTTGGCCTTTGCAGCAACTACCAGAAAGGAGAGGGGAGGGGAGGGTAGAGGGCAGAGGGAAGACGGGAGACGGGAGAGGGGAGGGGGAAGATGGGAGAGGGGAGAGGAGAGGGGAGAGAGTGAAGAGGGGAGAGGCATAAAGCAAGTAATGCAATTGACAAGAAACTTCCACATATATCATAAAGACATGAGGGAATATGTAGTAAGAGATTATACAGCATTGCACCAACACCTTACTTAAGAACACGACGGCGACACAATGCAGAAATCTTTCAAAGGATTAGACTGAGAATATAAATGCAATAAAACTTGTTTTTGTTGTGGTAGGGATTTCTAATCAATTCAATATTTCATCGAGCACCGAAACTGTGCTGTCACAGTGCTTTCAAAGCTTTCAAAACCACGCACGATCGGACATATTCACCTACTGCGGCTCTTTCTTTCAGTTGAATGTAGGCGAGAGTGACGTTGATATATCTACTCCATTACCCCAACCCGCTAATAGTCGGGACTAGTTCTCACAGCCAGTGTGGTACGTTAAAAACGTCCTGCAACAAGACACGCAGCAGTTATGTTAGTGTGCAAAGTTGCACCCCAGTTAATTGGCAATCATTCGTGGTTCAGTAGTCAGTTTGACAGTCAGGAGGAGGGCTAGGCATCAACAACTTTGATGTACGATAGATTGGCAAAAAGGATGCGGGTTATAGTGGAGAGCGGAGGTTGTCGATACGAGTCTTTGTCATTGTCAATTTGTTTCTTCGAGACATTAATTAGGTGCTGCTTCGTGTAATACTAGGTAAGGTAAAGTCATCCCCCAGGCATTACGCCTTAGGAAGCCATGAAGGCTTATATGGCCAGTGCTTAAACCTGGTTTCTATAGTGCGAAGCAACTTAGAGTGCAGTTATACTGACTCTCCTGGACGGGACACTAGTCCATCGCAGGTACCTTCCAAACAGTGTTTGTACTCATTTACAGCTGAGTAGACTGAGGCAAAGTAGGGTAAACGAAATTGCCTAAGCTTCGAAAACGAACCGTGCCCAGTGTGGGTCTTGAACTCACAACCCTCGAATTTAGAGTCCAACACCTTAACCACTAGGCCACGGCTGCCCCCCCTTCGTGTAATACTAAGCCTACATGAAATAGAGAACGCCTAAATTGGCACGCGAGTGTAACCTCCAGAACGCACCAAAACACCCAATATCGTGACGAGTGTAATGTGATACTTTTAAGAATGTTAAACAAATTTGACAATATGAACTTATAAACAACAGGAATGCCATGGCAGGATTGTATAGGTAAATTGTATTGATAACATGGAGCTACATACGAGTTGTGATTTGATTGAAAAGGTGATTATTCTACAGGGAACATAAACAAAAGGGGTTTTGAAAACGAAATGATCAATGATCCTACATCCGATCTATAAACGAACACATTTACTTTAGGTATTTTACTCCACCTTATTACTTTTTACCTTTTAGTCAAATGTCAACTCAGTGTTGCTGTACAGTTTGAAACATGGAGAATGACACAGAAAACATCTAAAAGGATACAGACTTTCATCGATAGATGCCTGCGCAGAACAACGAATTTGAAATGGTCTAACAAGGCAAGCAACTACACTCTCGTAAATACAACAAAGCTGCTTCCATTGGAGAAGGATGTCAAAATGAGAAAGTGGAGGTGGATTGGTCACACATAACACATCATTATTACTAAACAATCACTTATATGGAAGCGAAGAAGAGGACCGCTGGCAGCATGACATTGAAGCGAACGTTAAGAGCATGGGATACACCTGGGATACATCTGGGATACATATTGGATACGTCTTGGATACATATGGGATACATCTGGGATGAAATCACGAAAGTAATGCAAAACAGGAACCACTTGAGAACTTGTGCTGAAGGCCTATGTATTCCCAGCGAGCAAACGTGCTAAGAAAGTAAGAAAGTAGTAAGTTATTACTTGTATTCTCTTTTATGACAAACATATCAACTTAACTCAGGGTAGAAATATGATATCGTACCATACACGCTTTAAGCTAACATGAAGGACGAGCCGAGTCCAGGCATCGACAACTTTTCGTACCATACACGCTTTAAGCTAACATGAAGGACGAGCCGAGCCCAGACATCGACAACTTATCGTACCATGCACGCTTTATGCTAACATGAAGGACGAGCCGAGCCCAGGCATCAACAACTTATCATACCATACACGCTTTAAGCTAACATGAAGGACGAGCCGAGCCCAGGCATCGACAACTTATCGTACCATACACGCTTTAACCTAACACGAAGGACGAGCCGAGTCCAGGCATCGACAACTTATACGAAAATCCTCCACAACAAAACATCGGTGACTCTTGAATGATTTCGTTGTAAGTAAAGCAAATAATTGGGAGACGTCCCAGATATTGCAGTCGCCTGCCGGGATTATTATCCATAAATACATGAGAGTATATGGTCGAGCTCAGGTCTGACTTATTCAAGTATATTCTCTGCACGACAACCTTTTAAAGTGGCTTGGTGGTAACACATGCCATATGTCAAACGAATGAATGAATGTTTTGTAGCATTATCAAACAAGCATAAACACAGACATTTACACAATAGTTTCTTCTTGTGACAGAGAACATTCAGACAGCAATACCTGGGCCCTGGATAACAAAGATACTTCCGCATATAAACAGTGGTGGACGAAGAATTTCGGCTGCAAGCGTCTCTTTTACGGGAAAAAGCGCCTGAGAAAAATCAACCCATCACCAATATCACACGGTGTGTGGAAAGTCGAGCACGCAGTGAACCATTTAACATACAGAACGAGACGAATCACAAGATAAAACTGCCTAAAAATAAAAAATAGCAAAAAGTAATACCTCGCAGCCAGGCTAAGATTATGCCCCAACTAAGCGATTCGGCAGCCTAATTATGTTTGCCATGTTCATTTACGGCGTGGTAACTAGAACTTCAGGAAATGTACCGAGGAACACGATAAGTTGTGCTTTTTTAATGAATACAAGTGTTAATATAACATCAATTTCATTACAAAAATATATTATATTTATGTTGTCAAAGGTAAACAATCCGTGGTTCATTATAATATTTTGTTTTAATATTTCATTAGAATGTCCATTGTTTCCATAATCTATACATGCGTGTAACAATACACACGTACTGGAAAGAGGAATACAAAAATAAACATTTTGTGAGACAAAGGTTCAGTTTCATAGTTTTGATCATTCTATGTGTACTGAATATGTAAAAACTACTCTGTTCAGATCATGATGTACTTATGGCTATACACTTGAACTATAGTCTATACACTTGTCTGGTGGAACCATACGTCAGAGTCACGTAGAAGACTCTGTGTGGTACACAGTGATGTATTCAGATTGTTGCGCAGTGAACCCAGAAACTGAAGTATTTGTCAAAACTAAGAAATAGCGGTGTTAACAACTAATTTTGTTTGCCCCCTTAGCCTAGGCTTAGTTTTGACGTCGGGTGTCACATGTTTGTGTCGCGGGGATTACCCACTGTTAGTAGTCTATACTTTTAGTCCAGCCTCTTTTATATGGGTGTAGTATTACAGAGTAAAGTGATTAAACTGAATAGATGATATGCTAAAACGGATTTCATTGAATATCATAGAAAGGTTTGTATTACTCCTTAATGATTAATATTTTTATAGATAATAAAACAAATATAGTACTAATACAATATCAAACAGTAAAATGTAAACTGAAAGAGTAAGCCTATGTTATCATTGATTTGTAGTGGTAATTCTTAATAATAATAATTATGATGAGAGTGCCCAAGCGAATATATTATTTGCACTTTTAATGTGCACACTATCTACTATATGGAATCATTATTTCCATAACATATATTATTTTATTTACCATAATTTAAGTTATATTTGCATTACTGCACAAGACAATATATGCAGCATACGTTACTATTAGTATTATATTACATACGCCCTGGGTATATGCACTACACATGTCGCTGTTTTCACTAACACCTTGCTTAGTTTAGTGTGGCCTGCCTCTTAATCATTGTATAGCTATATTTGCCAGTACTTTATATTCCGATCACATACTTTTCCCAAAGTATGATGTTCTTCTTTGTCTTAGAAAAGTTGTGATATCTTTGTATCTATTATTTGGAAAATTTGCATTTACTATAAATATATTCTCTTATAATATCTTGACCGCCCAAATGTGTTTTAATGAACCACAGTGTGTTTTATTTGACCGTTTCTGTTTATTAATCTGACCTCGCGTGCACCACACTCGCGAAAAAACACAATTTCCTTTACTTTCGATGCACGGTGAAGAATAGTTCAGTTTGACGCTCTATAGACTTATTGACTAGAGTCATTGTTGAACCCGCAATAGCCAATACAGCGAACTAACGGTAACAGAGGTCTACAATAGGACGGGGATGTGAATCACGAAAACGTATGGAGTGGCGTTTTCTGGGCTTCAACCCTGCTGTAGGACGAACACAACTGAAGTAGGATGGTAGAAAAAGAGAACGCCAAAAGCTTTAGTTTTGTGTTAGCGTTGTTGTTTGCCCGCAGTGTGTCACATATTCCCGGATGTGTTTGGTAAAATAAGCAGCTTTGAAAGTGTTCGGTAAACACATTTTTTCATGATAAGTTCGTGTCACAGCTGTGATTTCCCGTCGAGCGCGGAACCAACACAGCCACGCCACTCCACTCCACGCCACGCCTCGCCACGGCACGCCACGCCACGGCACGCCACGCCACTCCACACCACGCCATGGCACGCCACTCCACGCCACGCTTGAAACTGATTGACCAGCGTAGAATGGCTGCCGCACATGTTGTACAGACTTAACCTTGCATATCTAGTGTATGCGACAACGAAGAGGTCTGAGGAGAAAAGACGCAAGGAGTCGGCAAAGAATTAAAATTAAGGTCGATTTGAATACAATTTTACATACATGTTTAGTTATGCCGATATATTTCAGTTCAGCACATTTTAATTTGTATTCAAGATATAGTAAAACTTGTTTCCTATACTTAGCTTTATTTTTACTAATTTTATTTAACATTAAACTGAATGCTAACTTTACTTCTTATCTCGAATATTTGCGTGTTAAAGCATATGTTTGATGTTGGGGAAATTATTAAAGCGACTTGCCCGTGGAGTGACCGTTGCTGGGCGAGAACATTCTTACAATGGCAACGTGTGACGAGTCAGGTTGACAAAGTTGGCAGTAAATTGATCGAACGCATGGAGGGTGACCGCCCTAGTAATGAAGAAGGCGGGTAGTAAATACATTCTACTGGAGAGGCCGCGTTGCCAGAGGGGATCTGGCGAGAAGCCAACTCACCGAAACAAAACATAGGCGTCTGAGGTCGTAACAATATAAACGTAACATGTGTATATGGCTTAGAGTGTAACGCCCATGGAAGCGAATGTTCCCAAATCTACCATAATGAGGATATGTCGTGCAAATCTGACATTTGTGGAGCCACAGCATTCAACATTCGCCAGTGTAGCGGGGTGGGCGTGTCGGCCCACTATGCGCTACCCACTCTATACGCTACCCACTCTATGCGCTGCCATCTCGTGGGGATTTCTTGTAACTGCTTTACAGAGCTACAAACACGTCTCGCGAAGCTACCGTAACTCGGAAAAATAGTAGAAAACAGGGTGGGGTTGGAAATAATACTTAGATGGTAAGCATGCAGAGTCAGGTGCGGATCCAAGAGGAGGGGGCGGTGCATGTTTGAGTACATATGGATAGACATAAGACAAAATGCAGATTGCGAGTACAATGAGATCTACAAGATGACTGAAGAGAAGGCCAACATTGCTGGGACAGTGATCTCGATCCCAAAGCGCTGTGGGAGGCAGACCATGAGAAACAACGTGTCCATTTCCTGAAGAAGGTGGTCTCCAACTTCCTCGCTTTTAGGAATCCATGTTGATGTGGATTTAATAATTAATTCCAAACAAGGAAATCCACCATATGGTCTTTAATTAACCTTTCTAATAATTTACAAATCACGTATGTTAAACTCACTGGTATGTAACTATCTGACTTATTTCTCGAAACCTTTTTAGATAATGGTATGATGTTTGTTTCTTTACATTCAAAGGGAACCACTCCTTCTTTTACTGACAAGTTGAACACTCTTGCAAGTGATATACTAATTTGTTCTACTGCTTCCATGAGTAGTAGTTTTGGCGAAATTTCATCCACTCCAGGTAATGAACTAATATCATATGTGGTCAACGCCGAATTGAAGCAACCATTTAGGTCTTCCGCCATTAAATAACCTTGTTATATTATATTTCCAGCACTCTCTTCTAGTGGTCCAACCTTGTCACGTATGTTTTATTTACTCCAGACATATGCACAAAAGCTCTTGCTGTCATTTTTTTATGTTACATGCTAATTTTTGCTCAGCTTCTTTTAGATTGTCTACTTTCAATCGTAGCTGCAATAAGTGCCTCTTTCTGTAGTTGTGTAGTATTCACCCTTTGTGTAGTTGTGTAGTATTCACCCTTTGTGTAGTTGTGTTGTCTTCACCCTTTCTGGTACGTCTATAGGCCCTACACCAGAGTTGTTTGATTTAAATCATTTGATTTAAATCACTCCAAAAAAGCATTCATTTATTATTTTTTATTTCCGAGTTTTTTAATCACTGATTTATATGAATTTAACACAAATAATTGTTTACAAGCATCGAGATCAACAACATTTGTGTATGTTTGAGCTATTCCCTTTCTGAATGCAGTGAAGGCACACAAACTTGTCTTCCAGTGGAAGTATCTTTTCAAGTCAGAAGCCCTGCGTTAAAGTCCACTTAGAGGTTGTGCTAGTTGTTACCAATTCAATATGTTGACTGAAGTGAGACAGTCTGGGCTACAGACTAATACTGTACCAGTTTGCAGGACAAGCGCTAATCCACCCTCTCAACAAACAATAATTATCAGGGCTACAGCCACAGACACACAGCATGTTTTCCTTTCCAAGACAGATTATGCAACTACAGGGGGCGAGGCCTTGTGGACATTGTCTAATGGGTGGATTCGTCCCAATGAGTGCCACGAACCTTTCCTAAATTGGATCTGGCGCTATATAAAAAATATATATTATTATTATTATACATGTATTTTAAAACGACAGTTTTGTTGCTGTTGTAAACTATGTTATAATTATATAACGTTATATATACAAAAACCATGTACCCTCTGTTAAGACAAATACCCAAAACGATTTGAACAGAACACGTTTGAAAGAGTTTATAAATATAAACATCTATGTAAATGTCTATAGAGCAGATTTAAAAAATAAATAAATAAATAACATAAAAAAATCGATATTTTTTTAATTTAAACAAATCGTAATTTTTTTCAACCCTGCCCTCCACATAGTTTGCCCACATACTTTACTCAATGACGGGCTCGAGGAATCGTTACTTTGCTGAGTTTCCTGGGTGACATAAACCAGCGTCATAACGCCATGGCACCGTGCCGCTCACTCAAGCAGTGGCGTGTACGATCGCAAGACATGCACATTCCGACATACACTCATTCGTACAATTGCCCTGCGTATAGAAATCTACCTGTCGATCGGGGATGTCTTGCCGGAGATCGCAGGGCAACTAACGTGTTATTATTCACCAGTGTTGCCAACTAATCTACTTGGCGATCTGTGTCCGCGGTAAACAACTACGGCGGCCCATACACACGCCTTAGCCAAACGCACACTAGTAACACTTACCTGACTTTGAAGTGTAAGTAGTGCAACTCGCTACAGATGTCCACTAATCCAGTCAGCTGGAAAATCTGGTGTGAAACTGCCCGCTTCAACGACTGGCAGTGTCATAGTCGCCGACACTGGGCGAATGAATAGTCGGGGCTTCACTGACAGAAGTACACAGGCTGTGGACGAATGAATAGACCAGCCCGCTGGACCGTCACCTCATTCCCGGACTCCGCGGGGTTCACTGGTCAACGGCCGAGTGTCACTCACCGAGAGAGGACAACGACCAAGGGATGACAACGCTCGAGAAATCGCCGTTTCGCTTGTCACCGTACGACGACGAGCCGCTATTTGACAGACGACAATGTCTCACAGCGACTAGTCTGACAGGGGTCGTCTCAAATGTGAACAGCGGCTGCCATGCTCCACTTGTTCGTAATACCGTGACGGGTTGAGCGGGTTATCCGCTATTGTCGGTGTCAGAGTTGCGGCGGCGACAGATGCTTGTCACGGCAGCCGATCAGAGCGACATCGCCAGGTTGGTGGAGGTTATGCACGCGCTGTTACACAACTTCACTTTCCGCTGATTAAAAACAAACAGTAAGGATATTGATTTCGGGGATTAACGCTTTTGAACTCTGCTGCTCTGTAATCCAGCGCGCAGCTCGGAGTCCGCGCCTCAGGAGTGCGCTATCCGGCCTCCCTCCTACCTTTGCGTGAGTATGTAATCAAATTGCCTATTGTAACGCTGCAACTGTGCTCACCTCCGTATGGGGTTGGAGATAACCCGAAGCAACACTCCACGACCTGTGTGCAACAGTTTAATCTTAACTAAGCAGCGAAAGGGTTCTATCAACATCGCACGGTGGTGCTGTCAAGTAACACTCGTACTCACTCATTGTTCTTGTCCGAGGAGGAACAGCGCCCAGACGTGGCAACTCGCTCGGGTCCTGTGCTAGGCCGCTACGTCCATGTGGTGCCGAACTTGCAACAGATAAACTTGTCGATACACATATGAATGAATCCTGTTTTCGCTACATCCGTCGCGAGCGATCAAACGATAACAAGAAGTTGATTGAGTTCAATACAAAGTGGACGACAGAAATAATGCCTCTATGAGGGCACTGATTGTCGATAAGCGACACTCGATACGTCGAGTTGAACTGCGACAGAATGTCAACACGACCGTCTACACGGGACCGCCACCAGCACTGACGGCTCGTGGGTGTCCGCGACAGATAAAGACCACTGTTATTGTAGCCTAGGCCTACGGCACTCTTTAAAGCATGGATGTACAACTGTTGCCAATGTGCTATTGAATTCGCAACAAAGCGCCCATATCTTCTAAATTGCTAGTTATCGTGCATGAGCGTGCAGCGTGAGCATAATTTACACTATTTGTATGGTTTCTTGGGTTGTAGTCACAGGGTCGTAGTACGCTTCAGATAAACAAATGTACACTTCTGTGAGGGTGCCTCCGATGAGAAATCTCTAAAATCTGTCTGGCTGCAATGCGTCAGATATAACATTGTAATACGTACGTGTACACCTGTACACAATGCGTGCCACGGATCGTGTTACGTGTAGGTGGACCTTTTTGTATTCTCAACAAGCGGACAAGTGCCTTATATGTGTGCCTTATATGCTGTTATTTTATTGTGTTAAAATCATGTTAAAATCTTGCTAAAATATGGCTAAAATGTCATCAAAATCTTCTTGAAGTGTTTTTTTTTTACACAAAGTGGATCTACTGCTTGGCGTCCGCGTGCTTTAACAGGTAGATGCGGGACCAGCTCTGGAAGAGCTTTGGCATTGAACGGTGGATATTATTCAATAAGACCCCAGGCTGTGTTTACACCGGAGTGATCCACCTGCCGCTAAATTGCGTCAACGCTGTCTCGTAGTTTTATTATTAATATCAAATGTGCATAATTTCGTTTAAATCACCACTTACAAATGACAGGCTAATCCATTGCCAATGAACAAAACAACATTTATCACGAGCGCCAAATGGCGTTTGTCAGCTAAGCCAATATAAGGTTAATTAAGAAGGTTATTTGAGTGCGCCCTACTCATTTGGTGCGGTGTTATTAACGGTATATGACACGTGCGGCGTTTTCCGCTGATTTAACATCGGATCGCATGGCAATTAGCAGTGTATTTGAGCGTGGTACAGTAGAACCATTAAACATATGGCTCTTCGCACAACTAGTTTGTCGAAGTACAACTTGATGCAGCAGGATATTTGCTACATCTGGGACGTCACAGTATCAGTGCATCAGCATTTGTCGAGTTCGGGATGTATGTTTATGAGGTTTCTTAAATTTACGTTCATCTAAATTGTCAGTGTTACGTTTAATGTTTTAATCTTTATTGTGGTTGTATATTTACCGTCATAAATTGCATAACGCGGGAATTTGACAGATCAAAGAATCATCCTATGAAAAACGTTATATTTCATCTTCTAATGTGAACATTTATTGGTCCGCCTTTTATTACCGAACAGCCGGCGCTATATATGTCGTAACTCTTACATATTATTTATCATCGCCAAATCGTGAATTATTCTATATTACTAAGAAATGAAAGATCACGATGGTGACACGTTCTTTAAAAATATTATTTTAAAACAACCGATATGTTATAAATAAATACGTAGACCTGATTAATAAATTCAGTGTCTCAGTGACCCAACATCATTGGCGATGTTCCGTAAAACAGTTATTCAGTTAAAGCTGCTTAATCAAAGGTTCAGCCCATCGCGAATCCGGTTCTTTTTTGTCCAAATGTGTAGCGTGTGACTAGTTTAAGTAACGTGTTGTTTGTTTGATAAAAAAGTGCGTACTTTTGTTTAAATCGTCGAAAGAAATTACTTTAGTCGTTGTATCTGGTAAAAAAACCAGTTGACGGGCCGACGACCCATTACACTTGTCGGTCACGTGTTTTTTTTTGCGAGAGCTAGAATATCAACACAAAACACGTGCATGAAAGCGTATCGAGGGTAAACGCATACACGTGAACTCTGCAAGCGGTGTTTCAACGAAATGAAGGTGCATATTAAACTGCCACAGTTTACAACAATTAACATGATATTATTGAAGAGAACGTGTGGTGGTGTGTTATTGAAGAGAACGTATGGTGGTGTGTCATTGACATTGGTGTGTTACTGAAGAGAACGTATGGTGGTGTGTTATTGAAGAGAACGTATGGGGGTGTGTTATTGAAGAGAACGTATGGTGGTGTGTTATTGAAGAGAATGTATGGTGGTATGTTATTGAATTGAACGTATGGTGGTGTGTTATTGAAAAGAATGTGTGGTGGTGTGTTATTGAAGAGAACGTATGGTGGTGTGTTATTGAAGTGAACGTATGTTGGTGTGTTATTAAAGAGAACGTATGGTTGTGTGTTATTGAAGAGAACGTATGGTGGTATGTTATCTATTCAACGAGAATCAGGCAATACTAGCGACATTTAAATGTACGTCACTGTCACTGCAAATGAAACTGACAACTGATATTGCCTACACTCGAGCACATTTATAAACACTGCTTACTGTGTCGTGTTGTAAGCATGTTGTAGAGAAAATAGCACCATTTATTGCAATATTTCATATTCCTACTGGACAGTAAAGACACGAAACGACACTGAAACTTTGGGTTGATCATATTGAATGTGCTACGCGTAGCGCTGTCTACGGCTAAGGGATCATCCATTAAGTACGTCAAGCTCGAGGTGTGAGAGTGTCTTAAAGGTACTGTATGTGTTGCTCATGTAATAATATAATGTTCTTGGTACTAGAATAAACATTTGTAAATGACGCTGCCCGCCAAAATGCGTTTAATAAGCCAGGTACATATGTTTGCATTTTTACTGTTTCGTTACGAAACGTTGCGAATAGTGTTTATGGCGCGAAACCACAGGGGCGGAGCTACGCGAAGCTTGCTTTGCCGAATGTTAATGAGATGCATCACGTGATCGCGGGATCGATGCGCACGCAACGGCGACTTGATCATAGTTTGTTGACATTCGAGCAACATGGCTGACAGTGACAGGCGGGTTGCGCGTGCACCGTTGCGTTCCGCGACGAAGAGGAGGATAAAGGTGTTGGATAAAGCGAGATTGGCAACACGAGTGACACTGAAAAACCAAAAGGGACGTTTGGATCGTCTGAAGACTCTCTTGAAAATGAAAGACAATGAAGTGGCAGAAATTCTACTCGACACGTTAGTACATTTTCTTATTATTAGGCCCTATCTTAGCGCGAGTATCGGCATCGCATCAATACCCGGAGCCTTCACACAGTTCAGGTTTAACACCAGTTAAGTTGTTTCCAGATTGTGGATTTATGTGTAATTCGTTCATGAACGTGTGTATGTGAGAAAATAGATCAACGTTTTAATTACAAGTAACGCCTAACGGTATTAATGTACGTTACGACCCGTCCAACGCAACCCGAATGGCTACAACAATATAAATAAGATTAAACAATTGTTTGCTTAACATGGTGTTTCTTACTGGGAAAAGTTGCTGCCTGTTGTCTTTTTGGGGGTATCATAGTCATGGTTATTGGAGAATGGGGTGTGCTATGTGTATGAATGGCAAGGGAAGTAATCAATCAGAAAAAACAAAGTATTTAAAAAAATTATTGAACATTGAAATACTTCAGGAGAGTACTGAGTACTTCCGCCCCAGGTCTGGCCGAGGACACCATTTGATTTGTTGTAGCCGTGCGCGCACACACACACACGCACGCACGCACGCACGCACGCACACACCCTCGCACGCACGCACACACACACACACACACACACACACACACACACACACACACACACACACACACACACACACACACACACACACACACACACACACACACACACACACACATAAAATATAGTGCCTGCATGTTGTATATGTGGCATGTTGATAATCTCCATGGCATAGACTTAGTGTAGCAAAAACTCATCCATGTGCTTAGACTAGTTATTGTTGTTGCTCTCCTCTCTTTCCCTGTAGTCTGGGGTGAGGCTGGCACTGATACTGGTTGATGATTTATTTTTCCCCTCCTTCATAACTAGTCCCGTTTTACTACCGTCTCCACCAATTGTCTCCACTCCCATCTATCCTTCGCCCTCATTCTCCATTCCCCTCCCACTAAATCTATCTTCATGGAGTCCTCCTGTCTCGGTCTTCTTCTACCCTCTACTGCCTTCTACCCTCCACTGCCTTCTACCCTCCACTGCCTTCTACCCTCCACTGCCTTCTACCCTCCACTGCCTTCTACCCTCCACTGCCTTCTACCCTCCACTGCCTTCTACCTTCCACTGCCTTCTACCTTCCACTGCCTTCTACCCTCCACTGCCTTCTACCCTCCACTGCCTTCTACATTCCACTGCCTTCTACCCTCCAGTGCCTTCTACCCTCCACTGCCTTCTACCTTCCACTGCCTTCTACCCTCCACTGCCTTCTACCCTCCACTGCCTGCTACCCTCCACTGCCTTCTACCCTCCACTGCTTTCTACCCTACACTGCCTTCTACCTTCCACTGCCTTCTACCCTCCACTGCCTTCTACCCTCCACTGCCTTCTACCCTCCACTGCCTTCTACCTTCCACTGCCTTCTACCCTCCACTGCCTTCTACCCTCCACTGCCTTCTACCCTACACTTTTCAGATTCATATTTTGTTATACAAAATGCCTGATGAATAATTCACACTAAGTAGTTGTCAGGCACCAAGACTATGCACAGTTTATCTTTCCAGCTATTCTATGTCTAATCTAATATATCACCAAAACATTGGTACCCACTTGAATGAAATTATGTACATTTGTCATTGTCCAAGAAATGCAAGGCATTTAAGTGTGGCCCTACTTCATGTTCATGCTTGGATAAATTATGGTGGGAAAGAATTAGCCTATTGAAATGTAGCAAATTGAAAAAGTTATATCATAATATGAACAAACACGTAAATGATCATCTAAAGATGTGGAAAGAAGAACGGTTATGGAAGAATGGTTGTTTTAAGTTAAAATGCAATCAGTGCTGTAACAACACTGGAAGCTTCAGTGAGTTACTACTTTCCCATCAGTGCACATAGATAAGTATCAGTCCAATCTGTTAACAGGTTCTATGGTGTTGTGTGTTGCCCTGCCTATATATATATATATATATATATATATATATATATATATATATATATATATATATGTAGTGATATATATATATATATATATATATATATATAAACACACACACACACACAAATATACAGAGAGAGAGGGAGAAAGTACATTACTTTTTTCTGTTACTTTATTTCCTTAATTCATATGGATATCACGATGTGGTAGTTTTATTTTGACATCAAAAACTAGCAATGTTATGTACACATAAGGTACTCCACCATAAAGCTGATAGAGGCACATCCAATATATTGGCACACACGTGTAGGGATGTAATGATTAAACTTTCGTTTTGTTATGTAGACATGGCTCAGAATGTTTTATTATTACTGCAGAATGGTGCTGATTTGTTGCCTATTTGAATTATGCAAACTTTTATATGACAACTATGCCTATGTATGCAATGCATTAATTGACTTCCTGGGATGCCTTTTAACAAACACAGGCCAGCCAGTAGTGTGTAGTCACCAGAATGTATGCATTGTCGAGGTGGCAGAGGGGGTAGAGGTGGCAGAGGGGGTAGAGGTGGCAGAGGAAGTAGAGGTGGCAGAGGGGGTAGAGGTGGCAGAGGGGGTAGAGGTGGCAGAGGGGGTAGAGGTGGCAGAGGAAGGGCAACAGGTGTTCACCTGAGACTGAGTGAAGCAGACGCAGAGAGGATATGCAGCCGGCGGGAGATCCACATTAGATCGACCCAGGTAATTTCACACACAACAATTAACCACATATAAGTTATCAACACATGTTTAATGTTCACATTTAAATATAAATTTATTTTCATACACAAATATGACATTGGAATAATAACATCTCCTACACAGGAAAACATCACACTTTCGCACGCACGCACGCACGCACGCACGCACGCACGCACGCACGCACGCACGCACGCACGCACGCACGCACGCACGCACGCACGCACGCACGCACGCACGCACGCACGCACGCACGCACACACACACACACACACACACACACACACACACACACACACACACGCACACACATCATTAAATAAAGTGTACCAACTTTTGCATTGTTGCCTCCTGGGCGTATTTATTGATAATAAAAAATAAAAACACATTTCCACACACTCTCACGGTACGTATGATAGACATTTATAGGTTGATGGCGGAAATACAACTAACCTACAACTGCTGGCATTGGTAATTCCGTACTTAGGGAACACCAACGGAAGATTTGACACTGGTTTTAGCTTTGGCGTCATTCCCCCCATAAATAAATACTAATTTTCTCATCTTTGGGGATTGCTGGCCCACCTAAAAGTGCTGACATTGGTCATTCCATACTCAGGGGAACATTTGACACCGTGTCCTTTTTCTCACCCTTTGGGAGGTTGCTGGCAGGGGGAATCCCCAATCACAATTTGCTGATATTGGTTATTACATGCTCAGGAAACCTCATGGGCACATTTGGCACTGTTTTTAGCTTTGGTGTCGTTCTCGTAAATAAATGTACTTTTTTGCCCCATTCGATGGGTGATATCGGGGGCAACCCCCACCCCAGACCCCACGAGCAGCGCATTTTTGGGATGTCGGGTGGTGGTCTCATCAGTCCACAGGATCAAACGTTTTGGCGTCGTTTACATAAGTAAAACTCTGGGCTTATTAGCGTGGACTCTGTATAGCGAATGAACTACAGTTACTCTCAGATGGCGCGTTTTAAATTAGCATTTGTACCTATTTATCTGACTAGTAAAGCATATTTATTTTATGGGATTCTGAAACAGGTGAAGAAGATCGAACGAACCCCTGCTGGACAACCTTTGTTTCATGGGCGGACCCAGGCCGGTGAAGGGCTGCCTGTATGACGAGGCTGGTGATGGGATCCTGTATGACGAGGCCGGTGATGAGGTGCCTGTATGACAAGGCCGGTGATGGGGTGCCTGTATGACAGGGCCGGTGATGGGGTGCCTGTATGACAAGGCCGGTGATGGGGTGCCTGTATGACAAGGCCGGTGAATGGGAGCCTGTATGACAAGGTCGGTGATGGGGTGCCTGTATGTCAAGGCCGGTGATGGGGTGCCTGTATGTCAAGGCCGGTTATGGGGTGCCTGTATGACAAGGTCGGTGATGGGGTGCCTGTATGACAAGGCCGCTGATGGGGTGCCTGTATGACAAGGCCGGTGAAAGGGTGCCTGTATGACAAGGCCGGTGATGGGGTGCCTGTATGACAAAGCCGGTGATGGGGTGCCTGTGTGACAAGGCCGGTGATGGGGTGCCTGTATATCAAGGCCGGTGATGGGGTGCCTGTGTGTCAAGGCCGGTGATGGGGTGCCTGTATGACAAAGCCGGTGATGGGGTGCCTGTATGTCAAGGCCGGTGATGGGGTGCCTGTATGTCAAGGCCGGTGATGGGGTGCGTGTATGTCAAAGCCGGTGATTGGGTGCCTGTATGTCAAGGCCGGTGATGGGGTGCCTGTATGTCAAGGCCGGTGATGGGGTGCGTGTATGACAAAGCCGGTGATGGGGTGCCTGTATATCAAGGCCGGTGATGGGGTGCCTGTGTGTCAAGGCCGGTGATGGGGTGCCTGTATGTCAAGGCCGGTGATGGGGTGCGTGTATGACAAAGCCGGTGATGGGGTGCCTGTATATCAAGGCCGGTGATGGGGTGCCTGTGTGTCAAGGCCGGTGATGGGGTGCCTGTATGTCGAAGCCGGTGATTGGGTGCCTGTATGTCAAGGCCGGTGATGGGGTGCCTGTATGTCAAGGCCGGTGATGGGGTGCCTGTGTGTCAAGGCCGGTGATGGGGTGCCTGCATGTCAAGGCCGGTGATGGGGTGCCTGCATGTCAAGGCCGGTGATGGGGTGCCTGCATGTCAAGGCCGGTGATGGGGTGCCTGTATATCAAGGCCGGTGATGGGGTGCCTGTATATCAAGGCCGGTGATGGGGTGCCTGCATGTCAAGGCCGGTGATGGGGTGCCTGTATATCAAGGCCGGTGATGGGGTGCCTGTATATCAAGGCCGGTGATGGGGTGCCTGTATATCAAGGCCGGTGATGGGGTGCCTGTATATCAAGGCCGGTGATGGGGTGCCTGCATGTCAAGGCCGGTGATGGGGTGCCTGTATATCAAGGCCGGTGATGGGGTGCCTGTATGACAAGGCCGGTGATGGGGTGCCTGTATATCAAGGCCGGTGATGGGGTGCCTGTATATCAAGGCCGGTGATGGGGTGCCTGTATATCAAGGCCGGTGATGGGGTGCCTGTATATCAAGGCCGGTGATGGGGTGCCTGCATGTCAAGGCCGGTGATGGGGTGCCTGTATATCAAGGCCGGTGATGGGGTGCCTGTATGACAAGGCCGGTGATGGGGTGCCTGTATATCAAGGCCGGTGATGGGGTGCCTGCATGTCAAGGCCGGTGATGGGGTGCCTGTATATCAAGGCCGGTGATGGGGTGCCTGTATATCAAGGCCGGTGATGGGGTGCCTGCATGTCAAGGCCGGTGATGGGGTGCCTGTATATCAAGGCCGGTGATGGGGTGCCTGTATGACAAGGCCGGTGATGGGGTGCCTGTATATCAAGGCCGGTGATGGGGTGCCTCTATATCAAGGCCGGTGATGGGGTGCCTGCATGTCAAGGCCGGTGATGGGGTGCCTGTATATCAAGGCCGGTGATGGGGTGCCTGTATATCAAGGCCGGTGATGGGGTGCCTGTATATCAAGGCCGGTGATGGGGTGCCTGTATATCAAGGCCGGTGATGGGGTGCCTGTATATCAAGGCCGGTGATGGGGTGCCTGTATATCAAGGCCGGTGATGGGGTGCCTCTATATCAAGGCCGGTGATGGGGTGCCTGTATATCAAGGCCGGTGATGGGGTGCCTGTATGACAAGGCCGGTGATGGGGTGCCTGTATATCAAGGCCGGTGATGGGGTGCCTGTATATCAAGGCCGGTGATGGGGTGCCTGCATGTCAAGGCAGCAGTTATCAGCAGCAGCAGCAGCAACAACCGCAACAACAACAAAAACGTTTTCATAACCTGCAATATACATGCCATATTATTCTCGATAAAAATGGGCTGTTCCTCCTGTCACTCTTGTCTTATTGTGGAGGTTTTTTTATTAAACAACAAATAGCTACTAATAACGACAACGACGACGATGACGACGCACGTACGCACGCACGCACGCACGCACGCAGGACGGAACATCTCTCGTTGATTAATGAGTTCAAGTCTTTCGTTGGAGCAGACTGTTTTACTATCTCTCAAACCCCTAACTGTGACACCACTAATGATACTCGAGTATGAAGACTACACGGCAAATACACGGTACTTATCGAAACGTGCTGCTTTGATACAAAGGACCTAAAGCACACGGGGAAAGTATCAATGTTTCTCCATGTTTTCTCTGTAGATTAAATATGTAAACCTTTCAAGACATGTATTTCTTTTATTACAGTTGCGTCTTTATTGGTCACGATCATCGTTTATACCAACAAGCTGCAGATGATACGTGAGAAATGCATAATTAATTTATCGTCTTCTTCAACTTCGTGTCCCTTTCTTAGATTTTAGATAACTGTTTCCACCAATGTAGTCACAATCATTCATTGCTTAAAATAAGAGTTTAGTCTATATTTTGTCGTACCACATTCGTTTAGTTTGTTTTTCATGACTATGGCTATTTGTTGTATAACAGCCATCCTTGTACACAATATTACATTTACATATTACATTTATAGTTTGGCTGGGATAATGCGCTAAGCCAATGGACATGCTCGTTATGGTTCAGTGTGTGTATATAATGCGGTAAGCCAATGGACAAGCTCGTTATGGTTCAGTTTGTGTATATAATGCGGTCAGCCAATGGACAAGCTCGTTATGGTTCAGTGTGTGTGTATATAATGCGGAAAGCCAATGGACAAGCTCATTATGGTTCAGTGTGTGTATATATTGCGGTATGTCAATGGACAAGCTCGTTATGGTTCAGTGTGTGTATATAATGCGGTCAGCCAATGGACAAGCTCGTTATGGTTCAGTGTGTGTGTATATAATGCGGAAAGCCAATGGACAAGCTCATTATGGTTCAGTGTGTGTATATATTGCGGTAAGTCAATGGACAAGCTCGTTATGGTTCAGTGTGTGTATATAATGCGGTAAGCCAATGGGCAAGCTCGTAATGGTTCAGTGTGTGTATATAATGCGGAAAGCCAATGGACAAGCTCGTTATGGTTCAGTGTGTGTATATAATGCGGTAAGCCAATGGACAAGCTCATTATGGGTCAGTGTGTGTATATAATGCGGTAAGCCAATGGACAAGCCCGTTATGGTTCAGGGTGTGTATATAATGCGGTAAGCCAATGGACAAGCCCGTTATGGTTCAGTGTGTGTATATAATGCGGTAAGCCAATGGACAAGCTCGTTATGGTTCAGTGTGTGTATATAATTCGGTAAGCCAATGGACAAGCCCGTTATGGTTCAGTGTGTGTATATAATGCGGTAAGCCAATGAACATGCTCGTTATGGTTCAGTGTGTGTATATAATGCGGTCAGCCAATAGACAATCCCGTTATGGTTCAGTGTGTGTATATAATTCGGTAAGCCAATGGACAAGCTCGTTATGGTTCAGTGTGTGTATATAATGCGGTAAGCCAATGGACAAGCTCATTATGGGTCAGTGTGTGTATATAATGCGGTAAGCCAATGGACAATCCCGTTATGGTTCAATGTGTGTATATAATGCGGTAAGTCAAAGGACGTGCTCGTTATGGTTAAGTGTGTGTATATAATGCGGTAAGCCAATGGACGTGCTCGTTATGGTTCAGTGTGTGTATATAAAGCGGTAAGCCAATGGACGTGCTCGTTATGGTTCAGTGTGTGTATATAATGCGGTAAGCCAATGGACCTGCTCGTTATGGTTCAGTGTGTATATATTCGTACAACTACGAATAAATCAACAACAGAGGCATGTGTAACAGATTTCCCGTTTAATAACAAAATTAACAGTACAGTAAAAAAAAACACAAATCAAGTATGCTGAATAGAATTACAATCTACCAACGTCCAATATTATTCATTACTATCAAATCACAATTTACATAATAATTCGAAGTCTCTTACAAACTTGCTGGCGTCGTTTCTAGCATAGACAGTCCCAGTGAGGGTGGTGCCAAGTCACAGCGAATGCAACCGAGCGTCCCCAGATAGTGCAGTCAAGCGTAGAGCGTGTCTAGGCGAATCGATGGAGGAATCACAAGAAGGCTTCAGCGCGTTTTGTTGCCGGCAATCGCCGCCCAGTCCTCATAACGAGTAGTTCTCATGGAAGCAATCGATGTATTAAGGTTCACCGATGTATATATGAATCCACAGGAGAGCAGCTAAAATGATTCCAGAACTGAGACCTTAGTTACGAAGAATGACTCAGAGAATGTGGTCTAATAACCCTAGAGACAAGACGGTTAAGAGGATATCAAATTGAAGTTTTTAAGATATTGAATGGGTATGAATATATTGATAGAAATATTTTTTTCTCACTCAAGAAAGATAATAAAATGAGAGGACACAAGGAAACATTAGTTAAGGATCAGTGTAGATTGAATATCCAGAAACACCCTTTCTCAGATAGGACAATCAATGAATGGAACACATTATCTATAGATTGTGTAACTGCTAGCAGCTTGAATATGTTTAAAAACAAGGTTGACACATATCTCAGGAGGGCGGGTTACAAATAGATTAAACATTATTGGACTATCAATAAGCCAATGGCTTCCTTGTCCACTTGCCAACTGGGCCTTTGACCTGGATGACAACTCTTGTGAAATCTCTTGTTAAATAATCGACGACGCACATGATGAAACAACGGCGAAATACGTCATACGTCGTCAGGCTTGGTTGCCTGTATAACTTGCATGTTGACTTGTGAAAAGTTACGTAATAGTTGCACTAAACACCCCAGTGTCAAACATTCAAATCAAATAATATCTTACATAAAATCTATATCATAAGACTCTCGACAATACACTCATAATGATTGTGTACACCAAAGTGCATCTCGTACGAGATCCATAGCAGAAAAAGCACTTTACAATTTTCCTTTATCTCAACCCATTGCCGAAGGTGAGAACGTAAACATATTTACCTAACCAGTATGCTGTCACCAACACAAATCAACGACTTCTACAATATCTCAATATATTTGTTCTTCACCATAATTAAATGCTAACACAAGGATAAACAATATCAGTAAACAACGAATTTTCCAATGATAACATTTCGTTTATCTGTTAATTCGTTTAACAAACAATTTTCCGAACTCTTTTTTTTCATTGGTCGCTATTTGGCGCCACTAGCACGATTCACAATCACCAAGTTCAATCGCTAGGTGACTAAAGTAAACAAGCTAATTCTATACAAACTCACACGATCTCCGATCTGTGAAATGTATTGTACACCTGCCTGATGTATGAACACAATCCAGTGTGACCGTGTAAATGGACCCCCCTTGGTACATGGAACCCCGTGGTGTATGGACCCATAGGTCCATTTACCACATTGAAATATAACCCACTTTGCACAACTGGTATTTTATGTGTTTAGTGAGTTAGACATTTTAGAAATGGGTCATTGATGTATGGAAATAAAACATTAGCTTTTCCGAAAGACAAAACTGGGGTAAAAAAATCCAAACCGTGCTGATAGTCTAAACAGATTATGGAATGTCCATAGTTGGTTGGGCATAATTTTGGCATTGTTGTGTCTTTCGTAATAGCATATATGTCAATGAACCACTTCTGAAACTTCTAACTAATAAAAATGTAAATGTTCTACATATTCCACTGTAGTAAATGGACCCCATGTCATTATTTCAAGGGGTCCATTTACAATGTCACACCTGTAAGCTAAAGCACCAACCGACAAGTCGGAAGAGTACAAGTGTGGGAAAGTGGGCCATGTGTTTTGTGTTCCCACGTCGAGACGTCTTGTGAAGCTTGCCGCGAAAGACGTCAAGCATAAATGACAGTACTGTGTATCGTACAGGTGACACGCGACAGCGTGTGACGACCACAACTACAATAGGTTTATGACACCGTCAGGCCGGTCCCAGCACCAGGCAGCGCAGTGATTGGAACGTCGGACTCTCCTTCGAGAGAGCCGGGGTTCGAATCCTCCTGCTGCTTCGAAACTTTGGCAATTTCAGTCACTCCACATTGCCCCAGTTCCGTCAGCTGTATAAATGAGCGTGTGACTCTAGACACCGGTGAATGAATAGTCTTTGCGCAGTAATTGCGACGTAACTGCCTGATTCCCAGAGAAGTCGAGTTGATGGTGGAAAGAACAGGTGTGCCGGGGGATGAAATATAAAACACTTTGAACAAGCGCAAGTACTGGATACAAGAACTTACTTTCACCTATTACCACGTCATCGTACCACTCGAGCGTGAAATAGGAACCCGCGTTCTGACAGCACTGTTAATTGGTTAAACTAAATAATTATTAACTATTATTAAAACACGTCCAGTGTCACAAAGCGGCAGAGGTCATCTACCTGACCAGCGGTCAACGAATGAACGGACACCGTGTTTATTGTGAAATAGAAGTTGACAGTTCCTTGTATTGGGTCCAAATCAGGTTGACGAGGCGGAAAATGGTATTAACCTCTTTCGGTGCCACCCACGTTCTAATAGCATCGCACATGGGTGCGCCTACACAAGACTGGTTAGCGATAATGTTTGCCACGACTGTGGCTTCGCTTTACCGTGTGAATTTGGAAACCTCTTTATGGCGAGTAAATATTGACTAATTTCACGTATCGCATTCTACTGAAGTCGCGTTGAAAGCACATTTTCGTCGTGTTTGTTCGTTAAAGTAGGATGTTGGTTGATATTGTGTTTTTCAAACTAGCATTGAACTACATCGAAGACACACATTTGGGTTTGGTTGGGTGGGAGCCACATCACTCCAATTGTTCCGTCTTCTCAATTAATCGTCTCTATCGCCATCATCTGCAATTCTCTCCCACTCTCAAGTGTTCATCCCTGTCTTTTCGGTATCTCTTTTGACACTATCCTTTCATCATAATTACGGTTTTTGATGATAACAACTTGCAGCATCTTTATGATTATTATAGTTATACTAGTTGTGGAGTAGACAAATGCTAATATTTAAACAACCCATTTAGGGGAAGCCATGGCAAATTGAAACGTAAAACATGTCGTGTGCCTTAAGGTCCTAAATGTGATGATTGTAACACAACATAGGACAAACCCTTTACATATTTACAAATCTGGCTCCTCCAAATAAATTACACATTTGACCTTTTTGACAGCCAACAAATATTCTTATACGCTTCGTAGACAAGACAATAAACTATTTGTACCGAGACGATTCACGTGCGTGAATACTGCGACACATATTAATGAAAATGGAACGGTTTTAATTCTAAATTCAACAAGAAATATATATTTATACAAACAACTTTGAAATAATATACATACTTTATAAAATAAATATGTAACCATTAATATTGTTGATACAGTTTTCTACTAAAAATCTCTCTTCGAATATGTAGACCGGATCTCTCGACCTTTGTCGGCGGACTGACTTCGCCACGGATATGGGCGCATCTAGGATATCGCGTGTGGGGGCTAGCTTAGTCAATCATTAGTTTACCATGCTACCATGTAGTGAGACAACAAGTTACATACGAAACAAATGTAAAGTGTAAGCCAAAGAGGGGGCCAAGGGCACTTGACACAAGCTGGAGAAGAACCGAGGAAGCTAATGACCGATGTCTCGGGTCAGGCCAAGTAACATTCTGTGGGTGTTCATTGCTTCTTTGATTTCCATCCTAAACCAGTTCGTCTCGCGGTTTAGTATTCGTACATCGTTCAAAGAACACTGACATCTTACATCGTTCACAGAACACTGACATCCTGTGTGTGCGCAGTGTGTGTAACTGTCAGTCTAATTCTTAATAATATATGTCGTTCCATTTGTTAATATCCGTGTGTGTGTGTGTGTGTGTGTGTGTGTGTGTGTGTGTGTGTGTGTGTGTGTGTGTGTGTGTGTGCGTGTGCGTGTGTGCGTGTGTGCGTTTGTGTGTGTGTTTGTGCGTGCGCGTGCGTGCGTGCGTGCGTGCGTGCGTGCGTGCGTGTGTGTGTGTAGAGAGAAGTGTCGCAGTGTGTGCATTTAAGTTGAAGCGTAAACATTAGCCGCGCTGTAGTAGGTCAATTGTTCAAATAATTCATTGTGACAAACGTTCTCGCAGACAAAAGGTGACAAATTGGTTTTGTTGTGCTTTCGGAAAGAAACTGTTGCAGCACTGCATGCGTAGCTGACCCATAGTAACCTTGTAATATGGCGCATTGTGGGGTGATTTATTAAGTCAACGGACTCTCTAATTTTTCACTCGTTAGTAATAGGTGCCAACCCACCTGTGCGACAGTACTGGTTATGTACGTCCACTGGTTTGCTGCGCATGCTCAAAAGAACTAGCCGTGTAAACTGGGATATACTGATAGGACCTCGCGATACTTCGGCGCAACATACTGCGCATCACTACAACATTAGCGACCCCCTCGCTCTGTGGACGAGTTTTGAATTGAACAAATGAACTATTATTCACATGCTATTTGACAATCGAAAGCTGTGTCCCGTAATCGCGCAATACAAAAAGAGCCTTGTCCAGAACGTTCAAAACTGTAAGGAATGTCTCATTCGCCCGTAAACCGTTACATTTAAGAAAACTCACACGACGTACAAGTACAGGTGCAGGTGCAGGTGCAGGTGCAGGTGCAGGTACATGTACTGTCAATTCTTTTTAACCACGGGTGGAAGTCTGGCAAGCTAAATTTTCTCGAGATGTACAAATAATAATTATTAACTACTGAATATTCGTATCGGCGGCCTCAGCATGAAAGCACACGCACGCGCGCACGCATGCACGCGCACGTTCACACGCTCTTACGCACGCACGCTCTTACGCACGCACGCACGCACGCACGCACATTTCTTACTCAAATTATAGTATTATACAGTTAGTTGCGAGTGCTGACGTAAAGTAGCGCGATTTAGTTTTCGTTTCGTTTTGCTGTCCACTTAAGTTCATTTTCACGCGTGTGCAAATTGCACAATAAGGATCATTGATGCTAGCGGCGTCACCGGGCGCCGGATGAAACACTTAGCATTTATAGTCCTGTGAAGGTATGCCGAAATTATATAAATGGAATGTATGTTAGTGCCTTTGTGCAAGGCATAATAATAATGATAATAATAATAATAATAATAATAATAAAATACGACATTTATATAGCTCCATAATCACATTGTGCTCTATGGCGCTTTACAATATAATAATAGTACAGCTAAACGTATGTACGCTGTTAAATAATTAAAATAATAAATTAATTAAGAACAATACGACTAAAAATCACGAAGACATGACACATTTTACCTATTGTCACCGCATAATATTTCACATTATGTATACTTTTCCAGTATTATCAGTATTTTTGTGAACACAAGTGCTGTAGTTGACGAGCATGCATTAGGCCTACGTAAAACCATCACAGTCAGTTATATGGGGCCGGTCCTGGGCTGAAAAAAAATTTAACACATCGGGCTTGGGCTGGGCCTGGGCCTAGTGTGAGCGGGCCGGGCCAGGCTTGGGCTGGGCCTGGACATAATAAAAATATTCATACAAAACACAGATTATTAATTTTATTATTAATAAAAACTTATTATAAATTGTAATTCCGGTTAATGAATGCTAAAAATTATTTCTTTAGTATTATATAGTTGAACATTGAGACCTTGCATGGAATTATGATTGGCAGTAGTGCTATATACACGGGAATGCAGTTTAACCTCTTTTCAACAATGGGACTTCCTATGGCATCATTTTAATAATGTGCATTCTTTTAATAGAGACATTTCATATAAAATATATGCATAGTCGCGTGCCCATATCTTTGTATTGTAATTCTTTAAACATGTACTGGCTTTCGAAGACACTGTGACTGAAGTAGTGGCATTTGTTTCACTGGCTTCGTCACATTTAATGCATGTTTCCCATCATTCTTCTTCAGCTCAAACTTAACTTCCTATCCCTTAATCCGTGATGTCTAGACTCTGTAAACCGCATATTTTTGGCATGAATGTACCCTTTTGCATAGATCTAATGACCCCATACCAGGCCACATAAGTTCACCTGGCTGGAACCTGGCTGGAAACTTCTCTGGTAACCACCTCATCTTCATTGCTTTTGTTTGCCTTAGGCTTATATTGTACATGATGATGGCGAGGAGGAAATAAATTAACTTAGTTACTTACTTACTTACATATGTTAGACAACTATTTGTAACATGCTGTGTTCACATTGTAAACAGTACTACCCTATGTGTCATACAGTGGATGCAACTGTTTCTGCCGTGCAATGAAATGCCGGCCAGTGGTCCACTCCCGCTTCACTGCAGCGAGCTGGCTTATCGCTCTTGTTTATAGGGGGATGATTAATGATATAACTCTGTTCTATATATATATATATATATATATATATATATATATATATATATATATATATATAGATCAGTACTTTTCTTCAAACATCATCTTCCTAGTGATTATTATGCTTAGCGTTAATTTTCAATATTAAATTACTGCAATAAGAAATTGTTCTATGGCTTAGATGTCCAATTGCCTATTCGCATAATATATATATATATATATATATATATATATATATATATATATATATATATATATATATATATATATATATATATATATATATATATATATATATATGTATCATAATATATATATATATATAAAATAAAAGTGAAGAAAGAGACGGATTGCGAGGAAGCAATTGGTGCAATATAGTTACCGAGAACTTAACACTGTATAGGACGATACACGTAAAGCGCTATATGGGAGACAAGGGAGCATCGGCACTGTATATGCATGTATTATTATGGGTGTTACACTTTCAGTACCGGTACCAGGATAAGAAATATGAGAAATATATTATCACATCAACAATAGCTTTCTTACCTGATGTGATTTAACAAGATTTAATAAGATTTAACAAGATGGCCATCCCAAACAACAAGTTCCAGATGGCAAAGTGGACAAAGAAGCCATTGGCTTATCGAGAGTCCAACAATTTTCTCATCTATGTGTAGCCCACCCTTATCAAATATCTCTTAATTCTGTTTTTAAACATATTTACACAACTAGCATTAACACAATCATTTGGCAATCTGTTCCATTCATTTATCACCCTCTGTGAGAAAGAGTACTTTCTCATGTCCAACATACACTGCTCCTTAACTAATGCTGCTTTGTGTCCTCTGGTTCTTCTGCCTTCTTTTAAGTTTGAAGAACATATTCCTATCAACATCCTCATAACCGTTCACTATTTTAAATACTTCTATTTGGTCTCCTCTTAGTCTCCTGGTCTCTGGTGTTGTCAAACCACATTGTAATAAGACTTTCGTAACCAAGGTCTCTCAATTCTGGAATAATTTTGGTTGCTCTTCGTTGTATTCTTTCTAGCTTGTCTATGCCTAATACTGATCCCTGTGGTACCCCACTTAAAACCGATTTCCAGTTTAAAATCTCACCGTCTACTATTACTCTATGTCTTCTGTGTGTAAGCCACTTTTCTATCCAGTTGATTACATCATTACCTATGCCATGGGCTTTTAGTTTAAGTATCAATCTTTGGTGTGGCACTTTATCGAAAGCTTTCTGAAAATATAATCTACCCACTTTGTAATTTCTTAAAAAAACACAAGAGATTGGTTAGACATGACTTTGCTTTTAGGAACCCATGTTGAGATGTATTTATTAAATTATGTTTTACAAGGAATTCCACTATGTGGTCTCTAATTAATGTTTCGAGTAATTTACATACAACTGATGTTAAACTCACTGGTCTGTGATTTTCTGGCTTGTTCCTCGATCCCTTCTTAAATAGTGGCGTAATGTTTGCTTCTTTCCATTCTGAAGGAACTATTCCTTCTTCTTAAACAATTTTGCAAGTGGTGTACTAATTTGCTCAACAATTTCCTTAAGCAGTTTTGGTGGTATCCCATTAACTCCAGGTGATTTATTATCTTTCATCTTCTTAATTTTGTTTGCTTTCATTACAGAAGTTACAAATAACTGCCCTAACTGTTCTGATTTATTTCCCTTCAATTTAGTAAATGGAACTGGAAGTGAGCTGATATCTTCTGTGGTAAATACTGAGCTGAAATACTCATTTAGGACCTTTGCCATTTGAAACCCCTCTGAAATTATGTTTCCCTGTTGTTTTCCAGTGGTCCGGCCTTATCTCGAACGTTCTGTTTACTCCTTACATAAGCATAGAAACTCCTGCTGTAATTTTTTATATTACCTGCCAATTTTTTTTCAAAGGTTCTTTTAGATTTTCTAATTTCAGTTGTAGCTAGGTTAAGTACCTGTTTTAATTTGCATAGTCTTCATCCTTTCTGGTACGCCTATAAACCCTCCACATAGTTTGCTTAAACACTATTTTTCTAATAGCTTCTTTTGACAAGTGTTTCTTTCTAGACCGTTTTCCTTGTTTTTTCAAGGGAACAAATTTATCGATGATACTCTCAATTTAATCTGCTTTGCTTTCTTATTTTATTTCATAAGCTTGAATAGATTCTTTAACATATAAAATAACTCCCCCTCCCCTTCTTCCTATTCGATCTCTCCTGAACATTACGTATCCTATCAATCCTAATTCAGCATCTGTAATGTCTGTGTTGGGCCATGATTCGATTATACCAATTATGTGAGGGTCAATATCTTCTACCATAATGTTTAATTCGTTTTTCTTATTTACTATACTCCTAGCATTTAAACACACGCATCTATAACCTGCTTCAGACATGCGATGGTTATCCCTTCTGTCTGGTCGCGTGGCGGCATACCCGATAATGGATAGATATGGATGAGTGAACTTCTAGTGCTACCATGGATGAACTACTACACGCCACCTACCGCCCACAAACAGCCTACAATGCATAACCGCTAAAACTGCATTGTATTTTTATTTTGCAAAAACAGCGTTTTTTTAAATTATCATCATACCACAACGAAATCAAATCGCGAGTTCAGACGTTTATTACAAGTGGAATCACACAACATATAGTGTAGTCAATGCCAATGCCACGGCACTGGCACATAAATAATGATGTGTACAAGCAGTCTACACTACAGAGTACAGACTACAGTACAGTCTACAGACATACCCCGGGCCCGGGTTGCGAACACGCCCGGCTACCTTTAACAAGTTTAGACTTTACCCTTACTAATCATGATGTTTACAAACCGCTCTCGTAACTCACTAGGTAGCACCAGTTTCATTTATTCAATACTGTTGACATGACATAATTCGGTTGAGGAAATATTAAGCGGATAGCTACCACGTCTGGCTAAACAATGAATGGTCCTGACCAATTTACTATTTTCATATTGTTTAGGTTTCTGAAGTTGACGCCACAACGCAAACTCAAACAACAAGAGTCAAGTTGATAATAGTACTGGTATAGTCTTTTAATAGGCATCATTAAATATGATTTATGCTTTATCGTCAAAACAAAAGTGATATGCTTCCTCAGGTGGGTAATTGTGGTGCTAGTGGCTAAATTTAGAAATGATTTAACAAGGCAAGGCCAAGAACAAGGGCCGATGCTACAACTAACACCACAAATCCACACGCTTCAGTCACCAGTCCCAGATCGCAAGTTCACAAGAAAGCACTGGATTGTCGATTGTCGAGTCCAAGGCAATGAAACAAGTTTAATTTATCACTAAAATGTGAAAAAGGTGCATAATTACAACATAATTTTGTAATAACGTCTCCTGTGTCATCAGTCGTTTTCAAAAGTTATTAATTTGACTAGCGCTTGACCTTGTGTTTACCTACTAAGACTAAGTCTAAGACTAAGTCTAAGACAATAGCACTGTGGTTTTTCGTATAGATCTGGCAAGCATATTTTGTGAGATATATACAGTTAAATGGCTAAACATGGCAAAAACCCATTTCTCCCCCTTACTTTTGTTTGTTGCAGTTCTTGCCCATGAAAAAAACATGAAAGATAGAACAATAATAAAAAGCTGTTTTTTTATTTGGACATGCTAACACAAGTTTTGCTCAAATATGAAGGACTGGTGTAAATTTATGCTACGTTTTTCATTGTGGTGGTTCAACTTCAAATAGTGGTACACATTTGAATCATCTCCTTAAAGCCATGACGGTTTGTGTGAATAGTTTAAGCAATATCCACAGCCTGTTTAATAAAACAAGTGCGTAATTTTGTTCAAGTCATCGAAAGAATTGACACTTTAGTCGTTACATCTGGTAAGGCTCCAAATAATGGATATCGAAAAAGGTAAACACTTTATGGGATGAAGGCTGATTGATGGGCATGACTTCCATCCTATTGCCGATCACATGACAAAGTTATGAACTTTCAACAAGGGTGAAATTGTTTTCAGCATTTCCGTTTTCATTTGAAAAAAGTATGGTTACATAATTAATTTTAATTAAATTTAATAGTTTATCTAATGATTTTACAAAACTACATGCAAAAGTTGCACAAACGAGCTAGTATGTCGTAGTGGATACTAGGTAGGTTAACATATTCGCAAAATGAATTTGAAATGAAACTTATATAATAGTGACATTTCTGTTATCTAGGTTACGAAAAAAGGTGAATATCGTGATATTTGTTTGTAGTTCCAGCTCATCTAAGGTCTCTATAGTCTTTTTGTAACGGAGAATATCCACACAAATTGGTCACATTATTAAATTTATCATAAAATTAAAAAATGCGGGCCATGACATTAAGCTTTTGTACCCAGTGGCCCGTCGGGCCAGCAGATGTTAAAAATTACTGGTCCCCCGAAAAGTTACTGGCCTCAAATATTTTTTATATATAAAAAACATTTTTTTAGTGCAATACATCGCATTACAAGTCGAAGGATTAGAGTTTGGTCGTTATTTGTTTTGCTGTTGGTGATATACTGTCATGCTTTCAGTCAGTATTCCATTCCGTATGGCAGACAATGTTGCTGATGGAATCGTCTGAGAATCATGCCCTATGGCTCTGTCGAATCCGGAGGCGTAGCAGGTCGCGTTTTGATGGTGATGCCGATGGTGATGGCGCTACGTGTGTATCGAATTACAGCTGGTTATACTCGAAAATACGACGTGCGAACCGGGCCTGACATTGTATATAACTTTGACTGTTACAATTGGGCTTATTTCTTTCGAATATAAACTTTTGAACTGAAGTACAAAGTTACGGTAAACTTAGCTATATGCGCCCTAGCCAGCCTAGCGGGTCCTGGAATGTATATTAGGTGCTGTCGTGATACCTAGAAGGCAGTCCGTGAACCAGTCGGTTTATACGAAATAGGTACGTCGAAGGCGTCTCTCGATAGCCGATACGTATCGCGCAGAAGAAAATGCTGCGATATACCGATATTATACGGGTAACACGGCGCAACCCTAGTAAAATATAGGGGTCCGCAATTCACAGAAAGTTTCAAGTCCGCACGTCATCGCTAGTAGCGACGTCATGCGGACTTTTTGTGAGGCTCGTACATATCAAAACAAGATGGCAACTATACGAAACGACAACACGAAATCAGATGAGATGAAGATTGTGTTTAATTGTAGCGCCGGGGTTGATAGCAAGGACAAGCGATTGAAACGATGACCTGTGGCTGTGACTAATGCGATAAAAACGATCTAAAAATATGTTGGCCCACCGGGCCAGTAAAATATGGAAACTTGTGGCCCGAACTGGCCCGACCGCCCCCCCAAAAGGCGCCGGGCCAGAAGGCCAGTGTTAATGTCGGGCACTGAAATGAATATCATAATGGATATATTTTGCCTCCACATCATCCAATACGTTTTCTACCGACATGCCAAGTTCGAAATTAATTAAGGAAAGTTAGTTTTTTAACAAACTGAAACCTCAATTGTACACTTGCGTTTTTACTGTTATGTGTATCCCGTCGTGAATAGTTGATTGATTGTTTGTTTGTTTGGTTGGTTGATTAATTGGTTGGTTGGTTGGTTAATTTATGTTTGATGGCAGTTGATTAGCTACAGATGAGCACTTTCTGGCATGTATGTTTTTGTTGTTGTATTACTTGGTTTTTTACTTTGTCTTTGAACTACTAGTAAGTAAATTTACCTTATAGAAAGTTTAATGCAACTTCTAACGTATTTCAAGTGTTTAATAATGGCAGCCATATGAAACTGTGCACCTATCTTGCAGTGATACCATGTTATTTTTGCAATTTAGGGATGTGCAAATTTAAGTCTTTCCTAATTCAACACCTCAACGTATCTGTTTGCAACATATAACCACATATACTTGCCATGAAGGAAACATACCCACATTATTTTTAATAGTCTTTGTCCACTCATAAAACAAATTCCTGCAACAGCTTTGTAAGACAAATGTGTAAATAATATGAACCAGGCAACTATGGCAAGAATTTATATGAAAAAAAATTGGCCAATAGTTTGCTTGCATTATATATATATATATATATATATATATATATATATATATATATATATATATATATATATATATATATATATATATATTGTGCAAATAGACAGTTGGACATCTAAGCCATAGAACAATCTCTTAATGCAGTAATTTAATATTGAAAATTAATGCTAAGCATAATAAAAATTTAATGAGAATAAACTAAACTTAAACAATTTATACCCTATAAAAATCATAAGGATATAATTAGCATAATATATGTACATGTTGCACTTCAAAAGTATGTTATCGAATCAGTGTAGACATTTTTGATTATTTGCTCTCTGCTTAACGTCATAATTAATGTATTAATGTGAAGTGGTGTAATAAGTGGTAAGAACTAGTTGATGGATGTAGGTGTATTTCCGGTTGCTCTGGATGTTACTGCGGTGTGGTGCGATAGAACTACTAGTGGCGCAAACCGCGTTCTTACAGCCCTTTCCATTCGACGACGGCCTCTATAAACACATCATGGGCATCGTGAAATCTGCAGGTTACAAAGAAACGAAGGTATCTCGCCCATGCTAAGAGAAACAGTTGTAATACCAGTAGAGGTAGAATAGTTGTGTCATATAATGCAGTAGTTAAACAAACAGCATTCATTGTTATTAAAATAATTAGTTAACAGGCTCAAGTATCATTGTGACCCAGTAGTGACATTGCTAAAACAATTAATGTGAAATTGACCTTTGTCACAGTTACCACATTAACCAATGTGAGGTAGCCTTTGTGCAATTTGACAAATATAGTTTCTCTGATGTTTCTAATTGCAAATGGAAAAATACGTTATTGAAATCGCAATTTGCCTCACCTTTGCATTATATATATATATATATATATATATATATATATATATATATATATATATATATATATATATATATATATATATATATATATATATATCTTGTATAACTCAAGCATGTGTTGCAGGATTGGGATAAACACAAGAGAATAATAGTGAGTCCTGGTTCCTACGACGCCGTAGGTCACTTAGTTCGTGTGAGTATTTGGGCTATCCTATTATAATCATACACCCAGAAGTACTACAACATATATGTTGTTGTCATGACATGAAACATGGATGTAACACAGATGCCTTGCTGCCTTGAAATATAGCCAGACATGGCATTAAACGAGTATTGTTGTTATGCGTGTGAAATGGGACTTGTTGTCATAACAGGTGGCAGATGTAGTACGTGCGACTATGGCAAATCGCTTCGATATGGTCAGGAATTTGCGCAATGTGATTGTGATGACGTCAACCAACTATGAGAAGGCGAATTCCTTCAAAATGTGCACTGACTATGATCGTGATAGCCTCAAGAAGAGCAAGGATCTCCACAACATTGAGGTATGTGTGCAGTGTGCCTATTAGCTAAATATAACTTAATAATGTCTTTTATTTGAACCGAACCTGTCACAGTATTCAATGTTAATTTGTTCGGTGTGGGACCAGGTAAACTATGAAGACATGTGCTTAAGCCAAGCGATGCCGGAGGTCATCGTCAATCGCTCAGACTTGAGGTATGCTTCGAGGGAGTTGCTTGACGTGTTCAAATTTAACCACAATAAAGGCGGCCAGGTGGAGTGGCAGACGTTTGGAATGGCCAGTGGCATTGGATACTACTACCCAGCCATATGGTACGACGAACGTGTGTTCACTAGCATTGAAGTGAGATTCCGGTAAGCCATTCCCATATTTCATTTGATTCTACAATATGTACATTCCAATGCAGCCAACTTCTCAAAATCACTGCTAGCAAAGAAATGTAAGCATTTGTGGAAGAACGCTATTTTTGTGGTCACAGGCAGTAAATCATGGAGTAAAGACATGCATGCTAACATGTAGGATGTTTTCGGGTTTTGAATAGAAACACGCATCCAAAACAGCAGAATACGTTGTATGAGAAAATACGATATCTTTTTTGGTTGTTTCGTTTTGGAGACTGCCCTCAACGTGTTGCGACCAAGACTGGAATGTTGTTTGGACTCCATATTTCCATAACATAGCTAAAGTCGAAAATGACAAACGAAGTTCTGCCCGCTTATGACTCCTTGCAAACGTTTCCAAAAGTGTAATTGGTTTATACTACACATTCATTACAATCGTATATGTGCCGTGTGTGTGTGTGGGTGGGTGGGTGTGGGTGGGTGGGTGGGTGTGGGTGTGCGTGCGTGCGTGCGTGCGTGCGTGCGTGCGTGGTGTGTGAATTTAAGCAGCATAGCTAAAATCAGCACACCAATATTTAGTAAAGCTTTTAGTTTGATGCCTAGCTCCATCCTTCCAGGCCGTGGTACGTGGCAGCTGCAACGATTGAGAAGGATATTGTTGTAGCCATTGACTTGTCTGAGGGGATGGAGCCTCATCTCGCCACTGCCAAGATTCTGGCTGACCTGATTATTGCCACCACACAACCCAAAGACAATGTAGGTTGACACCGTGACAGAGCCACACTGGTGGCTACTGGCTAGTACAGGTGAACTGGCTCTTCTCTCTGGGTACTCTTCTTACGTTTTTAAAAAAAATTACATGAATGCTATTGATCGGATTATCTACGAATAGGGTAGGCAATGATTAGGCAGAAGCAGGTTACACACACACACACACACACACACACACACACACACACACACACACACACACACACACACACACACACACACACACACACACACACACACACACACACACACACACACACACACACACACACACACACACACACACACACACACACACACACACACACACACACACACACACACAAACACACACACACACACACACACACACACACACACACGCACACATATTAACACAGCTGTTGAACTCTCCAAACGCCCAATGCTTCCTTACTAAAATGACGCATCAAGCTTTTTGTTTTACAGTCAAATAAAATGTACTGTTTACTCTCTGTTGTTTGGTTAACAGATCGCTGTATTTGGCTTCTCTGGTGCCACCGTAATGACGGCAGCTAATATCGCCGCCTGTCTCGTCAACTCTCTTATACCCGCCAGTTCATTCGCTAGGATAGCATTGACAGACTTCGCCAGCATGCTCTGGATGACCTACAGCTCGGGAACATCCTATAAAACAGCATTGCAGAAGGCTGCCAAATATCTAATCTATCCACACAAGAACCAACGTTCTAGTGAGTATGCAGATGTTGCGTCAGTGTAACGTTTTGGCAAAACATTGCACCAGACACAGGTGATCATGGTTTACCTTTTAAAATGTTAGTACTTGTTTCAGACGCGACATATATGCATGTATAGCTTAGCTTATCGTCATCGTCTTTCAAATAAGTAAATACATTTTAAAATATCTTTTGAGCTGTATATTACTCTGCACGAACTTTTGCAACGATGTTGCAGCACAAGTTGTTGTATTCATATCTGGCCCGGTTCCAAAGGAGACCACTTCTGAAATAACAACACTGATTGGAAGTGACATGCCAGACGGTGCGAAGGTGATGACATTTAACGTCGGTGGGTTGACCAATCGGGATGAGCATATTAAATGACTTTGTGATCATTTGGTCAGCTGATTTTCGCATAGTTACGGGAGACGTATTAAGAGAGGCCACTATACACAGAACCAACGAAAAGACTCAAACAAGCATACTATTTTTTCAGAAAGAGGACTAGTTTAGTCAACAAAGGCCGAAATATGTTACATAAACTGAGTTTGGACACAAATACCATGGCCATATCGTATTGGCAAATATATAGGAATACGTGTAAATACAAATATTATTAATTTGACATTAATTGCGTAATGTTGTCTAAGAGTATTGCGCGGTCCAACTAAGTTGCTGTATGTTCAAAAAGGTTTTCCTAGTAAGCTACTGGCGTGATATTCTTAAGGAGTGAATGAATAAACGAATGTGTGATCATTTGGTCAGCTGATATTTGCGTAGGTATGTAGAAGAATGTGTCAACAATCGTGTGGTCATCATGTATGTAGAATACTCATTTAGTGCATAGGTGAGTAATTTATTTAACGAACGAGTTAATTGTTAATTGTCTGATTGTGTTTGGAAAGTGTATGCACATGTGTTTGAAAGAGGTATGTACGCACCCAGGGATGGATATGATAAACCATACATTTGTTGTGACTCACAGATGGTTCCATGACGAAGAATGACGTATTACACGCGATGGCTACACAGGCAAGAACTGAAAATAACTAGGCTTAAGACGATTTAAGCAGTTACACAGATGCTGATATATTAAATGATTTGACTAGCGGGAAAAACAGGATAGATAATGAGAGTTTCGTATAGTTCAAATGATGATGCCATTGTGCTTTTGGTGACAACCGGTAATACTACGAGTAATAGGAGATGTAGTAGCAGTTTGAATAAGCTGGGAAATTGTGATTGTGAAAGTGACTTTTGGATGCGTATACAGAGAGTACGTGAAATGTAGACAAATAAAGCTTTTCACGAGTCAACGGTAGCCTTATCATGATATGTATCTGGTTTTGCTATCACTTTGTCATAGATGTTTTTTTATTTGCAAGTTTATGTTGACAAAAGCTGACACATCAGAACCTGAACAAAATCAGCACATTGCTAGTATTCTTACACAAATCAAGTCATAGATTACGAATCTCCACTGTGGCACACTAGCCATGTTCACAACAACAAAACTGACAGTGCAACATCTATTTTGTAGACGAATGCTGAATACACTGTCATTGATGCTAGAAAACCACTACTTGATCAATTGAGCAACTACTTCCAACATTTGAGAAACACTGTGACTGACGAACCAATCGTCACGGCACCCTACTTTAGCTTCGGTGGTCTAGGTGAGATACAGCTATATTTCAAGATTTTTTAATGGCGGAATACCTAAATGGATACTTCACTACCAGTTCCATATACTAAATTTCTAGAGGCAAAATCGGACTATTTAGGGCAGTTAACTGTAACTCCAGAAATGGTAGCTAAGAAAATAAAGGCAATGAAAGACAATAAATCACCTGGGGTGGATGGAATTCCTCCAAAACTGCTAATAGAAACAGTAGAACAAATAAATATACCACTTGCAAGAGTGTTCAACTTGTCATTAAAAGAAAGAGAGAGAGAGAGAGAGTGGTTCCTGTGGAATGGAAAGAAGCAAACATTATTATTTAAAAAGGGTTCGAGAAATACATCATGAGATTACAGACAAGTGTACATCAGTGATTTGTAAATTATTAGAAAGGTTAATTAGAGACCATACGGTGGACTTCCTTGTTAGGCATACATTATTAAAACCATCTCAACATGGATTCCCAAAAGCGAGGTCGTGCTTAACAAGTGCGTTATGTTTTTATGAAGAAATCACAAAGTGGCTTGACGTGGGATCACCAGTAAATATTATATACTTAGATTTTCAGAAAGTGCCATATCAAAGATTACTACTTAAATTAAAAGTCCATGGTATCGGGGAATGGCATAATCAACTGGATAGAGCAATGACTGATTGACAGAAGGCAGCGTGTTGTGGTAGATGGGGAGGTTTCAAACGGGAAATCAGTTTTGTGTGGGGTACCACAAGGATCAGTATTAGGACCTTTATTATTCGTAATATATATCAATGACTTGGACGATAATATAACAAGCAACGCACTGAAATTTGCGGATGAGTTCATATAGATCAACATCTGACGATGACACATCATGTGACAGCTGTGTGTGCTGCTTGTAAATATCATCTATACAGACTATCATCAATATGTCACTATCTCACAACATAAGCCACCGAAAGTGCTATAAACGCACTCTCACCTAGATTACTGTAATTCGCTCTTGGTTTACCTTCCGGCATCACAGATACTTCGATTGCAACGAGTACAGAACAATGCTGCTAGACTAATTACGCGCACCAGTAGGCAAGACCACATAACACTAGTCTTAAGGGGCTTACTCTGGCTGCCGGTAGCAAGTCGAATACATTTCAAGGTGCTAGTGTTGGCGTACCGATGTGTCAATGGTTTGGCGCCGACTTACTTGGCCGAACCTTTACACATCCGATCTCCTGATGGGCGTCTACGCAAGGCCTATGCGCCAACACTGCACCAATGCATCACTAAGAAGAGCATTGGTGAATCTGCATTTGGAACAACAGCGCCTCGACTTTGGAATTCAATGACCGCAGACATTCGTAATTCCAAATTTTTTTTTAGGAAGTCTTTAAAGACTCAACTTTTTATTGGTCACTTCAAATATATGTAAATGAAGATAATATTATGTGATGGACACTATGGATGGACTATTTGTGATATTCATTAATTTTGCATTAGGATTCTCACCAGATTTTAAGGTTTTCTAAATTATTTTATTTATTTATTTCTAAAATAATTTTATTTATTTATTCGGCGTTTACACATGCGTGTTTATAGTTAAATAGTATTTTATACCATGTGAATAGTATTTTATGCCATGTACAGCGTATGTATCCATATAGTGGGAATTAGCGCTTTTAAAAATGCTATATAATTATCATATTATTATTATGACATAAAAGTGTTTAGAAGGGTTAACAATGAGGGTGATAAGCAACATTTACAAAAAGATCTAGAAATATTAGTGAAATGATCTGAGAAATAGCATATGTTGTTAAATTTTGGGAAATTTAAATGCCTACATACAAGACATGGGAACTTGGATGTAAGCTAAGAAATTGTACTATTCTTGGTACTTGGTACAAATTATTGGGTTGATTAGGAGAAATATAACATACAAGAAGAAAAAAATAAGTGTACTTCTGCCTAAAGGGATAGTTAGGTCTCATTTACAGTATTGTATACACGCATGGAGGCCATATCGTAAGAAGGATATATATATATATATATATATATATATATATATATATATATATATATACACTTGAAAAAATACAGAGGAGAGCAACTAAAATGATTCCAGAACTGAGAGAACTTAGTTGTGATGAAGTTTTTAAGATATTGAATGGGTAAGAAAATATTGATAGAACTATTTTTTCTTTCTCAAGAAAGATAATATAACTAGATGACATGAGGTAACATTAGTAAAGGATCAGTGTATATTGGATATCAGGAAGTACTCGTTCTCACAGGGGACAATCAATGAATGGAACAAATTATCTACATATTATATAACTGATAGCAGCGAGAATATGTTTAAAAACTAGGTTGACACATATCTCAGGAGGGCGGATTACACATAGAATAACAATGTTGGACTGTCGATAAGCCAATGGGTTCCTTGCCACTTACCATTTGGGCCTTTGCATTGGATGGCAATCTTGTTAAATCTTGTTAATTATTTTGGTGTAGTCTTCTTTTAAAGGGACATGTAAAACTACATTTGTAGATACGTTTTAAACGTGCTATAAAACGTCATCTTCGCCTCGATTTCGTTTTTTTTGTTTGACGGACTGGCAATTATATGTAAAACTATTAATTTCAACCGCTTGGCGCAAAACTGCCATGAAAACTGAAGTATATTTTTATGTCATACAGTTCAACATAGTATACAGTTAGAGTGGCTTTCAATAAAACAATCTTTCACACGGACATTTATCTGATATATTTGTTTTGCGTAGATTTTGATAACTTCGTTCTTTCTTTATCTCTATCTTTCTCTTTTACTGAATTGTGCGGCTGCAATCAGTCCTTCATCGTCTTTAACCACTGTTTCTTATCATCAATCAAAGTCCTTGGGGTTTGGTTTGATAATTCGTTGGTAGCAAACAATCCATTCATTAGGCATTTCCAAAATCAACATAATTCATTATTTAGTAGGCACATGTTTATTGTGTGGCTGTGATTATTGTTGTTGTTCCACGAAGGTGTCATCATTAGTGCGTCTCTGCCAGTGGTTGTCCAAGGACACTTGGTGGGTGTTGTATCACTCGATATCAATCTCAATGACGCATTGAAAAAGGAGACGCGGCTCGATGATGATGACTATTCATACTATTTCCTGATCGACACAAATGGCGGCACCTACTACCACCCAATGCTGCCAAGTCCCACTGCTCCGGAGGAACAGCCTGTCGTAGTGTTCATAGGCATCCTGGAGAAAGACGCGCTGGATGCGGGTATACTTGACAGCATGATGAGGTATGGTCTGTACTGGCCAACATCATGAGGTATGGTCTACACTGGCCAGTATGATGATATATAGTATGTACTGGCCAGTATGATGATGTATGATATGTACAGGCCAGCATGATGAAGTATGGTCTATGCTGATCAGGATGATGAGGTATTTTTTGTATTGGCCAGTATGATGAGGTAAGGCATGTACTTGCCAGCATGATATGACAGTATGTTATAGAACATTAAGTATTACTATAATAACAGTGCTGTAAACGTTAGTACCACGTATGGTGATGAATCTTCTGTGTGGTAATTATACATGCGTATACACGGCTGATGTATAATTTGTTGCAAGGGGTGAAAGCGGACAATCAACTCTGATGACACAACGGACCGTGGTTCTTGGTCCAGTCAAAAAAGTTCCGACCCAAACCATTTCCATCGCCTCCAAATTCACGTGGCAGCCGGTATGTGACAGCATCTGCCATCGATGTACCAGGACGAAACCAGCATAGTAGTAACGTGTACATGTAAAATCAAATCAATCAAGCAACAAAACGGATTGATTAGAATCGGCAACTGTTGATGAGCTGCTGGCTTTCCATTCAACCGCACTATATTCTGCCGTTTGAAGGTGATTCTACCTCCAAAGTAGTCACACCTCCATTACTTGTCATTTCACACAAAAGATGCGCCTTTGGCAGTTGACACATGCATTCATTGCTCATGAAAAAAAAGGATAGCTTTGAACCAAAAATAAGGATGCTTCAAGAAACCAGTAGATGAATAAAATTCGAAGAGATGACCGGTGTCAAAAATTCGCAGTCTAGCGGACGTGTCGGTAAAATTAGCATGTCTGACCTGAGATTGCAAAGGTACAGCAATCCCTTTTCTGTTTCATGCAGGTAACTGGAACCCAGTTTTCGCTGTGTAGCGTCATCGGCGGAGATGTCTTAAAGCCACACCCGATCATTGACCGGTCGATACCATTGGATACGTTTATCTATGGTAAGATCTGGAAAGACACTTCACTTGACAAGTGCGTCCATTATTCACGGGTTGCCACGAAAGGTGAGACATTGAATTATAGCCAGTTAATGTCAATAGGATTATTACCAGTGTGATGCCCCGGCTTAAACACGTGCTACCTGTATGTACACAAATATAGCACTATCGATTATTTAATACGACACTTAGTCACGATAAACTTGTATACATAATATTGAATGTAATTATTATTATTTTACCGCCATCTTCGTTATACTGTTATTGTTAATGTGCTACTGTTTCCATTAATATTGCTGTTTTTTCTTCTTGCTATTCTTACGTGTCATTCCTAACAAATCAACAACAACAACAAGTTGGCTCCAGCGTACACTTCAGTGGACGAGCGTTCCGGGATCCCGTCAGATTCCAAGTCGAAGGCGACACAGCGATTAAAGAGTACCACGATGTGGTGATGGGAAGTTCATCGAAACCTATATTTAGAGTAGGTATATTCCGGAAGAGTGCATATTTGAATGTGTCTAGTGAGGGATATATATATATATATATATATATATATATATATATATATATATATATATATATATATATATATATATATATATATATATATATATATATATATACAATAACATATTAATTCAAACCAGCATATATATATATATATATATTATATGTGCTGGTTTGAATTAATATGTTATTGTATATATATATATATATATATATATATATATATATATATATATATATATATATATATATATATACAAACTGCGGCCACACACCATTATACGTCTCTAGCAGGATATTTAAAGCGAAAAAAGACATAATTTTGCGGTCGAGCACCTAAAAGAAAAAACTAATCATGTACAACTAAAATCAAGAATGGTTTAAGCAGTATGTGTTTTAAAAGTGGGAGATTCCGGTAATTTCTCTGGTTGCCTGAGGGCTGACATGTTAGCCAGCGGGACCGATAAGGGCATGCACAGTTCGGTGAAAATCTGGTGACCTAGACGCGTGAGGTATTAAGAGTTGCGGTATACACAGAACCAACGCAAAAACTCAAACAAACATGTTATTTTCTCAGAAAGAGGATTAGCATAGTCAACAAAGGCCGAATTATATTATATAAACTGAGCTTGGACACAAACAGCATGGCCATATCCTATTGGCAAATATAGGAATACATAAAAAAATTAATATAGGAATACATAGTGACGTAGGGTTATCCAACAGTATGGGGCGGCACATGAAATTAAGATGTACGTTCAAAAAGGTTTTCCTAGTAGTCCAGCAGAAGTGGGCGACACGTGGATTTGGAGTCAATAGTTTTTTCCTGCTGATTTAGGAAGAAGAAAGATGTACACTTTCAGAAAATGCCGGGTGACACCTTGTCACCCTTGGGAAATTTTTTATTTTGCCTGTTTTCTCCATACACCCTCCATCATATCATTGTAGGATAAACAGATGAATATCCCCCGAAAACATGTAGCGACCTTCACCTTTGTGGGTTCGTTCTAGTGGTTGAGGAGCGCTGCCGGGAACGACAAGATGTAGTCCTAAGTGATGATTGCTTCATCGATGAGATTGATAACAACATCTGCCTGCGTTAAAACAGGTGTACGTTCACGTTCCACATGTTTTGTTTTAATTTAGCCAAAATACGAAACTGTGCAACTAATACGGGCGACGAAAGATATCAACTGTCTGGAAGCCATCTAGAGACGTACATTAAGATCAACAATATTCTCAAGACGTAAGTTTTACGGAATTAATAAAATATTTAAAATGGTCACATTTACAAGATCGGCGGGGTATTTCGCGTTTAACTTCATATTAAAATGTAAACAATGATGAAATGTCAGTAAATGTTTCAGATTTTGGTATAAAAAGTTACGAAAAACACAAGAAGAGGATCATTAATTATTTAATAAGTCAAGATGGTGAAATTGTTTTAATCATAAATTAAGTAGACTTAAATGTAATAAAATTACTTTGTCTAAATATGTTATATTTAAAATCATATCAGAATGGAATAACTTATCTAGTAACATTCTAGCGGCCTGCTGCAGTGCATCATTGCCACGACGGGTTGGAATTTACATTGGCCCAGTGGTTCCAAGTTGAGTGGTGTTTCGAAAATGCCATGTTCACTATTCGGTCGGTGAGTTATTCATGTATTTATTTGTGCAGGCAATATGTGATGCGCTGGAGAAGTAGCAAGTACTGCTGATGACAGTAAAAGAATGTTTTTTCAAGTGGAAATTCCGCCATGAAGACAAGGCAGAAAGGCTCATTGAATCTGGGCCAGGCAGGATTGAAACCATCATTAAATGCAGTAAAATATACCACGGTGGCAAACATCAACAACTTGAGGAAAACCTACATGAAAACGGTGACTTCACTATAACGCGTCTCAAAAACTGTGTTTACACATCTGTGACACATCTGTGATTCAGAGATATCTCAAAAGCAGGAAGCACAACCGTCACATATTCTCCCATAGAAGATAATACTATCAAGCATTACAAGCTTTATTTTTCATCAGCATTGCCTATTTTGTGGTTAAAGTACTTGGCCCGCAAATTTCTAGGAAACAATACCGAATAAACTAACAACCATGACAAAGCAACGAGCGGGTTGGAGAAGTGATGGTTTTTGACACCGGCCTGATTTACTCCCGGGTGATAGGGTTTCAGGCCAGTTTCCGTGACGTGGACATCAACGATGTTCTCTCACATGAGTTGGCACCCATTCCCACATCAATGTTCACAGAGGTTGGGGAAATGAGGATTTAAAAAGCCAAATCTGTCCTAAAGAAACAACTTCAAGTTGAAGCAAGAGATGCATCAAATACAGACGTCACATTATCGATGGTTCAGCCCTGCTCTGGGTGTGTTCATTGGCCAACAGGTGGGACAGTGAAGGAATTTGTGAACAATTTCAGAGGTCACATTGAAAGGCAACTGCGTAAAGGAGATGTGTACGTTGTCTTTGACAGGTATCATGAGTACAGCACAAAGAGTGTCACAAGAGGTGCTATGATCACCGAAGCGAGCAGAACGAATCGACTTAAGGCAAATACCGAATTGCCTTCACAGAACGTGGTGTTGACAGTAACTAAGAATAAACAACGTTATCTGCACAGAGCTGATAAATGACGAGTCATTCCATCATAACCACCTAAGCCAACACAAGTTCGTTATCACAGGGCAAGACAGAATTCCAGTGGAAATCAGCAATGTTGGAGTTATCATTAAAAAAAGGGACATGGACATCACTCACGGAGAGGCCGACAACATCATAGTACAGCATATGCTAATGGTCGCAAAAAAGAACCCAGTGGAATCACTGTGTTAGTTGATGACATCGACGTGTCCTTGCTCCTTTTACATTACCTAAAGAATGGCTTGACTGTAGATAAACACAAAGTCATAATTCCAGAAATCCTGTTAGCCCATGTGCTCTCAGGAAGTATCACGGTTGCCTGATGTTTTGGCATTGGGAAAGTTAAAGTTATTGTTCTGAAAGTAGTGCGATCTTGGAATTCTCTATCACTTCTGGGTAAAACTAATGCTCCCATGCTGTGATAAAACAGGCAACATCATTTATGGCTGCGTGTTACGGATAATCAAATTGTTACACCATGTCAAATGCACGCTTGAATGTGTGGGCAGCCCAAACCGGTGAAGGATTCACGTCTACGCCAAAACTGTGGTCACTGCCTCCGACCACTGAAGCATTTGAGGAAAACGTCAAACGAGCACACCATCAGGCGTGTGTGTGTAACAAATCACTGTCACCAACTACCGTCCCGGGAGAAGTGCCACTTGCCCCTGGTGCTGTCTTACGCCTCGTCAGGTGTGGATGTGAGAGTGACATCCTTTGTTCTTCCGCTAGGTCTGGTTGTAACAATGCATGTCATGGTATATGTGTATGCTGTTTTAATAGACATGCTGCATAATGTCATTATGGCATTTCGCATGTGAATGCGCTCAAACACCACACATGTAAACATGGAAGTAGTAACATTATAAAATGATATCTAGAGACTGGTGTCAACTTGTTGAAAACAGTGTAACTTTCACATTAAGGGCACGTTCAATGTCAAGGTCACTTCATAACCTTGGTGAGGCGGCCTTATTGGATTTATGCAAATGAACAATAAATGACCAATCATAAAATTTGTTGCAGTCGTACAGGTCTTCAGAACCTAAATGGAATTTAGTATCACTGAGAAAATGCAACTATATTTGGAGATAAATTTATGAAAAAACATTGATAATTTATAGTGGGGGCCATGTTGGATTTATGCAAATTAAAGAAATGAACAATAATTTGTTAGAGGCATCGATGCCTCGAGCCCCCAACAACTAAATGACATTTATAATTTAATAGTCCAAGTCCAACAATAATTGGATATATAATGAAAACACTGATACGGTGGCGGCCATAGTGGATTTATACAAATTAACAAAAATACGCGATCATAGTATTTGCTTCACTCTTTGATGGCACGAGTCTCCAGACACTTAATCTATTTAGAATAAATGTGAAATTCCAACTAAAATTGGATATATCATCAACATGCTGATATGGAGGCGGCCATATTAGATTTATGCAAATTAAAAAAATTGCCCAAGGATGACAAGGTGTCACCAGGTATTTTCTGACAATATACACCCTAGTCATGTTAAATCAGCTGAAAAAACTATAGAAAACAAAACCCGGTCCAGCCTAAATATCGGACTTGTCTGATGGACTATAGTTAACTACTGACGTGATGTTCTTAATTGTAGTTGCAAATGGTTATGCTTCAGTAACTCATAGGTGCATATGCCCCAAACCATGAATTTCGTTCCGCTTTACGAATACGAATACTTTTATTTCAGGTTAAAAGTCATGTATACATGCAAATAAAATAAATTAGTTGAACAAATATTAATAAGTAAAAAAAATACAGAATATATATATATATATATATATATATATATATATATATATATATATATATATATATATATATATATATGTGTGTGTGTGTGTGTGTGTGTTTTATCAAAGTATTTTCAATGTCATAAACCATATTCCTAAAACCATGGATATTCTGGTTCAATAGGGCGTCAACGTTATCAATGCAATTGCTAGCAAACATACTGCTAGCGTTGTCCCATCTGTTATAATCATAAGATCCGCCTAAGCATGTTGTAAATACTTTAAATACATATTACTATGTATGATGCGGACAGTTTGTTGATTAAGCTATGCTGATTGTTGAATAGACCAAATGACAGCTGTTGAAACATCGACAACATAATGCCATCAAGTTTGAACATTAAATAAGTAACGAATTCAAATACATTTGAATAAACATGTTGGTTCCATATTTGGTGTTCTCGCAAATTAATTAATATGCCGTTATTATTATTTATTTATTACCTTACCTTACCTATCCTCTTCGGGCCCAGTGGCCCATAAGGCCGAAGTGAATCTCCTCCATCTTGTTCTATCAGCTGCTACACGTCTGGCTTCGCTCCAGCTATTCCACCCCAGTGTTCGTCTTTCACCCTCAATAGTCGATCGCCACGTTGTCTTTGGTCGTCCAACCTTTCTTTTACCTTCAGGCTTTCAGGTCAGTGCAGTCTCACAGTTGCTGTTTTTCTCCATTCGTAGGATATGTCCTACCCACTTCCATCTTTTTATTTTGACCTCAGTGCTGATTGTCTTTAATTTTGTTTTTGCTAGAATATCTCGATTTGATACAACGTATGGCCATCGAATTTGTAGGATTCGTCTTAAACACTTGAAAAAAAATGTATCTAACTTTCTGTTGTCTCCTTCGTTAATTTTCCATGTTTCACTTCCATATAACAACACTGGTTTAACAAGTGTGTTAAAAAGCCTCAATTTCGATCTCAATGTGTATATATTTGAATTCCATATCTGCTTTAGTTTCATGAAGGATACCCTCGCTTTACCAATTCTCTTAACAATGTCATCGCCGCCTCCTCCTTGCTTACTAACGTTCGCACCAAGGTAGTTATATTTGTCCACTTCTTTTAGCTCTTGATCATCGATTAGTACTCTGTTTTCGCACTTGCTGTTTATCCTCAATATTTGAGTTTTCTTTTTATTTATTCTTAGTCCTGTCCTTGCTGCAAATTGATTCAGTTGTCTTGTCTTTGTTTGCATGTGTGTGTAGCATGATGACATGAGTGCTATGTCGTCGGCAAAGTCGAGGTCCTCTAGTTTTGACGTGAAGTTCCATCTTATTCCTGTTTTGTTTCCCGCTGTTGTGCTTCTCATTATCCAGTCCACTACTATCAAGAAGATAAATCCAGACATTACATCTCCTTGTTTAACTCCAGTTTTGACCTTGAACCACTCAGATTCCTCACCTTAGTCTAACACTGTACATTCACAATCTTCGTACAACATCTGTACCATGTGGATTATCTTGCATGGAATTCCATAGCTCTCCATAATTTTCCATAGACTCTCTCGGTGCACTGAGTCAAATGCTTTTTCAAAATCCACAAACGTGATGTATAGAGTTGCCTGCCATTCCACTACCTGTTCTATAATATTTCGTAAAATAAATATCTGCTCTACTGCGCCTCTCCCACTTCTGAAACCTGCTTGTTCGTATCTCAATTTGCTGTTAATTCCATCTCTTATTCTGTCAATGAGTACTCTTCCGAATACTTTACTAGGAACAGATGTCAAAGTAATTCCTCTCCAATTCCCGCACTCTGTCAGGTCACCTTTCTTCGGTATTTTAACTATCAGTCCCTGCTTCCATGTTTTCGGCACTTTCTCCTGTTCCCAAAATGTCCTGAATAATTTAACAAGCCATTTCTCTGTTGTATTCATGTCTGCTTTTAATAATTCTGCTGTAATTTCGTCCTTGCCCCCTGCTTTCCCGTTTTTCATCTTCCTTAGCGCTGTTCTAATTTCTGCCTTTGTTATTGGGTCAGTGCTGATTTCGTTTATGATCGGATCTATCTCCACATCTGTTACAGGGTCATCAGGTACAGGTCTATTAAGGATTTCCTCAAAGTGTTCTTTCCATCGCTCCCTTCTGGCCAATCCTTCCGTTATTAAGTTTCCACCTTTGTCTTTCACTGCATTTGTTGTCTTACGTTTGTCATTACTCAGGGTTTTTGTAATAGCATACACTTCTTTCATTTTTCCATTGTGTGCTGCTTCCTCTGCTTCCATGGCAAGGTGGTCAATCCACTTCCTCTTGTCTAGTCTCATGCTCTTCTTCACTTCTTTGTCTTTACACCTATATTTATCCATGTAATTCTGCTTAATCCTGTCTGACTTTGTCTGCTCGATGTTGTTCTTCAGTCGTTTTCTCTCTTCTACTAACTCCCACGACTCCTTGCTGATCCATGGTTTTGCCCTTTCTTTTTGTACCCCAGTACTTCTTGAGCTGTTTCTTTGTATGCATCCTCAAAGTCTTGCCATTGTTTCTCAACTTCTTCTTTGCCTGTTTCTTCATAGTCTTGTAATATATCATATTTGTTGCGTAACTTCAGTGAGAATTGGGCTTTAATAGCTGGTTGTTGTAACTTAATTATATCAAATTTCTTTCTGATCGCCTTGTTCTTTTGTTTTCTCTTTAGTTTCAGCTTGATTTTTGATCGCACTAATTGGTGGTCGCTCGCAATGTCGGCTCCTCTCATGGCCCTAGTGTCCATTACTGATGTCCGGTGTTGCCTACTCACTAACACATGGTCTATTTGGTTCTTTGTCTTTCCTCCTGGAGATGTCCATGTCTGTTTATGTATAAGTTTATGTGTGAAAATGGTACCTGTTACCACGACGTTATTGAGTCCGCAGAAGTCAACAAGTCTTTCTCCATTGTCATTTCTTTCACCTACTCCATGACTTCCTATTATGTTTTCATATCCGTCGTTGTCTTCTCCAACTTTGGCATTTAGATCCCCCATTACTAAGAGTATGTCGTGCTTATGAACACTGTCCACAACTGTCTGTAGCTGTTCGTAGAAGTTGTCTTTATCTTCGACGCTGGCTTCATTTGTTGGTGCATAGACTTGTATAATCGATAACTTTACATACATGGAGAAAAATCTAGCATAAATAATTCTATCACTGATAGGTTTCCATTCCAGCAATGCTTGTTCTGCTTTCTTCGTCATCATTATTGCCACTCCGTGTCTGTGTATGTTGTCTTCTCTCCCTGAAAAAATTATGCTCTCTCCGGTGTTCATCTTTACTTTTCCTTGTCCCATCCATCTGCATTCACTAATGCCCATGACATCTATTTTATATTTGTCCATTTCTCTTGCAAGCTGGGCTGATTTCCCTATAGAGTATAACGTTCTCACATTCCAACATCCTATATTTACATTAACTTTTGGCTTGGTTAACGACGTTGTCAGCCTCCGAACTTCCGTTTGGCTTTGATCCGGAAGCGTCATACTGTCCAAATAGATGATGTCATCATCTGCTGGTATCTGGTCTGTCGCCTTCCTGTAGCCATCTCCAGCACAAGCTGGCTTTTGAAATTCACTTCTGGTTTCTGTAACATCATTTGAGCTGGGAGGGTTGTTGGCCCTCCGCAGTAGGTTTATTTTCGGGGTTTTCCTTCCCTTAGCCATATCCTCGTTTGCCCAGCACAATGTACTGGTTACCAGGGTGCACCACGGGGAGGTGAGGTTGACTTGAGTGTCTTTACGGTTGAGCGCATCAACACCCCTTACACCCCTGGATTGGATATATGAAACAGTGAACAGTGAATATTGCTGCATTGTACTATTATTATGGTCTTCTTATAGTTCCTTTCAGGACGGGCTGATGCCAACTTTGGGTATTGTCTTTTTTCATGTCTTCATATCAGCCTACAGTGAACAATAAATAAACATTACTTCATGTTGAAGAACAGGATATTATTTCATGACACAGTGAAATATGAATATTGATGTACTGGGCCTGCGGTGTACTGTAAACCAGTTTTGACATTGGACTATAAATATTGTTGCATTATGCATGCAGGAAATTACAAAATGTATAATAAATTGTGTTTTTTCAAACAATTATTTCCATATGCAATAATATATTGGTGTTCTTTATAATTATACAGTAAACACTATAGGTTCTACATATTTTGCCTGTCGTGTATTTGGTTTGTTGATTTATTTATTAAGCTTTGCAAAACTGGCGAATTTCCCGAAGAAAATGGGGAAATTCTGATAGGGACGCATTCCATATGCATTAAGAAACCATTATTTTGATACTTCTTGTTATCGTATCATGGTGCGATCTTTATCACTCACATTCAGCACGTGTTTTACAGGGATGTAAAATATAAAGATTGGGTTAAACATAGAAAGTTTTTCTCCTTACAGGAGGTAAATACAGTTTAATTATTTTTTTTGTGTACATACCAGTATAACTTAAAATGTCTGGCAGAAATTTCATTTGAAATAGAAACTCAGCAGCAGCTGTTGGTGAAGCCGTGAGATGAAGATAATACAAGAACAAACCAGATGAAGTACATGATGCCTAGACATGATGCCTAGACATGATGCCTAGACATGATGCCTAGACATTGGTAGAATGGCTCACTTAAAACAAATGCTACAGACGATAGCACTGTTGCTGACAAAAACACAGTTGTGATGTGAACGTGTCCACAGGTAAATGTTAGGGAAACACTAATGTTATCGAGAGTGGTTGAGACGTCGTGGATTAAGCAGAATGACGAAGAACCGACCATCGCAATCTGGCAATTCCTCTCCACCAGCAATGGGTTGATGCGATGGTACCCCGGTATCTCTGGGCACGGCGGCGTGTTCACACCAAGCAAGCAAGAATGGTGGGTTTGCACATATCTTTGATATTTCTCAGTGACAATGATAGACAGTTCATAAAAGTATTTAATGAGTCACATAAGATAATGCTTGGAAGTAATAAATGATTTTACTACAGTTGGGAAGAAACTATTTTTAAATGGGTTTGATGAATGTATAATTTTATTAAACAGATTGTTTCGTTTTTTAGATAATTTATTAGTGTGTTTTATATATTGGCCCGAGATTATAGGGGGACATCATGGTGTGTCCCATCAAGTAAGTCTTCTGACTTTTATTATTTGGAGAGTTTACCATCTAAGGCTTGTTGGGAGTTTGGTGACTGTCCTTGGGTTTCTGGTATAATTGTATGTACACAATATACCTACTTATCTTTTGATTCGTCGCATTAGCAATTTTACGAAATATTACGAACGTTTGTTTCATTAGATCATTTATAGACACAAATAGTGTTCTAAAAAATTAACAAGATTGCCACCCCAGGCAAAGGCAAAAGCACAGATGGCAAGTGAACAAGGAAGCCAGTGGCTTCTTAAGAGTCCAACATTTTTAATATATGTGTAATCAGCCTTCTTGAGATATATGTCAACCTTGTTTTTAAACATATTCACGCTGGTAGCAGTTACACAATCTGTAGATAATTTGTTCCATTCATTGATTGTCCTCTGTGATCCTTTACCAATATTATCTCATGTCCTCTAGTTCTACTATCTTTCTTGAGTGATTAGAAACAAGAAGCAATTAACCAGAAACAAGCTATCATAATTTCAGGTATTTGCATGCTGTGGCGCAGCCAAGCAGGTTCATCATATCTCCACCTCATATTGATGTATTTGGAAAGTCGACAGTAGTCATCACTTTAAGTCGCGCCCTCACCACTTTCGAGTAAGTCATTTCTATTTGGTTTTGTAATATACCGGGGCAGCGGTAGGCACATATTCCGTATAATGTGCCGTCACCCAGTACCTAATTGATCAATACATACCGTTCTTCTAGCAAGGTATGAAAAGTTCAGACAAGTATTTTTGGTGCGACACTATCGTATAGATAATCATATGTTATTATTAACTCTTGGCATTAGGGAATTCAATGTTCTCCTTCTATGCCAATGTCTATAAAAAATATTGGGAAGAAGGATGACTAAATAAATGGTATTTCTTATTTATCGGAAATTATTCAATAAAAAAAACTGTAGCATCTGATATAGCATTTGTTCATTTGTTTGCCAGGAATGGCACGGAGACTGTGTTTGGAGTGCTAGCTGTTGCAGTGCCGTTCGAACACATGTACTCACATATGCTGTCCATTTACCCCTGTGACAAAAGCCAGTACAAGTGAGTGTCTGTCCTGCCTGCCCGCAAACGCTTTGGTCTTATGCCATTTTATTCACCTGTCCTGCTGTCGTTGGTTGCCTAGTTTTCTACTTTACGCCATTCGTGGTTGCTGATACAGTTGTTACCTTTGCGCCTGTTTTATTCGTCGTGTCTCTTCCATCGTGTGCAATATCATTTAATAAAAGAAATTAACTATTATTATTTATAATATCAATGCTAATTATTTAATAAAGTATAAGTAACTGTGTAAACCGTAATTGTCATGGTGGCCTGTGCGCAAGCGATCCCTCAGGGCTTAGAGCCGGTCTGCATGGGTCAACCAACAACCAACATTTTATTAACAATTATTATATTTTATAATTGTGTTCTTATATTCAAGGATTGATCTTAATATATATATATATATATATATATATATATATATATATATATATATATATATATATATATATATATATATATATATAGGGGCGTCCGCAGGAAATTTTTAGGGAGGGCAAGAAATGTGGGGACATAATAAACCATAGGCATAGTAATTCAGGATACGATAATATAAGATAATATATATATATATATATATATATATATATATATATATATATATATATATATATTATAATTATTATATATAAAATGTAAAGCTATCATATACTTTGAACTCACGAATATGCGTCCAAAACAATTATATATATATATATATATATATATATATATATATATATATATATAGCATATATATTGCATATGTATATTCTTAGAACTAAAATTCCAAAATACAACCCTAGTAATGGGAATGAGGAGAGGGGGGTATTTTAAAAAATGCCACCAGATTCATCGTTATTCTATATTAACCACTTGTAAAATATGCCTACATTATTGTCGTGCTACAAATTATTACTACTAGCCAATTAAAATGGGCTATATAAGCACTGGTGTGGTTACTTTTATCACAAGGTTAACTAAGCTTTGTGACCCCCTACCACATCATATTTATTTGAATTTCACTCACACCTTATACAGAATTTATGTCGTCACATCGATGCAGTTGTTACCTTTGCGCCTTTGAATAAATGAATGAAAGTTTTTATTCAAGAATAACAACAACAACAACATAATACATGTGCATAGTACGGTGTGCTGCTGCTGCTGCTGCTGCTGCTGCTGCTGCTGCTGCTGCTGCTGCTGCTGCTGCTGCTGCTGCTGCTGCTGCTGCTGCTGCTGCTGCTGCTGCTGCTGCTGCTGCTGCTGCTGCTGCTGCTGCTGCTGCTGCTGCTGCTGCTGCTGCTGCTGCTGCTGCTGCTGCTGCTGCTGCTGCTGCTGCTGCTGCTGCTGCTGCTGCTGAAGGGACATAGCTGAAGTCATACGACTTATAAGGTGATACGCCCTTCTCAAACTAAATAATTGCAATACAAATAAAACAATAATTGTTTTATTGTGAAGGTTTCCATCAAGATTGGTGCTTTATTTCAAGCCGTCCGACATGTCATAGCTATGATTGTAACAGCAGATTAAGAGGAAGCCATGGTTTAAGTTTGTTTAATAATCAGTGGTTATGAAGATATTGTTCTTGGTATTTACTTCAAGCTTAAGGAAGGTAGAAGACGCTTTTGCGTAAGGACAGTGCTGATAATACTGATTTTGATGTATTCACTTGTCACAGAGGACGATAAAAGGTTGGAATAAATTACCAGATGAATGTGAATAATATTTGTTTAAGATATGACCGATGGATGATAATCACAGGCCTCACATTTTGGTCCCTCAAAAAACTAATAATTTCATTTTCTCATATGTCTCTATACGCGGGAGCCGCTAAGTCTAAATACAATTCCTAGCTTTCATGCCACCTACAATTGAACTTATCGTTTTGTTAAATCACTTTTGTTGATCAGGTGTATGTTAGTGGACGAAGAAGGTTATATCATTGCTCATGGAGACATGATAATCCCTCCGCGGAAAAAGTATCGAATACCGAACATCATGAACATGCACATCACAAGAAAAGTTTGTATTAAGAAATTGAATATTCTCACACTACTTATCAACTTCGCACCCTTAGTTGGTGCATAACGCCACTACGAAATATTCTCGAAATGTTCTCATGCCTGATATATATTAGGTAATGATAATGTCAATTGCTTAGTCTTATGAAACCAGCCTTATGATTGAGTGTGCGTGAAATACCTCAAAACCAGAGCTATGGTTGTAAATACACGTGTATTGTAACGTAAATTGTTTATACGTATGTTCGTGCGTGTGTGTTTGGTAATATACATTGTTTATGCTTATGCGCGTGCGTGGATGGTAATGCAAACAGGTTTTTTTTTAATTGTAGGCGTGCTTATAAAGTAATGTAAGCTGTTTAGGTTGTCGAGCTTGCATGTTTATAGGTTTTCAATTAGGTTTATCATTATTATGTATTAGAAACCGCTTGTAATTATGTATCTTTTTAGTATCTTATTTTATGAACGCTGCACACAAATTTCCGTCCATGGGAAAATAAAGTATTGTCGTATTGTATTGTGTTGTATTATAATTGTTTGAGCGTGAGTGCATTGTAATGTAATTTTATTACATATATGAGCGTGCATGAGTGCATGGTAGTATAAATTGTTTATACTCATGAGCGTGCAATGGTTATGGTAATGTAATTTGTTTAGTCTCATAAAGCCGGTTTCGTACTATAGGAACCAAAGGTAGCAGCAACGTTGTTGGACTGGGGTGAAATGATAAAGACGTCTTGTGTCCATCCCAATTTAATGATGGAGACTATTTCATATCAAGTAAGCTATAATGACATGACGTAATTAGCTAATCATTCATTATATATGTTCTGAAGCTTCTAATAACTGCTTCAGGTTAGTCGGTATGTTTAGTACATTATAACTGTTAATGTTCAGTCATCCCAGCAGAATTGCAGTTCCTTTTTTGTAAATGTGGTGACTGGAGAAAATTGTGACAGTTTAATTTGTTACACTGATCAGAATGTTTGGACAGTGTCTAAACAATTGAAGTTTTCAGATAAAGAAAGGCCTTCACATCGGCAACCAAGACAATCGAGCACGCAGAGACGGCATTGAGATCTACCACATCAAGCAGACAAATGTGTTTCTCATCGTCATGCGTATTTTTGAGGAGGTTGACTTGGATATCTACTGTGTTTGCTCCAACTGGGTGAGATCGACAGACAGCCCCTCAATTGGTTCAATCCACCAGGCTGACCTGTGACTGTGAGACAGCTAGGCTGACCTGTGACTGTGAGACAGCTAGGCTGACCTGTGACTGTGAGACAGCTAGGCTGACCTGTGACTGTGAAACAGCTAGGCTGACCTGTGACTGTGAGACAACTAGGTTGACCTGTGACTGTGAGACAGCTAGGCTGACTTGTGACTGTGAGACAGCTAGGCTGACCTGTGACTGTGAGACAGCTAGGCTGACCTGTGACTGTGAGACAGCTAGGCTGACCTCTAACTGGATGAGTCTCTGAAACCTGACTGGTCGATTCGCTAAAATCAGTTTGTTTCTATTGCTTATTTCATCACATAAGCAATGTAAAGACGATCACATAGCATAATTGAGAAGTAGATACAATGTCAATAATATGACAGTCCTCTCCTCCTGGAACTCTAGCAACTTGACTGAGTTTTCGTTCAGTGCTCCTTGTTTGATCCACCATCGTGCCAGCTTTGTTCGAACCGTCACATGATCCACACGTCGATTCTGATCGGCCCCTGGCTTACCGACTGCTTGCAACTAACGACTGGGGTGCATAACCGTGCGGGGTGGGACCATTATATTCTCTTCAAATTGAGTGGGTCTATCAAGCTGACATCTGATTGGCGAGTGAGTATTCCAGTCTATCAAAGTTGTATATTGAGGTCAGATCTCATATATATATATATATATATATATATATATATATATATATATATATATATATATATATATATATATATATATATATATATATATATATATATATATATATATATATGTATGTCTCAGGTGTCAGTGTGTATGTATTGTTCCAGAAGTCTAAAACCCTTCCTGAGTGTCAGATGAGACCACGTACTTCTTGTGAATGTCCGTGTAACAAGTATTCCAACATTCTCATCTGCAATGAGGATACGAGGTATGTTAGACATTGTGTATGGTTTTACATCGTTGCTGTTAGTAGCGCTGTCTGCAGGAATTGCATATTGTGTATGCCACGCAATTTCGTAACATTGTTGTTAGAGCACATTTTTTATATCATAACACAACTGTTCTGTTTAATGGTTTGTGGTGTCCTTATAATAATACTATTAATAAATATTCAAAACTTGTATAACTATATATAATAATTGTTGTTGTTTTTTGTTTAAATACACTGTCTGTGAGCGTATATGGACAAAGTAATGTTGTTTTGCTACCAGCAGTGACAGTAAGCTGTGTTCAACAGTCGTATCAGTGAATCGGTACGAGCCGTTACATTATGGCGAAGTGGCTGAACGCAAGCACCTCAAACCCTGCTATCAATTCAAATGTGCCAGTAGGACGACTTTTTTGTAAGTGAATCAACAAACCCCTACAAGTCAAACGTGTCTATCGTGAGGCTAAAAAGTAATATACTGCAGTACACTAATTAAATGTGTTCATTTATAGATCATACATGTATGTGAGATTACTGGTATTTTTTTAAAACCAAAACCCTTTTAGACCGCACTACAAACGGTTACCAAGCCAATCACTGATTATAATATGTAGAAGTAGCTACAGTCTTTACACCATATCCATGACATAAGTTAGCCCTATAGTCTTTTAACAGCATTCGTGTTTTTGACAGCGTCGGTTGCCAATTTATTTCTTCAACTATTGGTAATGGTTAATCATTCATTTCTTGGCATTAGTTATCTTACCTTTTTAGTGTTTTTACAATAGAACGGTGTGATGTTGGTAACTGCGACACGCCTGATCTGTGATGCGTTACCAAGAGCACCAGAGTGTACGTATTGACACTAGTGGGGTTGATATGTGTCGTCTGTGACAGGCAGTGTCATAAGCAGGCGGGCTGTCGATGGTGTTCTGTTGGCGAGGATGGCATCGACTTGGGAGATAAATCATTCTGTGGTGAAGTGCAAGTTTGTCACTTTGGCATGGTGGGACACTATGGCCTTCTCCACGGTACGTGCTGCATGTACACACAGCGCGTAGCTCAGGTGAATGTAGTGGGTGCAAACACAGCTAATACAACCATGTTTATTGTTGTCATGTGCCATTCAGATAGTGCACCCGTTAAGGCTATATTAACTGATTCGAGTGTCTCTCTAGTGAAGATCTTAATTCACCAATCAACCGTTTTGCAGAACATTATGAAAATAAAAAGGGTGGTTTTGACAGAGCAATTTGACACATTCTTTACAAATGACGAATAACAAAAGCAGGACATTCTTCAAGTTGTGCAGAACCACCCGAAGATATAGTCTTTTGCAAACAATGGTTTCACATCATACCTAACTATAATACAACAAAATGGAGTACATTGTTTTAATGGGTTGACGTCCTAGTTTCGTAGACTACTACGTGACATGGTCATTTCGACTGAAGAAACGTTCGTATTCTTTCGGAATAAAAACAAAAGTCTAACCTTAACAGTAGACCTAACCCTTTGGACTTGTTGAGCAACCTCTGACATTTATTTTTAAGGACTGTAACTTTACACGGCGTAGTTATTAGGTATAATACACCAAATTAAAGCTAAGCACATTGACATTTAAAAAATATTTGTTTTTTTAATACCCTAGTGCAGCGTTAATACCAGAAATGCAATTGCTATGCGGAGAAATGGAGAATACATATATGGCTTCTGTACATACGTTATCACTTATCGTAATTGGTTTACTTAGCGCTGTTTGTATTGCGTTATCTAGTTCCCTGATTGTAATATTATAATAAGTTACCCCCTGTGTGTGACATTTTGTTTCCCTTGGCATAGAGACAACAGATAGAAGGGTAAACGAAATTGTTTCGAAACGGCACACAGCCACCGCTCATATCATATAATGTGACAAGAGTATTGTCGAGCAGTATTGGTGGGTTAGAGACAGACACCACCATTATATGAGCCACATGTCTTATCCGAAAGACTTATACTAGGTACATATGTACTTCCAAGTTCCGCCAAATGCTAGGCAAGTCAGCAAGTTGTACCCAATTTTTCTGAATCGGCCGCTGGTCCCGGTTTCCAGTACCTTCTGGTCACGAGGCTTGCACCTAGTAACTGAGCCACCGCGCCAGTACAATTTGTGATAACACAGTATGACTTCTTAATAGATAGCACAACAAATTCATGATCACTAACCATCTACTCATTCTCCCATTTATCCTTATATTTCTTCGTCTATTAGCTTACGTCAAAGGCATCGCAGAGGACGGAAACAATCGTACGCGACAATGTCTGTCGTCTCGAGGTCTACGACTGGTCCCTCTCTTTAACAGTTTTTCAAAGTTTTTAGGCCTTCCCGTTTCCTTTTCCCAGTTGAACTTCACCTAAGTGAGCACTGCTTTTGGTAGTGTTTTTGTGATTCTTGTATTTGTGATGTGTACTCTTGGTTGCATTCTTCTCTTACTTCTTTGTTGGTTTTGTGTTCACTGCTCTACAAATGTCAGATGTGAAGAAATGGGAGGTGTCTGACTTTAATTGGCTCTACATCCAAGTTGCGGCTATTGTTGTCTCCATTCTCGGATTCTTCTTTCTTTTCATCAGTATCATCAACTCGAGGTCAGAGGTAAGGAGCACTGAACGAGAACTGTTAAGCAGTACTTGTTAAGGAACAGAAAGCACTCATGCTCACAGAGAATGATAAATAAATGGAACATATTATCTAACGATTGTGTTAATTCTGGCAGTGCGAATATGACATTGTCTAATAATAAAACTGAAAATAATCTGATATGGGTGGGTTATTCTTGGATGAAACATTGGTTGCCTCTCAATAAGCCATTGGCTCCCTTGTCCACTTGCCATCTTGCTTTGAATGGCAATCTTGTTAAATGCACCGGCTTGTAGTTTTCAATTGAATGTGCATATTTTTGAAGGATGATGAAAAAACATTGACAACCAAGCTGTCCACACATTTCCACTATCTATCGAACTCCTCGTCGGTGATGTCAGGCACTGTGACGCCACGGTCACGCAGTGCATCGTTTTCAAGTCTCGGGTCACTCTCCACGGCACACTACACTTCACGCTGCGCCCCACCAAGGTCAGTTACGCTCTTAGGATATACCATATGTACGCCTCAGGTCATGTGTACACTAAACACTTGGTATAAGTACGTGTGTTAAATAAATAAAAAAATGCTTTATTTTTTTAAATCTTGTCCATGCTATGAACTAATTTTCTATTAACCGAACAATTTTGCTTACTACAAAGATCAATTGTCGCCCATCACGTGTTTCCTTTTGCGCATGCGCAACAACCCACTTCCTAAAGCGGCGACATCTATGGGATACCGCACAAACTAATTTGCGTACCGAAAAACGCCTCTACCGACCAAAAATACCATCACACAAAATTGCTACACTTAGGCAAACGACTTTGCAAAAAGACGCGACCATTTGAAACAATATTGCAACATTTACGCTGCAGGTGTTCAATGTATGACATCAGCAACTGTTTTGGTAGGTTGTTTATTTATGTATTATGAATGCACTCACATCTAGTGGCAGTTCCGAAATAAAGCCACCTTCCTTCATCAATTCTGTTGCAATTAGCTGTGTATAAACAACGCATTTTCCTAAATGTATACCGCCTTTATATGTATTTTATCGCACTTACCTATAATATATAATGTTCTTTGCTAAGTATGTATCTGTTATAACTATGCAGAAACTCTTTCATGCTATGCAGGGGAAGGCAGTGTAAGTTGAGTTATTTTTCATTCTTTTTGATGTCTAGGGTGCAATCATATTTATTTGTCAAAACTGTTTTCATTCACATAAACCATGATTATTAGTAAATAATTTTGTAGCAAGATAATATATCTAGCATGCATAGTTAATCAAATATAGCTGAATAAAATAGGGTTGGTAAGCTGGCTCAGTTAACACTTGATGTGGGTTAAGTTGTAAAAAAAAATGCGTAACAACTCAGCCAGCACATCTACCCAATGGGTACATGTCTCTGACAAGTCTACTTGCTTAATTAATAAATCAACAGACTTAATTAATATGGATTTATACGTCAATCGCTATGTCATAACGCTTTTTAGCTATGTGTGTATGACACTTAATTATGCATGTGTTGCATTTAACTATTTGAAACGCTTTCAAGCTAAGCAAGCCTGTAAGCCAAACACATTTGTTGATGTCATACATTGAACACATTAATCACTGCCTGCCTGTAAGCCAAACACATTTGTTGATGTCATACATTAAACACATTCACCACTGCCTGCCTGTAAGCCAAACACATTTGTTGATGTCATACATTGAACACATTCACCACTGCCTGCCTGTAAGCCAAACACATTTGTTGATGTCATACATTGAACACATTCACCACTGCCTGCCTGTAAGCCAAACACATTTGTTGATGTCATACATTGAACACATTCACCACTGCCTGCCTGTAAGCCAAACACATTTGTTGATGTCATACATTGAACACATTAATCACTGCCTGCCTGTACAGTCAAACACATTTGTTGATGTCATACATTGAACACATTAATCACTGCCTGCCTGTACAGTCAAACACATTTGTTGATGTCACACATTGAACCCATTAATCACTACCTGCCTGTAAGCCAAACACATTTTTTGATGTCACACATTGAACCCATTAATCACTGCCTGTCTGTACGCCAAACACATTTGTTGATGTCACACATTGAACACATTAATCACTGCCTGCCTGTACAGTCAAACACATTTGTTGATGTCATACATTGAACACATTCATCACTGGCTGCCTGTACAGCCAAACACATTTGTTGATGTCATACATTGAACACATTCATCACTGCCTGCCTCTACAGCCAAACACATTTGTTGATGTAGTACATTGAACACATTCATCACTGCCTGCCTGTACAGTCAAACACATTTGTTGATGTCACACATTGAACACATTCATCACTGCCTGCCTGTACAGCCAAACACATTTGTTGATGTCACACATTGAACACATTAATCACTGCCTGCCTGTAAGCCAAACACATTTGTTGATGTCATACATTAAACACATTCACCACTGCCTGCCTGTAAGCCAAACACATTTGTTGATGTCATACATTGAACACATTCACCACTGCCTGCCTGTAAGCCAAACACATTTGTTGATGTCATACATTGAACACATTCACCACTGCCTGCCTGTAAGCCAAACACATTTGTTGATGTCATACATTGAACACATTCACCACTGCCTGCCTGTAAGCCAAACACATTTGTTGATGTCATACATTGAACACATTCATCACTGCCTGCCTGTACAGTCAAACACATTTGTTGATGTCATACATTGAACACATTCATCACTGCCTGCCTGTACAGCCAAACACATTTGTTGATGTCACACATTGAACACATTCACCACTGCCTGCCTGTAAGCCAACCACATTTGTTGATGTCACACATTGAACCCATTAATCACTGCCTGTCTGTACGCCAAACACATTTGTTGATGTCACACATTGAACACATTAAACACTGCCTGCCTGTACAGTCAAACACATTTGTTGATGTCATACATTGAACACATTCATCACTGGCTGCCTGTACAGCCAAACACATTTGTTGATGTCATACATTGAACACATTCATCACTGCCTGCCTCTACAGCCAAACACATTTGTTGATGTAGTACATTGAACACATTCATCACTGCCTGCCTGTACAGTCAAACACATTTGTTGATGTCACACATTGAACACATTCATCACTGCCTGCCTGTACAGCCAAACACATTTGTTGATGTCACACATTGAACACATTCACCACTGCCTGCCTGTAAGCCAAACACTTTTGTTGATGTCATATATTGAACACATTCACCACTGCCTGCCTGTAAGCCAAACACATTTGTTGATATCATACATTGAACACATTCATCACTGCCTGCCTGTACAGTCAAACACAATTGTTGATGTCATACATTGAACACATTCATCACTGCCTGCCTGTACAGCCAAACACATTTGTTGATGTCACACATTGAACACATTCACCACTGCCTGCCTGTAAGCCAAACACATTTGTTGATGTCACACATTGAACCCATTAATCACTGCTGGCCTGTAAGCCAAACACATTTGTTGATGTCACACATTGAACACATTAATCACTGCCTGCCTGTACAGTCAAACACATTTGTTGATGTCATATATTGAACACATTCATCACTGGCTGCCTGTACAGCCAAACACATTTGTTGATGTCATACATTGAACACATTCATCACTGCCTGCCTGTACAGCCAAACACTTTTGTTGATGTAGTACATTGAACACATTAATCACTGCCTGCCTGTACAGTCAAACACATTTGTTGATGTCACACATTGAACACATTCATCACTGCCTGCCTGTACAGCCAAACACATTTGTTGATGTCACACATTGAACACATTCACCACTGCCTGCCTGTAAGCCAAACACTTTTGTTGATGTCATACATTGAACACATTCACCACTGCCTGCTTGTAAGCCAAACACATTTGTTGATGTCATACATTGAACACATTCATCACTGCCTGCCTGTACAGTCAAACACATTTGTAAATATCAAACATTGAACACATTCATCACTGCCTGCCTGTACAGCCAAACACATTTGTTGATGTCACACATTGAACACATTCACCACTGCCTGCCTGTAAGCCAAACACATTTGTTGATGTCACACATTGAACCCATTAATCACTGCCTGCCGGTAAGCCAAACACATTTGTTGATATCACACATTGAACACATTAATCACTGCCTGCCTGTACACTCAAACACATTTGTTGATGTCATACATTGAACACATTCATCACTGGCTGCCTGTACAGCCAAACACATTTGTTGATGTCATACATTGAACACATTCATCACTGCCTGCCTGTACAGCGAAACACATTTGTTGATGTAGTACATTGAACACATTCATCACTGCCTGCCTGTACAGTCAAACACATTTGTTGATGTCATACATTGAACAAATTCATCACTGCCTGCCTGTACAGCCAAACACATTTGATGATGTCATATATTGAACACATTCATCACTGCCTGCCTGTAAGCCAAACACATTTGTTGATGTCATACATTGAACGCATTAATCACTGCCTGCCTGTACAGCCAAACACATTTGTTGATGTCATACATTGAACGCATTAATCACTGCCTGCATGTACAGCCAAACACATTTGTTGAAGTCATACATTGAATGCATTAATCACTGCCTGCCTGTAAGCCAAACACATTTGTTGATGTCATACATTGAACGCATTAATCACTGCCTGCCTGTAAGCCAAACACATTTGTTGATGTCATACATTGAACGCATTAATCACTGCCTGCCTGTACAGCCAAACACATTTGTTGATGTCATACATTGAACGCATTAATCACTGCCTACCTGTACAGTCAAACACATTTGTTGATGTCACAAATTGAACACATTCATCACTGCCTGCCTGTACAGCCAAACACATTTGTTGATGTCACACATTGAACACATTCACCACTGCCTGCCTGTAAGCCAACCACATTTGTTGATGTCACACATCGAACACATTCACCACTGCCTGCCTGTAAGCCAAACACATTTGTTGATGTCACACATTGAACACATTCACCACTGCCTGCCTGTAAGCCAAACACATTTGTTGATGTCATACATTGAACGCATTAATCACTGCCTGCCTGTACAGCCAAACACATTTGTTGATGTCATACATTGAACGCATTAATCACTGCCTGCCTGTACAGTCAAACACATTTGTTGATGTCATACATTGAACGCATTAATCACTGCCTGCCTGTACAGCCAAACACATTTGTTGATGTCATATATTGAACTCATTCATCACTGCCTGCCTGTACAGCCAAACACATTTGTTGAAGTCATACATTGAATGCATTAATCATTGCCTGCCTGTAAGCCAAACACATTTGTTGATGTCACACATTGAACACATTAATCACTGCCTGCCTGTACAGTCAAACACATTTGTTGATGTCATACATTGAACACATTCATCACCGCCTGCCTGTACAGTCAAACACATTTTTTGATGTCACAAATTGAACACATTCATCACTGCCTGCCTGTACAGCCAAACACATTTGTTGATGTCATACATTGAACGCATTAATCACTGCCTGCCTGTACAGTCAAACACATTTTTTGATGTCACAAATTGAACACATTCATCACTGCCTGCCTGTACAGCCAAACACATTTGTTGATGTCACACATTGAACACATTCACCACTGGCTGCCTGTAAGCCAAACACATTTGTTGATGTCACACATTGAACACATTCACCACTGCCTGCCTGTAAGCCAAACACATTTGTTGATGTCACACATTGAACACATTCACCACTGCCTGCCTGTAAGCCAAACACATTTGTTGATGTCATACATTGAACGCATTAATCACTGCCTGCCTGTAAGCCAAACACATTTGTTGATGTCATACATTGAACGCATTAATCACTGCCTGCCTGTACAGCCAAACACATTTGTTGATGTCATACATTGAACGCATTAATCACTGCCTACCTGTACAGTCAAACACATTTGTTGATGTCACAAATTGAACACATTCATCACTGCCTGCCTGTACAGCCAAACACATTTGTTGATGTCACACATTGAACATATTCACCACTGCCTGCCTGTAAGCCAAACACATTTGTTGATGTCACACATTGAACACATTCACCACTGCCTGCCTGTAAGCCAAACACATTTGTTGATGTCACACATTGAACACATTCACCACTGCCTGCCTGTAAGCCAAACACATTTGTTGATGTCATACATTGAACACATTCATCACTGCCTGCCTGTACAGTCAAACACATTTGTTGATGTCATACATTGAACACATTCATCACTGCTTGCCTGTACAGCCAAACACATTTGTTGATGTCACACATTGAACACATTCACCACTGCCTGCCTGTAAGCCAACCACATTTGTTGATGTCACACATTGAACCCATTAATCACTGCCTGTCTGTACGCCAAACACATTTGTTGATATCACACATTGAACACATTAATCACTGCCTGCCTGTACAGTCAAACACATTTGTTGATGTCATACATTGAACACATTCATCACTGGCTGCCTGTACAGCCAAACACATTTGTTGATGTCATACATTGAACACATTCATCACTGCCTGCCTCTACAGCCAAACACATTTGTTGACGAAGTACATTGAACACATTCATCACTGCCTGCCTGTACAGTCAAACACATTTGTTGATGTCATACATTGAACACATTCATCACTGCCTGCCTGTACAGCCAAACACATTTGTTGATGTCACAAATTGAACACATTTATCACTGCCTGCCTGTACAGCCAAACACATTTGTTGATGTCACACATTGAACACATTCACCACTGCCTGCCTGTAAGCCAAACACATTTGTTGATGTCACACATTGAACACATTCACCATTGCCTGCCTGTAAGCCAAACACATTTGTTGATGTCACACATTGAACACATTCACCACTGCCTGCCTGTAAGCCAAACACATTTGTTGATGTCATATATTGAACGCATTAATCACTGCCTGCCTGTACAGCCAAACACATTTGTTGATGTCACACATTGAACACATTAATCACTGCCTGCCTGTACAGTCAAACACATTTGTTGATGTCATACATTGAACACATTCATCACCGCCTGCCTGTACAGTCAAACACATTTTTTGATGTCACAAATTGAACACATTCATCACTGCCTGCCTGTACAGCCAAACACATTTGTTGATGTCATACATTGAACGCATTAATCACTGCCTGCCTGTACAGTCAAACACATTTTTTGATGTCACAAATTGAACACATTCATCACTGCCTGCCTGTACAACCAAACACATTTGTTGATGTCACACATTGAACACATTCACCACTGGCTGCCTGTAAGCCAAACACATTTGTTGATGTCACACATTGAACACATTCACCACTGCCTGCCTGTAAGCCAAACACATTTGTTGATGTCACACATTGAACACATTCACCACTGCCTGCCTGTAAGCCAAACACATTTGTTGATGTCATACATTGAACGCATTAATCACTGCCTGCCTGTAAGCCAAACACATTTGTTGATGTCATACATTGAACGCATTAATCACTGCCTGCCTGTACAGCCAAACACATTTGTTGATGTCATACATTGAACGCATTAATCACTGCCTACCTGTACAGTCAAACACATTTGTTGATGTCACAAATTGAACACATTCATCACTGCCTGCCTGTACAGCCAAACACATTTGTTGATGTCACACATTGAACATATTCACCACTGCCTGCCTGTAAGCCAAACACATTTGTTGATGTCACACATTGAACACATTCACCACTGCCTGCCTGTAAGCCAAACACATTTGTTGATGTCACACATTGAACACATTCACCACTGCCTGCCTGTAAGCAAAACACTTTTGTTGATGTCACACATTGAACACATTCACCACTGCCTGCCTGTAAGCCAAACACATTTGTTGATGTCATACATTGAACACATTCATCACTGCCTGCCTGTACAGTCAAACACATTTGTTGATGTCATACATTGAACACATTCATCACTGCCTGCCTGTGCAGCCAAACACATTTGTTGATGTCACACATTGAACACATTCACCACTGCCTGCCTGTAAGCCAACCACATTTGTTGATGTCACACATTGAACCCATTAATCACTGCCTGTCTGTACGCCAAACACATTTGTTGATATCACACATTGAACACATTAATCACTGCCTGCCTGTACAGTCAAACACATTTGTTGATGTCATACATTGAACACATTCATCACTGGCTGCCTGTACAGCCAAACACATTTGTTGATGTCATACATTGAACACATTCATCACTGCCTGCCTCTACAGCCAAACACATTTGTTGATGTAGTACATTGAACACATTCATCACTGCCTGCCTGTACAGTCAAACACATTTGTTGATGTCATACATTGAACACATTCATCACTGCCTGCCTGTACAGCCAAACACATTTGTTGATGTCACAAATTGAACACATTTATCACTGCCTGCCTGTACAGCCAAACACATTTGTTGATGTCACACATTGAACACATTCACCACTGCCTGCCTGTAAGCCAAACACATTTGTTGATGTCACACATTAAACACATTCACCATTGCCTGCCTGTAAGCCAAACACATTTGTTGATATCACACATCGAACACATTCACCACTGCCTGCCTGTACAGCCAAACATATTTGTTGATGTCGCACATTGAACACTTTCACCACTGCCTGCCTGTAAGCCAAACACATTTGTTGATGTCAAACATTGAACACATTCACCACTGCCTGCATGTAAGCCAAACACATTTGTTGATGTCACACATTGAACACATTCACCACTGCCTGCCTGTAAGCCAAACACATTTATTGATGTCACACATTGAACCCATTAATCACTGCCTGCCTGTAAGCCAAACACATTTGTTGATGTCACACATTGAACACATTAATCACTGCCTGCCTGTAAGCCAAACACATTTGTTAATGTCACACATTGAACACGTTAATCACTGCCTGCCTGTAAGCCAAACACATTTGTTGATGTCACACATTGAACACATTAATCACTGCCTGCCTGTAAGCCAAACACATTTGTTGATGTCATACATTGAACACATTAATCACTGCCTGCCTGTACAGTCAAACACATCTGTTGATGTCATACATTTAACACATTAATCACTGCCAGCCTGTACAGCCAAACACATTTGTTGATGTCATACATTGAACTCATTCATCACTGCCTGCCTGTACAGCCAAACACATTTGTTGATGTAGTACATTGAACACATTCATCACTGCCTGCCTGTACAGTCAAACACATTTGTTGATGTCATACATTGAACACATTCATCACTGCCTGCCTGTACAGCCAAACACATTTGTTGATGTCACAAATTGAACACATTTATCACTGCCTGCCTGTACAGCCAAACACATTTGTTGATGTCACACATTGAACACATTCACCACTGCCTGCCTGTAAGCCAAACACATTTGTTGATGTCACACATTGAACACATTCACCACTGCCTGCCTTTAAGCCAAACACATTTGTTGATATCACACATCGAACACATTCACCACTGCCTGCCTGTACAGCCAAACACATTTGTTGATGTCACACATTGAACACTTTCACCACTGCCTGCCTGTAAGCCAAACACATTTGTTGATGTCAAACATTGAACACATTCACCACTGCCTGCATGTAAGCCAAACACATTTGTTGATGTCACACATTGAACACATTCACCACTGCCTGCCTGTAAGCCAAACACATTTGTTGATGTCACACATTGAACCCATTAATCACTGCCTGCCTGTAAGCCAAACACATTTGTTGGTGTCACACATTGAACACATTAATCACTGCCTGCCTGTAAGCCAAACACATTTGTTAATGTCACACATTGAACACGTTAATCACTGCCTGCCTGTAAGCCAAACACATTTGTTGATGTCACACATTGAACACATTAATCACTGCCTGCCTGTAAGCCAAACACATTTGTTGATGTCATACATTGAACACATTAATCACTGCCTGCCTGTACAGTCAAACACATCTGTTGATGTCATACATTTAACACATTAATTACTGCCAGCCTGTACAGCCAAACACATTTGTTGATGTCATACATTGAACTCATTCATCACTGCCTGCCTGTACAGCCAAACACATTTGTTGATGTAGTACATTGAACACATTAATCACTGCCTGCCCGTACAGTCAAACACATTTGTTGATGTCATACATTGAACACATTAATCACTGCCTGCCTGTCAGCCAAACACATTTGTTGATGTCATATATTGAACGCATTAATCACTGCCTGCCTGTACAGCCAAACACATTTGTTGATGTCATATATTGAACGCATTAATCACTGCCTGCCTGTACAGCCAAACACATTTGTTGAAGTCATACATTGAATGCATTAATCATTGCCTGCCTGTAAGCCAAACACATCTGTTGATGTCATACATTGAACGCATTAATCACTGCCTGCCTGTACAGCCAAACACATTTGTTGATGTCATACATTGAACGCATTAATCACTGCCTGCCTGTACAGCCAAACACATTTGTTGATGTCATACATTGAACGCATTAATCACTGCCTGCTTGTACAGCCAAACACATTTGTTGATGTCATACATTGAACGCATTAATCACTGCCTGCCTGTACAGCCAAACACATTTGTTGATGTCATATATTGAACTCATTCATCACTGCCTGCCTGTACAGCCAAACACATTTGTTGAAGTCATACATTGAATGCATTAATCATTGCCTGCCTGTAAGCCAAACACATTTGTTGATGTCACACATTGAACACATTAATCACTGCCTGCCTGTACAGTCAAACACATTTGTTGATGTCATACATTGAACACATTCATCACCGCCTGCCTGTACAGTCAAACACATTTTTTGATGTCACAAATTGAACACATTCATCACTGCCTGCCTGTACAGCCAAACACATTTGTTGATGTCATACATTGAACGCATTAATCACTGCCTGCCTGTACAGTCAAACACATTTGTTGATGTCACACATTGAACGCATTAATCACTGCCTACCTGTACAGTCAAACACATTTGTTGATGTCACAAATTGAACACATTCATCACTGCCTGCCTGTACAGCCAAACACATTTGTTGATGTCACACATTGAACACATTCACCACTGCCTGCCTGTAAGCCAAACACATTTGTTGATGTCACACATTGAACACATTCACCACTGCCTGCCTGTAAGCCAAACACATTTGTTGATTTCACATATTGAACACATTCACCACTGCCTGCATGTACAGCCAAACACATTTGTTGATGTCACACATTGAACACATTCACCACTGCCTGCCTGTAAGCCAAACACATTTGTTGATGTCAAACATTGAACACATTCACCACTGCCTGCATGTAAGCCAACCACATTTGTTGATGTCACACATTGAACACATTCACCACTGCCTGCCTGTAAGCCAAACACATTTGTTGATGTCACACATTGAACCCATTAATCACTACCTGCCTGTAAGCCAAACACATTTGTTGATGTCAAACATTGAACACATTCACCACTGCCTGCCTTTAAGCCAAACACATTTGTTGATATCACACATCGAACACATTCACCACTGCCTGCCTGTACAGCCAAACACATTTGTTGATGTCACACATTGAACACTTTCACCACTGCCTGCCTGTAAGCCAAACACATTTGTTGATGTCAAACATTGAACACATTCACCACTGCCTGCATGTAAGCCAAACACATTTGTTGATGTCACACATTGAACACATTCACCACTGCCTGCCTGTAAGCCAAACACATTTGTTGATGTCACACATTGAACCCATTAATCACTGCCTGCCTGTAAGCCAAACACATTTGTTGATGTCACACATTGAACACATTAATCACTGCCTGCCTGTAAGCCAAACACATTTGTTAATGTCACACATTGAACACATTAATCACTGCCTGCCTGTAAGCCAAACACATTTGTTGATGTCACACATTGAACACATTAATCACTGCCTGCCTGTAAGCCAAACACATTTGTTGATGTCATACATTGAACACATTAATCACTGCCTGCCTGTACAGTCAAACACATCTGTTGATGTCATACATTTAACACATTAATTACTGCCAGCCTGTACAGCCAAACACATTTGTTGATGTCATACATTGAACTCATTCATCACTGCCTGCCTGTACAGCCAAACACATTTGTTGATGTAGTACATTGAACACATTAATCACTGCCTGCCCGTACAGTCAAACACATTTGTTGATGTCATACATTGAACACATTAATCACTGCCTGCCTGTAAGCCAAACACATTTGTTGATGTTATATATTGAACGCATTAATCACTGCCTGCCTGTACAGCCAAACACATTTGTTGATGTCATATATTGAACGCATTAATCACTGCCTGCCCGTACAGTCAAACACATTTGTTGATGTCATACATTGAACACATTAATCACTGCCTGCCTGTAAGCCAAACACATTTGTTGATGTTATATATTGAACGCATTAATCACTGCCTGCCTGTACAGCCAAACACATTTGTTGATGTCATATATTGAACGCATTAATCACTGCCTGCCCGTACAGCCAAACACATTTGTTGATATCATACATTGAACACATTAATCACTGCCTGCCTGTACAGCCAAACACATTTGTTGATGTCATACATTGAACGCATTAATCACTGCCTGCCTGTACAGCCAAACACATTTGTTGATGTCATACATTGAACGCATTAATCACTGCCTGCCTGTACAGCCAAACACATTTGTTGATGTCATACATTGAACACATTAATCACTGCCTGCCTGTAAGCCAAACACATTTGTTGATGTCATACATTGAACACATTAATCACTGCCTGCCTGTACAGTCAAACACATTTGTTGATGTCATACATATAACACATTAATCACTGCCAGCCTGTACAGCCAAACACATTTGTTGATGTCATACATTGAACTCATTCATCACTGCCTGCCTGTACAGCCAAACACATTTGTTGATGTAGTACATTGAACACATTAATCACTGCCTGCCTGTACAGTCAAACACATTTGTAGATATCAAACATTGAACACATTCATCACTGCCTGCCTGTAAGCCAAACACATTTGTTGATGTCACACATTGAACACATTCACCACTGCCTGCCTGTAAGCCAAACACATTTGTTGATGTCACACATTGAACACATTAATCACTGTCTGCCTGTACAGTCAAACACATTTGTTGATGTCATACATTGAACACATTCATCACTGGTTGCCTGTACAGCCAAACACATTTGTTGATGTCATACATTGAACACATTCATCACTGCCTGCCTGTACAGCCAAACACATTTGTTGATGTCACACATTGAACACATTCATCACTGCCTGCCTGTAAGCCAAACACATTTGTTGATGTCACACATTGAACCCATTAATCACTGCCTGCCGGTAAGCCAAACACATTTGTTGATATCACACATTGAACACATTAATCACTGCCTGCCTGTACAGTCAAACACATTTGTTGATGTCATACATTGAACACATTCATCACTGGCTGCCTGTACAGCCAAACACATTTGTTGATGTCATACATTGAACACATTCATCACTGCCTGCCTGTACAGCCAAACACATTTGTTGATGTAGTACATTGAACACATTCATCACTGCCTGCCTGTACAGTCAAACACATTTGTTGATGTCATACATTGAACAAATTCATCACTGCCTGCCTGTACAGCCAAACACATTTGATGATGTCATATATTGAACACATTCATCACTGCCTGCCTGTAAGCCAAACACATTTGTTGATGTCATACATTGAACGCATTAATCACTGCCTGCCTGTACAGCCAAACACATTTGTTGATGTCATACATTGAACGCATTAATCACTGCCTGCCTGTACAGCCAAACACATTTGTTGATGTCATACATTGAACTCATTAATCACTGCCTGCCTGTAAGCCAAACACATTTGTTGATGTCATACATTGAACGCATTAATCACTGCCTGCCTGTAAGCCAAACACATTTGTTGATGTCATACATTGAACACATTAATCACTGCCTGCCTGTACAGCCAAACACATTTGTTGATGTCATACATTGAACACATTAATCACTGCCTGCCTGTACAGCCAAACACATTTGTTGATGTCATATATTGAACTCATTCATCACTGCCTGCCTGTACAGCCAAACACATTTGTTGAAGTCATACATTGAATGCATTAATCATTGCCTGCCTGTAAGCCAAACACATTTGTTGATGTCACACATTGAACACATTAATCACTGCCTGCCTGTACAGTCAAACACATTTGTTGATGTCATACATTGAACACATTCATCACTGCCTGCCTGTACAGCCAAACACATTTGTTGATGTCACACATTGAACACATTCACCACTGCCTGCCTGTACAGCCAAACACATTTGTTGATGTCATACATTGAACGCATTAATCACTGCCTGCCTGTACAGTCAAACACATTTGTTGATGTCACAAATTGAACACATTCATCACTGCCTGCCTGTACAGCCAAACACATTTGTTGATGTCACACATTGAACACATTCACCACTGCCTGCCTGTAAGCCAAACACATTTGTTGATGTCACACATTGAACACATTCACCACTGCCTGCCTGTAAGCCAAACACATTTGTTGATGTCACACATTGAACACATTAATCACTGCCTGCCTGTAAGCCAAACACATTTGTTGATGTCATACATTGAACACATTAATCACTGCCTGCCTGTAAGCCAAACACATTTGTTGATGTCATACATTGAACGCATTAATCACTGCCTGCCTGTACAGCCAAACACATTTGTTGATGTCATACATTGAACGCATTAATCACTGCCTGCCTGTACAGTCAAACACATTTGTTGATGTCACAAATTGAACACATTCATCACTGCCTGCCTGTACAGCCAAACACATTTGTTGATGTCACACATTGAACACATTCACCACTGCCTGCCTGTAAGCCAAACACATTTGTTGATGTCACACATTGAACACATTCACCACTGCCTGCCTGTAAGCCAAACACATTTGTTGATGTCACACATTGAACATATTCACCACTGCCTGCCTGTAAGCCAAACACATTTGTTGATGTCATACATTGAACACATTCATCACTGCCTGCCTGTACAGCCAAACACATTTGTTGATGTCACACATTGAACACATTCACCACTGCCTGCCTGTAAGCCAACCACATTTGTTGATGTCACACATTGCACCCATTAATCACTGCCTGTCTGTACGCCAAACACATTTGTTGATGTCACACATTGAACACATTAATCACTGCCTGCCTGTACAGTCAAACACATTTGTTGATGTCATACATTGAACACATTCATCACTGGCTGCCTGTACAGCCAAACACATTTGTTGATGTCATACATTGAACACATTCATCACTGCCTGCCTCTACAGCCAAACACATTTGTTGATGAAGTACATTGAACACATTCATCACTGCCTGCCTGTACAGTCAAACACATTTGTTGATGTCATACATTGAACACATTAAACACTGCCTGCCTGTACACCCAAACACATTTGTTGATGTCACACATTGAACACATTCATCACTGCCTGCCTGTACAGCCAAACACATTTGTTGATGTCACACATTGAACACATTCACCACTGCCTGCCTGTAAGCCAAACACATTTGTTGATGTCACACATTGAACACATTCACCACTGCCTGCCTGTAAGCCAAACACATTTGTTGATGTCACACATTGAACACATTCATCACTGCCTGCCTGTAAGCCAAACACATTTGTTGATGTCATACATTGAACACATTAATCACTGCCTGCCTGTACAGCCAAACACATTTGTTGATTTCACACATTGAACACATTAATCACTGCCTGCCTGTACAGTCAAACACATTTGTTGATGTCACACATTGAACCCATTCATCACTGCCTGCCTGTACAGCCAAACACATTTGTTGATGTAGTACATTGAACACATTAATCACTGCCTGCCCGTACAGTCAAACACATTTGTTGATGTCACACATTGAACACATTAATCACTGCCTGCCTGTACAGTCAAACACATTTGTTGATGTCACACATTGAACACATTCATCACTGCCTGCCTGTAAGCCAAACACATTTGTTGATGTCACACATTGAACACATTCACCACTGCCTGCCTGTAAGCCAAACACATTTGTTGATGTCACACATTGAACACATTCATCACTGCCTGCCTGTAAGCCAAACACATTTGTTGATGTCATACATTGAACACATTCATCACTGCCTGCCTGTAAGCCAAACACATTTGTTGATGTCATACATTGAACGCATTAATCACTGCCTGCCTGTAAGCCAAACACATTTGTTGATGTCATACATTGAACGCATTAATCACTGCCTGCCTGTACAGCCAAACACGTTACATTTGTTGATGTCATACATTGAACACATTCATCACTGCCTGCCTGTACAGCCAAACACATTTGTTGATGTCACAAATTGAACACATTTATCACTGCCTGCCTGTACAGCCAAACACATTTGTTGATGTCACACATTGAACACATTCACCACTGCCTGCCTGTAAGCCAAACACATTTGTTGATGTCACACATTGAACACATTCACCACTGCCTGCCTGTAAGCCAAACACATTTGTTGATGTCACACATTGAACACATTCACCACTGCCTGCCTGTAAGCCAAACATATTTGTTGATGTCATACATTGAACACATTCATCACTGCCTGCCTGTAAGCCAAACACATTTGTTGATGTCATACATTGAACACATTCATCACTGCCTGCCTGTACAGTCAAACACATTTGTTGATGTCATACATTGAACACATTCATCACTGCCTGCCTGTAAGCCAAACACATTTGTTGATGTCACACATTGAACACATTAATCACTGCCTGCCTGTACAGCCAAACACATTTGTTGATGTCACACATTGAACACATTAATCACTGCCTGCCTGTACGCCAAACACATTTGTTGATGTCACACATTGAACACATTAATCACTGCCTGCCTGTACAGTCAAACACATTTGTTGATGTCATACATTGAACACATTCATCACTGCCTGCCTGTACAGCCAAACACATTTGTTGATGTCATACATTGAACACATTCATCACTGCCTGCCTGTACAGCCAAACACATTTGTTGATGTAGTACATTGAACACATTCATCACTGCCTGCCTGTACAGTCAAACACATTTGTTGATGTCATACATTGAACACATTTATCACTGCCTGCCTGTACAGCCAAACACATTTGTTGATGTCACACATTGAACACATTCACCACTGCCTGCCTGTAAGCCAAACACATTTGTTGATGTCACACATTGAACACATTCACCACTGCCTGCCTGTAAGCCAAACACATTTGTTGATGTCACACATTGAACACATTCACCACTGCCTGCCTGTAAGCCAAACACATTTGTTGATGTCACACATTGAACACATTAATCACTGCCTGCCTGTAAGCCAAACACATTTGTTGATGTCGCACATTGAACACATTCACCACTGCCTGCCTGTAAGCCAAACACATTTGTTGATGTCAACATTGAACACATTCACCACTGCCTGCCTGTAAGCCAAACACATTTGTTGATGTCACACATTGAACACATTCATCACTGCCTGCCTGTAAGCCAAACACATTTGTTGATATCACACATTGAACACATTAATCACTGCCTGCCTGTACAGTCAAACACATTTGTTGATGTCACACATTGAACCCATTAATCACTACCTGCCTGTAAGCCAAACACATTTTTTGATGTCACACATTGAACCCATTAATCACTGCCTGCCTGTACAGCCAAACACATTTGTTGATGTCACACATTGAACACATTAATCACTGCCTGCCTGTACAGCCAAACACATTTGTTGATGTCATACATTGAACACATTCATCACTGCCTGCCTGTACAGTCAAACACATTTGTTGATGTCATACATTGAACACATTAATCACTGCCTGCCTGTACAGCCAAACACATTTGTTGATGTCATACATTGAACACATTCATCACTGCCTGCCTGTACAGCCAAACACATTTGTTGATGTAGTACATTGAACACATTCATCACTGCCTGCCTGTACAGTCAAACACATTTGTTGATGTCATACATTGAACACATTCATCACTGCCTGCCTGTACAGCCAAACACATTTGTTGATGTCACAAATTGAACACATTTATCACTGCCTGCCTGTACAGCCAAACACATTTGTTGATGTCACACATTGAACACATTCACCACTGCCTGCCTGTAAGCCAAACGCATTTGTTGATGTCACACATTGAACACATTCACCACTGCCTGCCTGTAAGCCAAACACATTTGTTGATATCACACATCGAACACATTCACCACTGCCTGCCTGTACAGCCAAACACATTTGTTGATGTCACACATTGAACACTTTCACCACTGCCTGCCTGTAAGCCAAACACATTTGTTGATGTCAAACATTGAACACATTCACCACTGCCTGCATGTAAGCCAAACACATTTGTTGATGTCACACATTGAACACATTCACCACTGCCTGCCTGTAAGCCAAACACATTTGTTGATGTCACACATTGAACCCATTAATCACTGCCTGCCTGTAAGCCAAACACATTTGTTGATGTCACACATTGAACACATTAATCACTGCCTGCCTGTAAGCCAAACACATTTGTTAATGTCACACATTGAACACATTAATCACTGCCTGCCTGTAAGCCAAACACATTTGTTGATGTCACACATTGAACACATTAATCACTGCCTGCCTGTAAGCCAAACACATTTGTTGATGTCATACATTGAACACATTAATCACTGCCTGCCTGTACAGTCAAACACATCTGTTGATGTCATACATTTAACACATTAATCACTGCCAGCCTGTACAGCCAAACACATTTGTTGATGTCATACATTGAACTCATTCATCACTGCCTGCCTGTACAGCCAAACACATTTGTTGATGTAGTACATTGAACACATTAATCACTGCCTGCCCGTACAGTCAAACACATTTGTTGATGTCATACATTGAACACATTAATCACTGCCTGCCTGTCAGCCAAACACATTTGTTGATGTCATATATTGAACGCATTAATCACTGCCTGCCTGTACAGCCAAACACATTTGTTGATGTCATATATTGAACGCATTAATCACTGCCTGCCTGTACAGCCAAACACATTTGTTGAAGTCATACATTGAATGCATTAATCATTGCCTGCCTGTACAGCCAAACACATTTGTTGATGTCATACATTGAACACATTAATCACTGCCTGCCTGTAAGCCAAACACATTTGTTGATGTCATACATTGAACGCATTAATCACTGCCTGCCTGTACAGCCAAACACATTTGTTGATGTCATACATTGAACACATTAATCACTGCCTGCTTGTACAGCCAAACACATTTGTTGATGTCATACATTGAACACATTAATCACTGCCTGCCTGTACAGCCAAACACATTTGTTGATGTCATATATTGAACTCATTCATCACTGCCTGCCTGTACAGCCAAACACATTTGTTGATGTCATACATTGAATGCATTAATCACTGCCTGCCCGTACAGTCAAACACATTTGTTGATATCACACATTGAACACATTAATCACTGCCTGCCTGTACAGTCAAACACATTTGTTGATGTCACACATTGAACCCATTAATCACTACCTGCCTGTAAGCCAAACACATTTTTTGATGTCACACATTGAACCCATTCATCACTGCCTGCCTGTAAAGCCAAACACATTTGTTGATGTCATACATTGAACACATTAATCACTGCCTGCCTGTACAGTCAAACACATTTGTTGATGTCACACATTGAACGCATTAATCACTGCCTGCCTGTACAGCCAAACACATTTGTTGATGTCACAAATTGAACACATTCATCACTGCCTGCCTGTACAGCCAAACACATTTGTTGATGTCACACATTGAACACATTCACCACTGCCTGCCTGTAAGCCAAACACATTTGTTGATGTCACACATTGAACACATTCACCACTGCCTGCCTGTAACAGCCAAACACATTTGTTGATGTCACACATTGAACACATTCATCACTGCCTGCCTGTACAGCCAAACACATTTGTTGATGTCACACATTGAACACATTCACCACTGCCTGCCTGTAAGCCAAACACATTTGTTGATGTCACACATTGAACACATTCACCACTGCCTGCCTGTAAGCCAAACACATTTGTTGATGTCACACATTGAACACATTCACCACTGCCTGCCTGTAAGCCAAACACATTTGTTGATGTCACACAATGAACCCATTAATCACTGCCTGCCTGTAAGCCAAACACATTTGTTGATGTCACACATTGAACACATTCATCACTGCCTGCCTGTACAGCCAAACACATTTGTTGATGTCACACATTGAACACATTCACCACTGCCTGCCTGTAAGCTAAACACATTTGTTGATGTCACACATTGAACACATTCATCACTGCCTGCCTGTACAGCCAAACACATTTGTTGATGTCACACATTGAACACATTCACCACTGCCTGCCTGTAAGCCAAACACATTTGTTGATGTCACACATTGAACACATTCACCACTGCCTGCCTGTAAGCCAAACACATTTGTTGATGTCACACATTGAACCCATTAATCACTGCCTGCCTGTAAGCCAAACACATTTGTTGATGTCACACATTGAACACATTAATCACTGCCTGCCTGTAAGCCAAACACATTTGTTGATGTCACACATTGAACACATTCACCACTGCCTGCCTGTAAGCCAAACATATTTGTTGATGTCACACATTGAACACATTAATCACTGCCTGCCTGTAAGCCAAACACATTTGTTGATGTCATACATTGAACACATTAATCACTGCCTGCCTGTACAGTCAAACACATCTGTTGATGTCATACATTTAACACATTAATTACTGCCAGCCTGTACAGTCAAACACATTTGTTGATGTCATACATTGAACACATTCATCACTGCCTGCCTGTACAGCCAAACACATTTGTTGATGTCACACATTGAACACATTCACCACTGCCTGCCTGTAAGCCAAACACATTTGTTGATGTCACACATTGAACCCATTAATCACTGCCTGCCTGTAAGCCAAACACATTTGTTGATGTTATATATTGAACACATTAATCACTGCCTGCCTGTACAGCCAAACACATTTGTTGATGTCATATATTGAACGCATTAATCACTGCCTGCCTGTACAGCCAAACACATTTGTTGATGTCATACATTGAACACATTAATCACTGCCTGCCTGTAAGCCAAACACATTTGTTGATGTCATACATTGAATGCATTAATCACTGCCTGCCTGTAAGCCAAACACATTTGTTGATGTCATACATTGAACGCATTAATCACTGCCTGCCTGTACAGCCAAACACATTTGTTGATGTCATACATTGAACGCATTAATCACTGCCTGCCTGTACAGTCAAACACATTTGTTGATGTCAAACATTGAACACATTAATCACTGCCTGCCTGTACAGCCAAACACATTTGTTGATGTCACACATTGAACACATTAATCACTGCCTGCCTGTACAGCCAAACACATTTGTTGATGTCATACATTGAACGCATTAATCACTGCCTGCCTGTAAGCCAAACACATTTGTTGATGTCATACATTGAACACATTCATCACTGCCTGCCTGTACAGACAAACACATTTGTTGATGTCATACATTGAACACATTCATCACTGCCTGCCTGTACAGCCAAACACATTTGTTGATGTCATACATTGAACTCATTCATCACTGCCTGCCTGTACAGCCAAACACATTTGTTGATGTAGTACATTGAACACATTAATCACTGCCTGCCTGTACAGTCAAACACATTTGTTGATGTCAAACATTGAACACATTCATCACTGCCTGCCTGTACAGCCAAACACATTTGTTGATGTCACACATTGAACACATTCACCACTGCCTGCCTGTAAGCCAAACACATTTGTTGATGTCACACATTGAACACATTAATCACTGCCTGCCTGTACAGTCAAACACATTTGTTGATGTCATACATTGAACACATTCATCACTGCCTGCCTGTACAGCCAAACACATTTGTTGATGTCATACATTGAACACATTCATCACTGCCTGCCTGTACAGCCAAACACATTTGTTGATGTCACACATTGAACACATTCATCACTGCCTGCCTGTAAGCCAAACACATTTGTTGATGTCACACATTGAACACATTAATCACTGCCTGCCTGTAAGCCAAACACATTTGTTGATGTCACACATTGAACACATTAATCACTGCCTGCCTGTAAGTCAAACACATTTGTTGATGTCACACATTGAACACATTCATCACTGCCTGCCTGTACAGCCAAACACATTTGTTGATGTCATACATTGAACACATTCATCACTGCCTGCCTGTACAGCCAAACACATTTGTTGATGTCAGTACATTGAACACATTCATCACTGCCTGCCTGTACAGTCAAACACATTTGTTGATGTCATACATTGAACACATTCATCACTGCCTGCCTGTACAGCCAAACACATTTGTTGATGTCATACATTGAACACATTCATCACTGCCTGCCTGTAAGCCAAACACATTTGTTGATGTCACACATTGAACGCATTAATCACTGCCTGCCTGTACAGCCAAACACATTTGTTGATGTCATACATTGAACACATTCATCACTGCCTGCCTGTACAGCCAAACACATTTGTTGATGTCATACATTGAACACATTAATCACTGCCTGCCTGTAAGCCAAACACATTTGTTGATGTCATACATTGAACGCATTAATCACTGCCTGCCTGTACAGCCAAACACATTTGTTGATGTCATACATTGAACGCATTAATCACTGCCTGCCTGTACAGCCAAACACATTTGTTGATGTCATACATTGAACGCATTAATCACTGCCTGCCTGTACAGCCAAACACATTTGTTGATGTCATACATTGAACACATTCATCACTGCCTGCCTGTACAGCCAAACACATTTGTTGATGTCACACATTGAACACATTCATCACTGCCTGCCTGTAAGCCAAACACATTTGTTGATGTCACACATTGAACACATTCATCACTGCCTGCCTGTAAGCCAAACACATTTGTTGATGTCACACATTGAACACATTCACCACTGCCTGCCTGTAAGCCAAACACATTTGTTGATGTCATACATTGAACACATTCAATCACTGCCTGCCTGTACAGCCAAACACATTTGTTGATGTCACACATTGAACACATTCATCACTGCCTGCCTGTACAGCCAAACACATTTGTTGATGTCATACATTGAACACATTAATCACTGCCTGCCTGTAAGCCAAACACATTTGTTGATGTCATACATTGAACGCATTAATCACTGCCTGCCTGTACAGCCAAACACATTTGTTGATGTCATACATTGAACACATTAATCACTGCCTGCCTGTAAGCCAAACACATTTGTTGATGTCACACATTGAACACATTAATCACTGCCTGCCTGTACAGCCAAACACATTTGTTGATGTCATACATTGAACACATTCATCACTGCCTGCCTGTACAGCCAAACACATTTGTTGATGTCATACATTGAACACATTCATCACTGCCTGCCTGTACAGCCAAACACATTTGTTGATGTCATACATTGAACACATTAATCACTGCCTGCCTGTACAGTCAAACACATTTGTTGATGTCACACATTGAACACATTCATCACTGCCTGCCTGTACAGCCAAACACATTTGTTGATGTCACACAATGAACCCATTAATCACTGCCTGCCTGTAAGCCAAACACATTTGTTGATGTCACACATTGAACACATTCATCACTGCCTGCCTGTACAGCCAAACACATTTGTTGATGTCACACATTGAACACATTCACCACTGCCTGCCTGTAAGCTAAACACATTTGTTGATGTCACACATTGAACTCATTAATCACTGCCTGCCTGTAAGCCAAACACATTTGTTGATGTCACACATTGAACACATTCATCACTGCCTGCCTGTAAGCCAAACACATTTGTTGATGTCACACATTGAACACATTCAACACTGCCCGCCTGTAAGCCAAACACATTTGTTGATGTCACACATTGAACACATTAATCACTGCCTGCCTGTAAGCCAAACACATTTGTTGATGTCATACATTGAACACATTAATCACTGCCTGCCTGTACAGTCAAACACATTTGTTGATGTCACACATTGAACACATTCATCACTGCCTGCCTGTACAGCCAAACACATTTGTTGATGTCACACATTGAACACATTCACCACTGCCTGCCTGTAAGCCAAACACATTTGTTGATGTCACACATTGAACCCATTAATCACTGCCTGTCTGTACAGCCAAACACATTTGTTGATGTCACACATTGAACACATTAATCACTGCCTGCCTGTACAGCCAAACACATTTGTTGATGTCATACATTGAACACATTCATCACTGCCTGCCTGTACAGCCAAACACATTTGTTGATGTCATACATTGAACACATTCATCACTGCCTGCCTGTACAGCCAAACACATTTGTTGATGTCAGTACATTGAACACATTCATCACTGCCTGCCTGTACAGTCAAACACATTTGTTGATGTCATACATTGAACACATTCATCACTGCCTGCCTGTACAGCCAAACACATTTGTTGATGTCACACATTGAACACATTCATCACTGCCTGCCTGTACAGCCAAACACATTTGTTGATGTCACACATTGAACACATTCATCACTGCCTGCCTGTACAGCCAAACACATTTGTTGATGTCACACATTGAACACATTCACCACTGCCTGCCTGTAAGCCAAACACATTTGTTGATGTCACACATTGAACACATTCACCACTGCCTGCCTGTAAGCCAAACACATTTGTTGATGTCACACATTGAACACATTCACCACTGCCTGCCTGTAAGCCAAACACATTTGTTGATGTCACACATTGAACACATTCACCACTGCCTGCCTGTACAGCCAAACACATTTGTTGATGTCGCACATTGAACACATTCACCACTGGCTGCCTGTAAGCCAAACACATTTGTTGATGTCACACATTGAACACATTCACCACTGCCTGCCTGTAAGCCAAACACATTTGTTGATGTCACACATTGAACACATTAATCACTGCCTGCCTGTAAGCCAAACACATTTGTTGATGTCACACATTGAACCCATTAATCACTGCCTGCCTGTAAGCCAAACACATTTGTTGATGTCACACATTGAACACATTAATCACTGTCTGCCTGTAAGCCAAACACATTTGTTGAAGTCATACATTGAATGCATTAATCACTGCCTGCCTGTAAGCCAAACACATTTGTTGATGTCATACATTGAACGCATTAATCACTGCCTGCCTGTACAGCCAAACACATTTGTTGATGTCATACATTGAACACATTCATCACTGCCTGCCTGTACAGCCAAACACATTTGTTGATGTCATACATTGAACACATTAATCACTGCCTGCCTGTACAGCCAAACACATTTGTTGATGTCATACATTGAACACATTAATCACTGCCTGCCTGTACAGCCAAACACATTTGTTGATGTCATATATTGAACGCATTAATCACTGCCTGCCTGTACAGCCAAACACATTTGTTGATGTCATATATTGAACGCATTAATCACTGCCTGCCTGTACAGCCAAACACATTTGTTGATGTCATATATTGAACACATTAATCACTGCCTGCCTGTACAGCCAAACACATTTGTTGATGTCACACATTGAACACATTAATCACTGCCTGCCTGTAAGCCAAACACATTTGTTGATGTCACACATTGAACCATTAATCACTGCCTGCCTGTAAGCCAAACACATTTGTTGATGTCACACATTGAACACATTAATCACTGCCTGCCTGTACAGCCAAACACATTTGTTGATGTCATACATTGAACACATTAATCACTGCCTGCCTGTACAGCCAAACACATTTGTTGATGTCATACATTGAACACATTCATCACTGCCTGCCTGTACAGCCAAACACATTTGTTGATGTCACACATTGAACACATTCATCACTGCCTGCCTGTACAGCCAAACACATTTGTTGATGTCATACATTGAACACATTCATCACTGCCTGCCTGTAAGCCAAACACATTTGTTGATGTCATACATTGAACGCATTCATCACTGCCTGCCTGTAAGCCAAACACATTTGTTGATGTCATACATTGAACACATTAATCACTGCCTGCCTGTAAGCCAAACACATTTGTTGATGTCATACATTGAACGCATTAATCACTGCCTGCCTGTAAGCCAAACACATTTGTTGATGTCATACATTGAACGCATTAATCACTGCCTGCCTGTAAGCCAAACACATTTGTTGATGTCACACATTGAACGCATTAATCACTGCCTGCCTGTACAGCCAAACACATTTGTTGATGTCACACATTGAACACATTAATCACTGCCTGCCTGTACAGCCAAACACATTTGTTGATGTCACACATTGAACACATTCATCACTGCCTGCCTGTAAGCCAAACACATTTGTTGATGTCACACATTGAACACATTCACCACTGCCTGCCTGTAAGCCAAACACATTTGTTGATGTCACATTGAACACATTCATCACTGCCTGCCTGTAAGCCAAACACATTTGTTGATGTCACACATTGAACACATTAATCACTGCCTGCCTGTAAGCCAAACACATTTGTTGATGTCACACATTGAACGCATTAATCACTGCCTGCCTGTACAGTCAAACACATTTGTTGATGTCATACATTGAACGCATTAATCACTGCCTGCCTGTACAGCCAAACACATTTGTTGATGTCATACATTGAACGCATTAATCACTGCCTGCCTGTACAGCCAAACACATTTGTTGATGTCATACATTGAACACATTAATCACTGCCTGCCTGTACAGCCAAACACATTTGTTGATGTCATACATTGAACACATTCAATCACTGCCTGCCTGTACAGCCAAACACATTTGTTGATGTCACACATTGAACACATTCATCACTGCCTGCCTGTACAGCCAAACACATTTGTTGATGTCACACATTGAACACATTAATCACTGCCTGCCTGTACAGCCAAACACATTTGTTGATGTCACACATTGAACACATTAATCACTGCCTGCCTGTAAGCCAAACACATTTGTTGATGTCACACATTGAACACATTCATCACTGCCTGCCTGTAAGCCAAACACATTTGTTGATGTCACACATTGAACACATTCACCACTGCCTGCCTGTAAGCCAAACACATTTGTTGATGTCACACATTGAACACATTCATCACTGCCTGCCTGTAAGCCAAACACATTTGTTGATGTCACACATTGAACACATTCACCACTGCCTGCCTGTAAGCCAAACACATTTGTTGATGTCATACATTGAACACATTAATCACTGCCTGCCTGTAAGCCAAACACATTTGTTGATGTCATACATTGAACACATTAATCACTGCCTGCCTGTACAGCCAAACACATTTGTTGATGTCATACATTGAACGCATTAATCACTGCCTGCCTGTACAGCCAAACACATTTGTTGATGTCACACATTGAACACATTCATCACTGCCTGCCTGTACAGCCAAACACATTTGTTGATGTCACACATTGAACATATTCATCACTGCCTGCCTGTACAGCCAAACACATTTGTTGATGTCACACATTGAACACATTCATCACTGCCTGCCTGTACAGCCAAACACATTTGTTGATGTCACACATTGAACACATTCATCACTGCCTGCCTGTAAGCCAAACACATTTGTTGATGTCACACATTGAACACATTAATCACTGCCTGCCTGTACAGCCAAACACATTTGTTGATGTCACACATTGAACACATTAATCACTGCCTGCCTGTACAGTCAAACACATTTGTTGATGTCATACATTGAACACATTCATCACTGGCTGCCTGTACAGCCAAACACATTTGTTGATGTCATACATTGAACACATTCATCACTGCCTGCCTGTACAGCCAAACACATTTGTTGATGTCAGTACATTGAACACATTCATCACTGCCTGCCTGTACAGCCAAACACATTTGTTGATGTCATACATTGAACACATTCATCACTGCCTGCCTGTACAGCCAAACACATTTGTTGATGTCACACATTGAACACATTCATCACTGCCTGCCTGTACAGCCAAACACATTTGTTGATGTCATACATTGAACGCATTCACCACTGCCTGCCTGTAAGCCAAACACATTTGTTGATGTCACACATTGAACACATTCACCACTGCCTGCCTGTAAGCCAAACACATTTGTTGATGTCACACATTGAACACATTCACCACTGCCTGCCTGTAAGCCAAACACATTTGTTGATGTCACACATTGAACACATTCACCACTGCCTGCCTGTAAGCCAAACACATTTGTTGATGTCACACATTGAACACATTCACCACTGCCTGCCTGTAAGCCAAACACATTTGTTGATGTCACACATTGAACACATTCACCACTGCCTGCCTGTAAGCCAAACACATTTGTTGATGTCACACATTGAACACATTAATCACTGCCTGCCTGTAAGCCAAACACATTTGTTGATGTCACACATTGAACACATTCATCACTGCCTGCCTGTAAGCCAAACACATTTGTTGATTGTCACACAATTGAACACATTAATCACTGCCTGCCTGTAAGCCAAACACATTTGTTGATGTCACACATTGAACACATTAATCACTGCCTGCCTGTAAGCCAAACACATTTGTTGATGTCATACATTGAACACATTAATCACTGCCTGCCTGTAAGCCAAACACATTTGTTGATGTCATACATTGAACACATTAATCACTGCCTGCCTGTACAGCCAAACACATTTGTTGATGTCATACATTGAACACATTAATCACTGCCTGCCTGTACAGCCAAACACATTTGTTGATGTCATACATTGAACACATTAATCACTGCCTGCCTGTACAGCCAAACACATTTGTTGATGTCATACATTGAACACATTAATCACTGCCTGCCTGTACAGCCAAACACATTTGTTGATGTCATACATTGAACACATTAATCACTGCCTGCCTGTACAGCCAAACACATTTGTTGATGTCATACATTGAACACATTAATCACTGCCTGCCTGTACAGCCAAACACATTTGTTGATGTCACACATTGAACACATTAATCACTGCCTGCCTGTAAGCCAAACACATTTGTTGATGTCATACATTGAACACATTAATCACTGCCTGCCTGTACAGCCAAACACATTTGTTGATGTCACACATTGAACACATTAATCACTGCCTGCCTGTACAGCCAAACACATTTGTTGATGTCACACATTGAACACATTCATCACTGCCTGCCTGTAAGCCAAACACATTTGTTGATGTCATACATTGAACACATTAATCACTGCCTGCCTGTACAGCCAAACACATTTGTTGATGTCATACATTGAACACATTAATCACTGCCTGCCTGTACAGCCAAACACATTTGTTGATGTCATACATTGAACACATTAATCACTGCCTGCCTGTACAGCCAAACACATTTGTTGATGTCATACATTGAACACATTAATCACTGCCTGCCTGTACAGCCAAACACATTTGTTGATGTCATACATTGAACACATTAATCACTGCCTGCCTGTACAGCCAAACACATTTGTTGATGTCACACATTGAACACATTAATCACTGCCTGCCTGTAAGCCAAACACATTTGTTGATGTCACACATTGAACACATTAATCACTGCCTGCCTGTACAGCCAAACACATTTGTTGATGTCACACATTGAACCCATTAATCACTGCCTGCCTGTAAGCCAAACACATTTGTTGATGTCACACATTGAACACATTAATCACTGCCTGCCTGTACAGCCAAACACATTTGTTGATGTCACACATTGAACACATTAATCACTGCCTGCCTGTAAGCCAAACACATTTGTTGATGTCACACATTGAACACATTAATCACTGCCTGCCTGTACAGCCAAACACATTTGTTGATGTCACACATTGAACACATTCATCACTGCCTGCCTGTACAGCCAAACACATTTGTTGATGTCATACATTGAACACATTCATCACTGCCTGCCTGTACAGCCAAACACATTTGTTGATGTCATACATTGAACACATTCATCACTGCCTGCCTGTACAGCCAAACACATTTGTTGATGTCACACATTGAACACATTCATCACTGCCTGCCTGTAAGCCAAACACATTTGTTGATGTCACACATTGAACACATTCACCACTGCCTGCCTGTAAGCCAAACACATTTGTTGATGTCACACATTGAACACATTCACCACTGCCTGCCTGTACAGCCAAACACATTTGTTGATGTCACACATTGAACACATTCACCACTGCCTGCCTGTAAGCCAAACACATTTGTTGATGTCACACATTGAACACATTCACCACTGCCTGCCTGTAAGCCAAACACATTTGTTGATGTCACACATTGAACACATTCATCACTGCCTGCCTGTACAGCCAAACACATTTGTTGATGTCACACATTGAACACATTCACCACTGCCTGCCTGTACAGCCAAACACATTTGTTGATGTCACACATTGAACACATTCATCACTGCCTGCCTGTAAGCCAAACACATTTGTTGATGTCATACATTGAACACATTCATCACTGCCTGCCTGTAAGCCAAACACATTTGTTGATGTCACACATTGAACACATTCATCACTGCCTGCCTGTACAGTCAAAACACATTTGTTGATGTCATACATTGAACACATTCATCACTGCCTGCCTGTACAGCCAAACACATTTGTTGATGTCACACATTGAACACATTCATCACTGCCTGCCTGTACAGCCAAACACATTTGTTGATGTCACACATTGAACACATTCATCACTGCCTGCCTGTAAGCCAAACACATTTGTTGATGTCATACATTGAACACATTCATCACTGCCTGCCTGTACAGCCAAACACATTTGTTGATGTCATACATTGAACACATTCACCACTGCCTGCCTGTACAGCCAAACACATTTGTTGATGTCACACATTGAACACATTCATCACTGCCTGCCTGTACAGCCAAACACATTTGTTGATGTCACACATTGAACACATTCACCACTGCCTGCCTGTAAGCCAAACACATTTGTTGATGTCACACATTGAACACATTCACCACTGCCTGCCTGTAAGCCAAACACATTTGTTGATGTCACACATTGAACACATTCACACTGCCTGCCTGTACAGCCAAACACATTTGTTGATGTCACATTGAACATTAATCACTGCCTGCCTGTAAGCCAAACACATTTGTTGATGTCACACATTGAACACATTACACTGCCTGCCTGTAAGCCAAACACATTTGTTGATGTCACACATTGAACACATTCACCACTGCCTGCCTGTAAGCCAAACACATTTGTTGATGTCACACATTGAACACATTAATCACTGCCTGCCTGTAAGCCAAACACATTTGTTGATGTCACACATTGAACACATTAATCACTGCCTGCCTGTAAGCCAAACACATTTGTTAATGTCACACATTGAACACATTAATCACTGCCTGCCTGTAAGCCAAACACATTTGTTGATGTCATACATTGAACACATTAATCACTGCCTGCCTGTAAGCCAAACACATTTGTTGATGTCATACATTGAACACATTAATCACTGCCTGCCTGTACAGCCAAACACATTTGTTGATGTCATACATTGAACACATTAATTACTGCCTGCCTGTACAGCCAAACACATTTGTTGATGTCACACATTGAACACATTCATCACTGCCTGCCTGTACAGCCAAACACATTTGTTGATGTCAGTACATTGAACACATTAATCACTGCCTGCCTGTACAGTCAAACACATTTGTTGATGTCACACATTGAACACATTAATCACTGCCTGCCTGTAAGCCAAACACATTTGTTGATGTCATACATTGAACACATTCTTCACTGCCTGCCTGTACAGCCAAACACATTTGTTGATGTCATACATTGAACACATTCATCACTGCCTGCCTGTACAGCCAAACACATTTGTTGATGTCATACATTGAACACATTAATCACTGCCTGCCTGTACAGTCAAACACATTTGTTGATGTCATACATTGAACACATTCATCACTGCCTGCCTGTACAGCCAAACACATTTGTTGATGTCATACATTGAACACATTCATCACTGCCTGCCTGTACAGCCAAACACATTTGTTGATGTAGTACATTGAACACATTCATCACTGCCTGCCTGTACAGTCAAACACATTTGTTGATGTCATACATTGAACACATTCATCACTGCCTGCCTGTACAGCCAAACACATTTGTTGATGTCATACATTGAACACATTCATCACTGCCTGCCTGTAAGCCAAACACATTTGTTGATGTCACACATTGAACACATTCACCACTGCCTGCCTGTACAGCCAAACACATTTGTTGATGTCACACATTGAACACATTCACCACTGCCTGCCTGTACAGCCAAACACATTTGTTGATGTCACACATTGAACACATTCACCACTGCCTGCCTGTAAGCCAAACACATTTGTTGATGTCACACATTGAACACATTCACCACTGCCTGCCTGTAAGCCAAACACATTTGTTGATATCACACATTGAACACATTCAATCACTGCCTGCCTGTACAGCCAAACACATTTGTTGATGTCACACATTGAACACATTCACCACTGCCTGCCTGTAAGCCAAACACATTTGTTGATGTCACACATTGAACACATTCACCACTGCCTGCCTGTAAGCCAAACACATTTGTTGATGTCACACATTGAACCCATTCAATAATGCCTGCTAAGCCAAACACATTTGTTGATGTCACACATTGAACACATTAATCACTGCCTGCCTGTAAGCCAAACACATTTGTTGATGTCACACATTGAACACATTCAATCACTGCCTGCCTGTAAGCCAAACACATTTGTTGATGTCACACATTGAACACATTAATCACTGCCTGCCTGTAAGCCAAACACATTTGTTGATGTCATACATTGAACACATTCAACACTGCCTGCCTGTAAGCCAAACACATTTGTTGATGTCACACATTGAACACATTCATCACTGCCTGCCTGTAAGCCAAACACATTTGTTGATGTTATATATTGAACGCATTAATCACTGCCTGCCTGTACAGCCAAACACATTTGTTGATGTCATATATTGAACGCATTAATCACTGCCTGCCCGTACAGTCAAACACATTTGTTGATATCACACATTGAACACATTAATCACTGCCTGCCTGTACAGTCAAACACATTTGTTGATGTCATACATTGAACTCATTAATCACTGCCTGCCTGTACAGCCAAACACATTTGTTGATGTCATATATTGAACGCATTAATCACTGCCTGCCTGTACAGCCAAACACATTTGTTGATGTCATATATTTAACACATTAATTACTGCCAGCCTGTACAGCCAAACACATTTGTTGATGTCATACATTGAACACATTAATCACTGCCTGCCTGTAAGCCAAACACATTTGTTGATGTTATATATTGAACGCATTAATCACTGCCTGCCTGTACAGCCAAACACATTTGTTGATGTCATATATTGAACGCATTAATCACTGCCTGCCTGTACAGCCAAACACATTTGTTGATGTCATACATTGAATGCATTAATCACTGCCTGCCTGTACAGCCAAACACATTTGTTGATGTCACACATTGAACGCATTAATCACTGCCTGCCTGTACAGCCAAACACATTTGTTGATGTCATACATTGAACACATTAATCACTGCCTGCCTGTACAGCCAAACACATTTGTTGATGTCATACATTGAACACATTAATCACTGCCTGCCTGTAAGCCAAACACATTTGTTGATGTCACACATTGAACACATTCATCACTGCCTGCCTGTACAGCCAAACACATTTGTTGATGTCACACATTGAACACATTCACCACTGCCTGCCTGTACAGCCAAACACATTTGTTGATGTCACACATTGAACACATTCACCACTGCCTGCCTGTAAGCCAAACACATTTGTTGATGTCACACATTGAACACATTCACCACTGCCTGCCTGTAAGCCAAACACATTTGTTGATGTCACACATTGAACCCATTAATCACTGCCTGCCTGTAAGCCAAACACATTTGTTGATGTCACACATTGAACACATTAATCACTGCCTGCCTGTAAGCCAAACACATTTGTTGATGTCACACATTGAACACATTAATCACTGCCTGCCTGTAAGCCAAACACATTTGTTGATGTCACACATTGAACCCATTAATCACTGCCTGCCTGTAAGCCAAACACATTTGTTGATGTCACACATTGAACACATTAATCACTGCCTGCCTGTAAGCCAAACACATTTGTTGATGTCACACATTGAACACATTAATCACTGCCTGCCTGTAAGCCAAACACATTTGTTGATGTCACACATTGAACACATTAATCACTGCCTGCCTGTAAGCCAAACACACATTTGTTGATGTCACACATTGAACACATTAATCACTGCCTGCCTGTAAGCCAAACACATTTGTTGATGTCATACATTGAACACATTAATCACTGCCTGCCTGTACAGCCAAACACATTTGTTGATGTCATACATTGAACACATTAATCACTGCCTGCCTGTAAGCCAAACATATTTGTTGATGTCACACATTGAATGCATTAATCACTGCCTACCTGTACAGTCAAACACATTTGTTGATGTCACAAATTGAACACATTCATCACTGCCTGCCTGTAAGCCAAACACATTTGTTGATGTCACACATTGAACACATTCACCACTGCCTGCCTGTAAGCCAAACACATTTGTTGATGTCACACATTGAACCCATTAATCACTGCCTGCCTGTAAGCCAAACACATTTGTTGATGTCACACATTGAACACATTAATCACTGCCTGCCTGTAAGCCAAACACATTTGTTGATGTCACACATTGAACACATTAATCACTGCCTGCCTGTAAGCCAAACACATTTGTTGATGTCACACATTGAACACATTCACCACTGCCTGCCTGTAAGCCAAACACATTTGTTGATGTCACACATTGAACCCATTAATCACTGCCTGCCTGTAAGCCAAACACATTTGTTGATGTCACACATTGAACACATTAATCACTGCCTGCCTGTAAGCCAAACACATTTGTTGATGTCACACATTGAACACATTAATCACTGCCTGCCTGTAAGCCAAACACATTTGTTGATGTCACACATTGAACACATTAATCACTGCCTGCCTGTACAGTCAAACACATTTGTTGATGTCACACATTGAACACATTCACCACTGCCTGCCTGTAAGCCAAACACATTTGTTGATGTCATACATTGAACCCATTAATCACTGCCTGCCTGTACAGCCAAACACATTTGTTGATGTCATACATTGAACACATTAATCACTGCCTGCCCGTACAGTCAAACACATTTGTTGATGTCACACATTGAACACATTAATCACTGCCTGCCTGTACAGCCAAACACATTTGTTGATGTCATATATTGAACGCATTAATCACTGCCTGCCTGTACAGCCAAACACATTTGTTGATGTCATATATTGAACGCATTAATCACTGCCTGCCCGTACAGCCAAACACATTTGTTGATGTCACACATTGAACACATTAATCACTGCCTGCCTGTACAGCCAAACACATTTGTTGATGTCACACATTGAACACATTAATCACTGCCTGCCTGTAAGCCAAACACATTTTTGATGTCAACATTGAACCCATTAATCACTGCCTGTCTGTCGCCAAACACATTTGTTCAACATTGAACACATATGTCATACACATTGAACACATTCATCACTGGCTGCCTGTACAGCCAAACACATTTGTTGATGTCATACATTGAACACATTCATCACTGCCTGCCTCTACAGCCAAACACATTTGTTGATGTAGTACATTGAACACATTCATCACTGCCTGCCTGTACAGCCAAACACATTTGTTGATGTCATACATTGAACACATTTATCACTGCCTGCCTGTACAGCCAAACACATTTGTTGATGTCACACATTGAACACATTCACCACTGCCTGCCTGTAAGCCAAACACATTTGTTGATGTCACACATTGAACACATTCACCACTGCCTGCCTTTAAGCCAAACACATTTGTTGATATCACACATCGAACACATTCACCACTGCCTGCCTGTACAGCCAAACACATTTGTTGATGTCACACATTGAACACTTTCACCACTGCCTGCCTGTAAGCCAAACACATTTGTTGATGTCAAACATTGAACACATTCACCACTGCCTGCATGTAAGCCAAACACATTTGTTGATGTCAAACATTGAACACATTCACCACTGCCTGCCTGTAAGCCAAACACATTTGTTGATGTCACACATTGAACCCATTAATCACTGCCTGCCTGTAAGCCAAACACATTTGTTGATGTCACACATTGAACACATTAATCACTGCCTGCCTGTAAGCCAAACACATTTGTTTATGTCACACATTGAACACATTAATCACTGCCTGCCTGTAAGCCAAACACATTTGTTGATGTCATACATTGAACACATTAATCACTGCCTGCCTGTAAGCCAAACACATTTGTTGATGTCATACATTGAACACATTAATCACTGCCTGCCTGTACAGTCAAACACATTTGTTGATGTCATACATTTAACACATTAATTACTGCCAGCCTGTACAGCCAAACACATTTGTTGATGTCATACATTGAACTCATTCATCACTGCCTGCCTGTACAGCCAAACACATTTGTTGATGTCAGTACATTGAACACATTAATCACTGCCTGCCTGTAAGCCAAACACATTTGTTGATGTCATACATTGAACACATTAATCACTGCCTGCCTGTACAGCCAAACACATTTGTTGATGTCATATATTGAACGCATTAATCACTGCCTGCCTGTACAGCCAAACACATTTGTTGATGTCATATATTGAACGCATTAATTACTGCCTGCCTGTACAGTCAAACACATTTGTTGATGTCATACATTGAACACATTAATCACTGCCTGCCTGTAAGCCAAACACATTTGTTGATGTTATATATTGAACGCATTAATCACTGCCTGCCTGTACAGCCAAACACATTTGTTGATGTCATATATTGAACGCATTAATCACTGCCTGCCTGTACAGCCAAACACATTTGTTGAAGTCATACATTGAATGCATTAATCATTGCCTGCCTGTAAGCCAAACACATCTGTTGATGTCATACATTGAACGCATTAATCACTGCCTGCCTGTACAGCCAAACACATTTGTTGATGTCATACATTGAACGCATTAATCACTGCCTGCCTGTACAGCCAAACACATTTGTTGATGTCATACATTGAACGCATTAATCATTGCCTGCCTGTACAGTCAAACACATTTGTTGATGTCACAAATTGAACACATTCATCACTGCCTGCCTGTACAGCCAAACACATTTGTTGATGTCGCACATTGAACACATTCACCACTGGCTGCCTGTAAGCCAAACACATTTGTTGATGTCACACATTGAACACATTCACCACTGCCTGCCTGTAAGCCAAACACATTTGTTGATGTCACACATTGAACACATTCACCACTGCCTGCCTGTAAGCCAAACACATTTGTTGATGTCACACAATGAACCCATTAATCACTGCCTGCCTGTAAGCCAAACACATTTGTTGGTGTCACACATTGAACACATTAATCACTGCCTGCCTGTAAGCCAAACACATTTGTTGATGTCACACATTGAACACATTAATCACTGCCTGCCTGTAAGCCAAACATATTTGTTGATGTCACACATTGAATGCATTAATCACTGCCTACCTGTACAGTCAAACACATTTGTTGATGTCACAAATTGAACACATTCATCACTGCCTGCCTGTAAGCCAAACACATTTGTTGATGTCACACATTGAACACATTCACCACTGCCTGCCTGTACAGCCAAACACATTTGTTGATGTCACACATTGAACGCATTAATCACTGCCTGCCTGTAAGCCAAACACATTTGTTGATGTCACACATTGAACACATTAATCACTGTCTGCCTGTAAGCCAAACACATTTGTTGAAGTCATACATTGAATGCATTAATCACTGCCTGCCTGTAAGCCAAACACATTTGTTGATGTCATACATTGAACGCATTAATCACTGCTCTGCCTGTACAGCCAAACACATTTGTTGATGTCTATACATTGAACGATTAATCACTGCCTGCCTGTACAGTCAAACACATTTGTTGATGTCACAAATTGAACACATTCATCACTGCCTGCCTGTACAGCCAAACACATTTGTTGATGTCGCACATTGAACACATTCACCACTGGCTGCCTGTAAGCCAAACACATTTGTTGATGTCACACATTGAACACATTCACCACTGCCTGCCTGTAAGCCAAACACATTTGTTGACGTCACACATTGAACCCATTAATCACTGCCTGCCTGTAAGCCAAACACATTTGTTGATGTCACACATTGAACACATTAATCACTGGCTGCCTGTAAGCCAAACACATTTGTTGATGTCACACATTGAACACATTCACCACTGCCTGCCTGTAAGCCAAACACATTTGTTGATGTCACACATTGAACACATTCACCACTGCCTGCCTGTAAGCCAAACACATTTGTTGACCGTCACACATTGAACGCATTAATCACTGCCTGCCTGTAAGCCAAACACATCTGTTGATGTCATACATTGAGGCGCATTAATCACTGCCTGCCTGTACAGCCAAACACACTTGTTGATGTCATACATTGAACGGCATTAATCACTGCCTGCCTGTACAGCCAAACACATTTGTTGATGTCATACATTGAACGCATTAATCACTGCCTGCCTGTACAGTCAAACACATTTGTTGATGTCACAAATTGAACACATTCATCACTGCCTGCCTGTACAGCCAAACACATTTGTTGATGTCGCACATTGAACACATTCACCACTGTGCTGCCTGTAAGCCAAACACATTTGTTGATGTCACACATTGAACACATTCACTCACTGCCTGCCTGTAAGCCAAACACATTTGTTGATGTCACACATTGAACACATTCACCACTGCCTGCCTGTAAGCCAAACACATTTGTTGATGTCACACATTGAACCCATTCATCACTGCCTGCCTGTAAGCCAAACACATTTGTTGATGTCACACATTGAACACATTCACCACTGCCTGCCTGTAAGCCAAACACATTTGTTGATGTCACACATTGAACTCATTAATCACTGCCTGCCTGTAAGCCAAACACATTTGTTGATGTCACACATTGAACACATTCACCACTGCCGCCTGTAAGCCAAACATATTTGTTGATGTCATACATTGAACACATTAATCACTGCCTGCCTGTAAGCCAAACACATTTGTTGATGTGTCATACATTGAACACATTCAACACTGCCTGCCTGTACAGCCTGTAAATAAACACATTTGTTGATGTCACACAATGAACACATTCACCACTGCCTGCCTGTAAGCCAAACACATTTGTTGATGTCACACATTGAACGCATTCACCACTGCCTGCCTGTAAGCCAAACACATTTGTTGATGTCACACATTGAACACATTCACCACTGCCTGCCTGTACAGCCAAACACATTTGTTGATGTCACACATTGAACGCATTCACCACTGCCTGCCTGTAAGCCAAACACATTTGTTGATGTCACACATTGAACACATTCACCACTGACTGCATGTAAGCCAAACACATTTGTTGATGTCAAACATTGAACACATTCATCACTGCCTGCCTGTACAGCCAAACACATTTGTTGATGTCACACATTGAACACATTCATCACTGCCTGCCTGTAAGCCAAACACATTTGTTGATGTCATACATTGAACACATTCAACACTGCCTGCCTGTAAGCCAAACACATTTGTTGATGTCATACATTGAACACATTCATCACTGCCTGCCTGTACAGTCAAACACATTTGTTGATGTCATACATTGAACAAATTCATCACTGCCTGCCTGTACAGTCAAACACATTTGTTGATGTCATACATTGAACACATTCATCACTGCCTGCCTGTACAGTCAAACACATTTGTTGATGTCATACATTGAACACATTCACCACTGCCTGCCTGTAAGCCAAACACATTTGTTGATGTCACACATTAAACACATTCACCATTGCCTGCCTGTAAGCCAAACACATTTGTTGATATCACACATCGAACACATTCACCACTGCCTGCCTGTACAGCCAAACATATTTGTTGATGTCGCACATTGAACACTTTCACCACTGCCTGCATGTAAGCCAAACACATTTGTTGATGTCACACATTGAACACATTCACCACTGCCTGCCTGTAAGCCAAACACATTTATTGATGTCACACATTGAACCCATTAATCACTGCCTGCCTGTACAGCCAAACACATTTGTTGATGTCGCACATTGAACACATTCACCACTGGCTGCCTGTAAGCCAAACACATTTGTTGATGTCACACATTGAACACATTCACCACTGCCTGCCTGTAAGCCAAACACATTTGTTGATGTCACACAATGAACCCATTAATCAATGCCTGCCTGTAAGCCAAACACATTTGTTGATGTCACACATTGAACACATTCATCACTGCCTGCCTGTACAGCCAAACACATTTGTTGATGTCACACATTGAACACATTCACCACTGCCTGCCTGTAAGCTAAACACATTTGTTGATGTCACACATTGAACTCATTAATCACTGCCTGCCTGTACAGCCAAACACATTTGTTGATGTCACACATTGAACACATTCACCACTGCCCGCCTGTAAGCCAAACATATTTGTTGATGTCATACATTGAACACATTAATCACTGCCTGCCTGTAAGCCAAACACATTTGTTGATGTCATACATTGAACACATTCAACACTGCCTGCCTGTAAGCCAAACACATTTGTTGATGTCACACAATGAACACATTCTACTGTATAATAATGAAACACTGCCTGCCTGTACAGCCAAACACATTTGTTGATGTCACTCATTGAACACATTCACCACTGCCTGCCTGTGCCAAACACATTTGTTGATGTCACACATTGAACACATTCACCACTGCCTGCCTGTACAGCCAAACACATTTGTTGATGTCACACATTGAACACATTCACCACTGCCTGCCTGTAAGCCAAACACATTTGTTGATGTCACACATTGAACACATTCACCACTGCTGCATGTAAGCCAAACACATTTGTTGATGTCACACATTGAACACATTCATCACTGCCTGCCTGTTACAGCCAAACACATTTGTTGATGTCACACATTGAACACATTCATCACTGCCTGCCTGTACAGCCAAACACATTTGTTGATGTCACACATTGAACACATTCATCACTGCCTGCCTGTAAGCCAAACACATTTGTTGATGTCATACATTGAACACATTCATCACTGCCTGCCTGTACAGTCAAACACATTTGTTGATGTCATACATTGAACAAATTATCACTGCCTGCCTGTACAGTCAAACACATTTGTTGATGTCATACATTGAACACATTCATCACTGCCTGCCTGTACAGCCAAACACATTTGTTGATGTCACACATTGAA
>BSQZ01000063.1:3757856-3899174 GCA_033239005.1 Lamellibrachia satsuma | reverse complement strand
CACAACGGGTGAGTCTCCCTGCTTGCTACATTTGACTAGAATGTTAGAACTAAACGTTATGAATTCTGACTAATTCATAGCAACTACAATTATGACTAACGTCTCATTTAGATGTGTTGATTATATTTGTTACGCTAATGTGCAAGTTGCTCCTTTGAAGCAGGGCTGTTTTGGTATTGTCCATTGCTCGACTGTTTTCAGCCCTGAGTGGGAAATGTATTGAGATAGCCTACTGGACAATTTCGGGAGCTGCGCAAATGATTCTGCAGCAACCAGAGTCAGTTGGACAGGGCCACAGCTCTTCAAAACGTTCTCTGTACACACCAATCCCATCACCAGGGTGATGTTTTCAACGAAGCATTGCGTCTCTGGTAGGTCCAATTCTCAAGTATATTTCTTTGGAAAATATTCAAATATACCTGGAAAAGTTTTGTTTCATGATGATGACCATGTCACATTTATGGGTTGATTTTTAGTGGGCCATCATTTACATATATTGTGACATCCAAAGTTCTATACAGTATACAAGTAAAAGCTTGGTTTTCTTTTTAAGTAATCCAAGTTGAAGCATTGATTATGATCATATCAGTTTTAGTTTGATATGACGCGGCTTACCAGTATCAGGGCCTTGAAATATTGAAAGTGAATCACTGTAGCTCACTGCTGTGTTTACAGTGTGCTCTGAGTACAACCATGTACATTCGTGGAACGTGATCTGATTCCTTGGCAATACCAGCACACCGCCCGGCTCAGTGGCCTTGGAATCATTCAAGTTTATCTCCATAGAGAGGGTGGAACCACAACTTCAGTATATCCACAGTAACAACTTTGGTAAGTCAGGATCTAGAATTTGACAGGATCTAGAATTACAAGAATTATATATTTCAGTAAATTAGATTATATATTAATATAAGTAATAACTTTTTTTATTGGAAAACTGGACAACCCCTTTTTTGTGGATCCGATCAGTTGTACTTAGTTGCTTAGTAGCTTTTTACAGCACTCACAACTGTCAGAAGGTACTAGAGACAGCGGTCGCCAAAAACTTAGTCATAGTAAAGACATAATAAAAGGAAACTTGCAGCAAATAAAATATAGACGCCAAACAGTTGTACTTAGTTTCCGATGAAAGACCAATCTGGAGAGGACTTATTGCGTACTAGGTGAGCAGTCATAGTCGCAACCACAGCTGACAGCGAGAGAGAGGCAATATGCATTTTACTACATTGAACAGCCAGTGCATCCTTTCTCCGTTCTCTCAAACCGGTTTGCCTGTCAAGGAAATTCTTCAATATTAACTTACTAGTACAACCATTCTCAATTCTTTTAGACAAATGGTCGTTTATTACAAGGAAATGCTTCTAAATGAACTGCCAAAGCATCGTTCTTTGTTCTGGAAAATAGATTGTTTTAAATGGTCAAGCAGCTTTCTGTCAGTTAAAAAAAAAATTCTAAATTAAGTTATTTTGTAATTTCTGTAAAATATTATAATGATCAAATTACAACACTGACTGATATGTATTGCCTGTATAGACTTGATGTCATCATTCCAGGTGCCACCATCAAACCTCAGTCACAAAAGTCAGTACACACCATGACTACATCAGTGGACGACACAGAGCCTTTCGATTACACAACAATTGGCGTACCAGCAGTAAAGACGTCAGGCGTCGGTGTCACCTGGGTCAAACCACACAAGGATGAGAACATCGACAGCGTAAGTTCTTGGCTCATGCTGATTATTGCACTCACAGCCAAGTCAGTCTTTGCGCAGACATTACAGCTTACTTGAAGTGTAAAGTGATTGTTGTACTCACAGCCCAGTCAGTCTTTACACAGATATTACAGCTTACTTGAAGTGTAAAGTGATTATTGTACTCACAGCCAAGTCAGTCTTTATTCCGACATTACAGCTGACTCGAATTGAAAAATTATTCTTCCACTCATATACCAGTGAGTCTTTATATAGGCCATACAACTGACTCGAAGTGTCAAAAAATTATTGCACTCACATACCAGTGAGTCTCTATACAGATATTACAGCTGACTTGTAGTGTAAAGTGATTTTTGCACTCGCAACCCGGTTAGTCTTTCAAGGACATTACAGCTTACTAGAAGTGTAAAGAGCTCTCTTGCTTTTGCATTAAAAACACGCGGGAAGGAGTTGTAGACCGAACTGCCCCAGGTATATGGGTAGCTGTCTTGCCCCAGGGGCACCAAGATGGCTTTTTGGGGTATTTTTACTGCTGCAAATGTTGATCCTTTTATGGTCGTCGGCACACTGCTTCAAATGTTCATCCTATCATTCCACTAGTATTCAACAGATGTGTAATATAGATGTAATGTTTGGTCGAATTATATATATTTTTGGAATGGAACCATTGGTTGATTCAGACAGAAAAGAAGCATTTAAGTAGACAGGTTTTCTTACACCTATGTGTAACAAGATATTTGTAAAAAAATGTGTAACATATTCACATGGCCTGCATTAAAAGAAACTGTAGAAAATTTGACCCATTCATTTATTGGCTTTTGGGATGATGAAATGACGACATCTGTTAATATCATTGCAGACACAATGGGTCAGCTCTTTACTCCATCTCTCGTGAGTAGTACGTCACCACGAAGAAGTGAGTTGGTTGTTGTGCATCAATCAGCTGAGATTTTCCCAGAAGCATATGGTAAGTGAGCAAGGAATATATATTTAGACTGAATTAATATTACACCATTAATTATTTCAATACTATGCGGGAAAGTTCATTTTGGCAAAAGTGTACCCTGTACGTGAAAACGCCCACATACAAATATATTTATGGTTACCTTTGTTAAATTTAATTTATATAAATGTTATAACTTATTGTATTATTAAAAAAATACCGTTGCAGTCGACGGTCCAACATAATGAAGATATTGCCATATGGTTTCTCCTGGAAGTGTTTAAGGACAATCAATGCAGACTGTTCTGGCGACACAGCAAATGATCAAGTGTTGACTGAATTAATACCATTCAGTGAACCATGTGTAGGTGTTAAATCTGTTAGTGACCCGCCACCACCCGATCTACACACTGGGTAGTGGGTCCAGGAAGTGTATGGAAGGAGACCATTTTCTTGCTGAAGCTATCTGCCGCATTTGATACCATTGGTCACAGGACAACTTATTAAAAGTGTGTCAATGTGGTGTGGCATATCTGGAACAGAGCTGGTTCTCATAATATTTAACTGATAGATGCAAAAGAATGAAGATAGCGAATTGTTTCTCAGCTACGCTCCCTACTTCACGTAATGTTCCTCAGGGTGTTTCACTCTCTACGCTACTCTACTTGGCTCAGTTATCCAACGTCACAACTTGGATCACCAAGTGTATGCTAATAAATCACAGACCTATGCTATTTTGGCTACATGAGATACAAATCACTTCCAAAACTAGCTCAGGGATTGTCTCCACAAAATCTTCCATTGGATGACAGAGACCACATTAAAGTTAAATGCAAGTAAATCCGAGTTAGTTATTATTGGTGGGGTAAATTTTGCATGTCTATTTGAATCGATTAGGTGCGCACAATATGTTGCAAGACGTTTCCTTATGTGTCAGACTTTAGATTGCATGTAGAGAAGCACAGTAAAATCAAAACGTGTGGAAAGCATTAGCTTAACAGTGTCGCCTGGCTGTTCTTCGATGAGAACAAATTTGCATGTTTGCTGGAGTGCCATAAAACACTAATATTATATAGCCTTTTTGTTTAGGGAGTGACGTAGAGTGATATAATGAAAGCACTGATTTACTAAAATGCAAGGAAGGACATCAACGTAATAATTTACATGTAATTGATTACGGATTGACAGACGTTTGCTACGATGACAATAAAACTGATGCCGATTGACCAACGAATGCGAATCGAGAATAATAACCTGAATCTGAATATGTAATGATCGATGTACTTTTGTTTAAAAAATAAGAGTCCAATGACGTGAGTGACACTTAGCATTATCTGCTATTTGGTTGCACCTCCTATCGGTCGCTGGAGAGACCAATCCACAGTCACCGGGTCTCTTATGGTTACATATCGAGCAGCTCTCAGGGGAGAGATTTGTCGGCCCCCAGACCTTCCTGTAGTTCTCCAGCCAAACTACTGACAATCCCTATATGTTGAGCTTGTAACCTCCTATGACAACACGACAACCCGTTTATATAGTAGGTAAACCTATTTAGCTGAATTTGTGGTGTGAACTCTTGAAACAGGTTAACTTTACATTTAACTGATATAACAACTACTAATTAAACAATTTAGTTAATTAGAATGTTTCTTATATGGCATAGTTCATGTTGTAATGCTGCAAAGTGTATAACATGCATAAATAATATTACTAGTCTATGTTATTGATATTGAATTATGCAGATCTAGTGGTGAAATTATGCGCATGCGCCGGAAGTGATCACTCTAAGATGGCGTCTACTAGAACGTTGGCCGTGTAATTGATATCAACAACCCTACAAAACCCTGTCTTAGGAATACAACACACTCCAAGTGGAAAAGGTTTATTATATTGGCAATAGTATCATCGAACAGTTGTGATAACTGGTATGTCTGTTTATTATCTATGCATCTAGCAATTCCCACCGCCGTTACTTTGTTAACTGTTACGTTAGCCAACAATAAGCCAAAACGCATAGAAAGTGTCTCGTCTCCTTGCCAGCAACAGTCTAGCCAAATTTTCGTGCGACTAATACACAGTCATGAGTTGCATCAGAAGCAGAAAAACATAGTTGTCACTAATAAGTAATCTGTCCCAATACATTAATCAAAACTCCATATGAAATGATCAATCGTTTGTAGAATGAATAAAATATGTATCAGAATTAAAACCATATCAAATATGTGTACTCCGTAGTATAGATATTATTTATCTACAAAGCCAAACAATGTTTATACACAAACCTTCCGCATTCTGGTAGGTCACAAAGTCCCTGTTTATAATGCTCCTTTTGTTAGTAGCTGTCTCGAATCATCTCTTTCTTCACCAATTTCGTCCGACTGGCTGTCAACGCAATGCATTTCTACCTATCTAGATGAGATCAGCTTTTACAGAGAACACCACAGGAAGCACGCAGCGTGTGCTATTGATATACAACGTATGTTGAAGCAGATAACATGCACTCCAACACGGATGTAGCTCACGAAATGCTATCTTGCACACTCCTCCATATTTCTCCAATTGATCATTCTTCGGTCATGGTAGGCCGTACACCGTATACCAATTTTTGGAAGAAGAATCACCAACTTCGCATGGATTGCTATATAAGACACGCTAAATGCAAGAACTCCCGCATGCTGGCTGGTAAACAGGAATGAACCATTGTGGTCTGTTGTCTGTGCTGGCGGAAGTAATCAACGAACTACGACACGCATTGTCCATGCGCTCGGACGGCGTTGTCCTGTTTGCATAACATAATCTATTGCAGCACCACGCCTTGACACCTGTCAACGCCCTGAATGATTTTGTAATCCTCACTTAGAAGCGCAATTTCTATGTCGCAATTATTCTGGTATCCTAATTGTATCGACACATGCGTGTTGTTCTATTGAGGATACGTAATCGTTCTGTTTACAGCAATTTTCTCAACATGGTTACACCAAAAAATAATAGTACGCATCAGTTAGTGTACGTTCAGTGTTCAAAGTGTTTTACACTTCACCCCTAGCACACCTGTTCATTCCAACTCCATCTCGACTTCTCTGGGAAGCACTCAGTCATGCTGCAGTTACTGCTCGAAGACCATTCGTACGTATAATCACCACTGCATATAGCCAGATACTCATTCATACAAACGAATGAGCTGTGGCAACGTTCGGTGAAACAAATTGCCAAAGCTTCGAAACGGCAGCAAGACGGTTCAAGCTAGGGTTTTCACGACTGGGAGCCTGACGTTCTATCTGGAACGTTGTCACGCCCCATTCGATGGGAGAGAAGGAGAAGGGTCAGAGAAGAAGCGAGGAAGGGAGAGGAGGCAGCGCGGTAGGGAGATATGCCGTTTGTTTGTTAATGCAGACATGTACAAGTGTTTAGCAATATTTAATATGGCCATGTTTCGCACCACGCTGTAGCTTACTCATGCGCGCATCTTACTGCTAACACTAGTACGAAAAGTAAAATAATAAACCGCGCAAAAACAAATGTTGCAACATAGGCCTCTATAGCTCAATGCGGATACCAGCTCATATCACGGCATGAGGCTTTTATTAAACGTCGGCAGGGAAGCGTGCCTGCGTATCAGTGTTTGTTACACACGTGTATCCTGGTACAAAGTCAACACTTGTGTCGCACGCGGTGTCTTTGATGGGGAGCGTTGAATGCTATATCAAAGATGATTGATTGTTTGCTATAATGTTTACATCATCTAACGTGTGTCCTGGAACGAAACTAGCATTGGTATCGCATCAAAGAGACGTCGGAGTCGTGCATCAGTGCTTCACTTGACCTGGATGGAGGCAGAGTCTTGTAAGAGCAGTTGCTGTAGACGTGGGCGAATGGATGAAGATTGGGTGACGTCGAGCAAGACAAATATGTATTTGGGCAGCGGTTTGATGCTGCCGAGCGCCGTCGTCATGAGTTCGCTGTCGTCGATGAACTGTCGCATCAAACATACGACTACATTGTCGCCGTTGTCGAAGCCTCCTATTTTCGACGTGTTTCAACAGTTGACTGCAAACTTAGCGCGAGATTATCGCGAAGCCGCCCTGGCAATAGACAAAGCGTGTTGGATTTACAGTGAGCTCACAGTTGTTCTAATAAATCAGTATTTGCGCTGAGTAGTAATGGCTTATGTTTTGGTAACCAGATTGATTTGTTTAATGTTTTTATTTATACTTTCACTGAACATCCTTCTTGTCAAAGGATATTTGATTTTTTTATGAGCATGCTGTAGTCAAGAAAAGTACGTCGTTTATATAAGTACAACCATATGGTAAAATGAATATTGCTCAAACAAAGATACATATGAGAGATTGATTTTGTAAATATTTAGCAAATATTATATTTAAATAATGTTTTTTCTCATAAGCAATTTATACACTGCTTATCAAAATATTGACCATATTATTGGATTTATTAAACATAACTTTGTTTTACCAAACTAAATGTGCTTTTCCTCTTTTTTCACGAATGTTCATGGGTTAGGTTCAGGTAAAATATTGTTGTTTCACTCTTTCTGTTTTTTCTTTCCATAGTTTTCTATCGGCTGCCCCCTCTCCATCTTTCATCTTCCTCCTCTCCATCTTTCATCTTCCCCCGATCTTCTCATATCCCACCTCACGCAGTCCTTCGATCTTAGCTGTTCGTTCCCCTTTTCTTCATGCTTGAAGTTTTTCATCTTTCTCTTCCACTCTCTTTACTAGTATGTCTGCACCCATACTTACCATGTGGCCTGGCCATTTCATCTTGCTTCTCACCAATCTTCCTGTTGAACTGTTTTGTTGCATCACATATTTCCTCAGGTCGTCCATTCTTCTTTCGTCAACCCTCTTTGTTCTTGTTATTCGACAAAACCAGAACCAACTTTCAGCTGCTGTTGTTGTTCTGTCGACGCCACTGTCCCCAGATGCAGATTAAGGCATGCTTGTGTAACACAAACTCTCAGGACTTTCCTTTTCAGCTTTTTCAAAATGTTTCTGTCCAACATGACTCTCTCTACCTTTCCCCGAGCATTCGCTCCCTGTTTTATCCGGCATCGCATTTCTACCTCTGAATGCTCATCCTCATTAACCATTCCTCCAAGTTACACAAAGCCATCCACTTGGTTGAACTCCTTATCATCCAAACTAATGTTCAAATCCTGTATCTGATGTCAAACCCACATCTCTTCTGTCTTCTCCCGGCTCATTATCGGTCCGTGCTTCTTGAACATCCCCTTCCATTGCTCCAACACTTCCTTTAGTTCTTGTTTTTGTCTGCTATCATGGCCAGATCGTTTGCATACATCCCCTTCCTGAGAACATCCTTCTTGCTGAACTTCCTGCTGATTAGTGCCACCACCATGATAAAGAGTAAAGGGTCATTTCCTTGCCTCTAACCGATGTTAACTTTAAACTCTTCCGACAACCCATATCCAACCACAACTCTTCTTTTTGTTCTCAGGAACATGACAGTTCTGGGTGTTGCTCGCCATGACACAGAACTGACTAAATACAACCAACTCATTACAAAGTCAGACTCCCAGATAAGTACAAAAGGTGTTGGAATGAACAGGTCAGCCAGGAGTGAACTGTTAAGCACGTTGAACAATCCCAAGAGTGGATACAGTGCTGTGTAAACATAAACATGCCTTTACTTTAGGTCTTTTTACAGGTGCTGCGGCAGCCAGGAACAATTTTGGTGGACCGAGAGTGAACAATATCAAGGGTTACTTCAATCGGATCGCGCTTGCCTATCCCCACTTTGTGTGTTTGTACAGGTTGGTGTCATAAGTAGACATAACCGCCTTGGAAGCAGGCCATTCATGGTGCTCTTGCAAATTCATTGGATTATGAGTGAAACAGACATTGCAAAAACTGTAATAATAAATTGTGGGGGAGGGGAGAATGTCACATTAGATTGAGAAACTAACTTTTACACTTGTTCTAATAAATCAGTATTTGCGCTGAGTAGTAATGGCTTATGTTTTGGTAACCAGATTGATTTGTTTAATGTTTTTATTTATACTTTCACTGTACATCCTTCTTGTCAAAGGATATTTGATTTTTATGAGCATGCTGTAGTCAAGAAAAGTACGTCGTTTATATGAGTACAACCATATGGTAAAATGCATATTGCTCAAACAGAGATACATATGAGAGATTGATTTTGTAAATATTTAGCAAATATTCTATTGAAATAATGTTTTTTCTCATAAGCAATTTATACACTGCTTATGAAAATGTTGACCATATTATTGGATTTATTAAACATAAGTTTTTTTACCAAACTAACGGTGCTTTTCCTCTTTTTTCACTGATGTTCATGGGTTAGGTTCAGGTAAAATATTGTCGAGTCACTCTTTCTGTTTTTTCTTTCCATACTTTTCTATCGGCTGCCCCCTCTCCATCTTTCATCTTCCCCCGATCTTCTCATATCCCACCTCACGCAGTCCTTCGATCTTAGCTGTTCGTTCCCCTTTTCTTGCATCCTTGATGTTTTTTCACCTTTCTCTTCCACTCTCTTTACTAGTATGTCTGCATCCATCCTTACCATGTGGCCTGGCCATTTCACCTTGCTTCTCACCAATCTTCCTGTTGAACTGTTTTGTTGCATCACATATTTCCTCAGGTCGTTCATCCTTCTTTCGTCAACCCTCTTTGTTCGTGTTATTCGACAAAACCAGAACCAACTTTCAGCTGCTGTTGTTGTTCTGTCAACGCCACTGTCTCCAGATACAGATTAAGGCATGCTTGTGTAACACAAGCTCTCAGGACTTTCCTTTTCAGCTTTTTCAAAATGTTTCTGTCCAACATGACTCCCTCTACCTTTCCCCGAGCATTCGCTCCCTGTTGTATCCGGCATCGCATTTCTACCTCTGAATGCTCATCCTCATTAACCATTCCTCCAAGTTACACAAAGCCATCCACTTGGTTGAACTCCTTATCATCCAAACTAATGTTCAAGTCCTCTCTCTGATGTCAAACCCACATCTCTTCTGTCTTCTCCCGGCTCATTATCGGTCCGTGCTTCTTGAACATCCCCTTCCATTGCTCCAACACTTCCTTTAGTTCTTGTTTTTTGTCTGCTATCATGGCCAGATCGTTTGCATACATCCCCTTCCTAAGAACATCCTTCTTGCTGAACTTCCTGCTGATTAGTGCCACCACCATGATAAAGAGTAAAGGGTCATTTCCTTGCCTCTAACCGATGTTAACTTTAAACTCTTCCGACAACCCATATCCAACCACAACTCTTCTTTTTGTTCTCAGGAACATGACAGTTCTGGGTGTTGCACGCCATGACACAGAACTGACTAAATACAACCAACTCATTTAAAGTCAGACTACAAGATTAGTACAAAATGTGTTGGAATGAACAGGTCAGCCAGGGAGTGAACTGTTAAACACGTTGAACAATCCCAATGAGTGGATACAGTGCTGTGTAAACATAAACATGCCTTTACTTTAGGTCTTTTTACAGGTGCTGCGGCAGCCAGGAACAATTTTGGTGGACCGAGAGTGAACAATATCAAGGGTTACTTCAATCGGATCGCGCTTGCCTATCCCCACTTTGTGTGTTTGTACAGGTTGGTGTCATAAGTAGACATAACCGCCTTGGAAGCAGGCCATTCATGGTGCTCTTGCAAATTCATTGGATTATGAGTGAAACAGACATTGCAAAAACTGTAACAATGAATTGTGGGGGAGGGGAGAATGTCACATTAGATTGAGAAACTAACTTTTACACTTGTTCTAATAAATCAGTATTTGCGCTGAGTAGTAATGGCTTATGTTTTGGTAACCAGATTGATTTGTTTAATGTTTTTATTTATACTTTCACTGTACATCCTTCTTGTCAAAGGATATTTGATTTTTATGAGCATGCTGTAGTCAAGAAAAGTACGTCGTTTATATGAGTACAACGATATGGTTAAATGCATGTTGCTCAAACAGAGATATATATGAGAGATTGATTTTGTAAATATTTAGCAAATATTCTATTGAAATAATGTTTTTTCTCATAAGCAATTTATACAGTGCTTATGAAAATGTTGACCATATTATTGGATTTATTAAACATAACTTTTTTTACCAAACTAAAGGTGCTTTTCCTCTTTTTCACTGATGTTCATGGGTTAGGTTCAGGTAAAATATTGTCGAGTCACTCTTTCTGTTTTTTCTTTCCATACTTTTCTATCGGCTGCCCCCTCTCCATCTTTCATCTTCCCCTCATCTTCATATCCCATCTTCATATCCACCTCACGCAGTCCTTCGATCTTAGCTGTTCGTTCCCCTTTTCTTGCATCCTTGATGTTTTTTCACCTTTTCTTCCACTCTCTTTACTAGTATGTCTGCATCCATCCTTACCATGTGGCCTGCCCATTTCACCTTGCTTCTCACCAATCTTCCTGTTGAACTGTTTTGTTGCATCACATATTTCCTCAGGTCGTTCATCCTTCTTTCGTCAACCCTCTTTGTTCGTGTTATTCGACAATCCAAAACCAACCATGCAGCTGCTGTTGTTGTTCTGTCAACGCCACTGTCTCCAGATACAGATTAAGGCATGCTTGTGTAACACAAGCTCTCAGGACTTTCCTTTTCAGCTTTTTCAAAATGTTTCTGTCCAACATGACTCCCTCTACCTTTCCGCAAGCATTCGCTCCCCGTTGTATCCGGCATCGCATTTCTACCTCTGAATGCTCATCCTCATTAACCATTCCTCCAAGTTACACAAAGCCATCCACTTGGTTGAACTTCTTATCAATCAAACTAATGTTCAAGTCCTCTCTCTGATGTCAAACCCACATCTCTTCTGTCTTCTTCCTGCTCATTATCGGTCCTTGCTTCTTGAACACCCCCTTCCATTCCTCCAACAATTCCTGTAGTTCTTGTTTTTGTCTGCTATCATGGCCAGATCGTTTGCATACATCCCCTTCCTGAGAACATCTTTCATGCTGATATTCCTGCTGGTTAGTGCCACCAACATGATAAAGAGTAAAGGGTCATTTCCTTGCCTCTAACCGATGTTAACTTTAAACTCTTACGACAACCCATATGCAACCACAACTCTTCTTTTTGTTCTCAGTAACATGACAGTTCTGGGTGTTGAACGCCATGACACAGAACTGACTAAATACAACCAACTCATTACAAAGTCAGACTCCCAGATAAGTACAAAAGGTGTTGGAATGAACAGGTCAGCCAGGAGTGAACTGTTAAGCACGTTGAACAATCCCAAGGAGTGGATACAGTGCTGTGTAAACATAAACATGCCTTTACTTTAGGTCTTTTTACAGGTGCTGCGGCAGCCAGAACAATTTTGGTGGACCGAGAGTGAACAATATCAAGGGTGCTTCAATCGGATCGCGCTTGCCTATCCCCACTTTGTGTGTTTGTACAGGTTGGTGTCATAAGTAGACATAACCGCCTTGGAAGCAGGCCATTCATGGTGCTCTTGCAAATTCATTGGATTATGGGTGAAACAGACATTGCAAAAACTGTAACAATGAATTGTGGGGGAGGGGAGAATGTCACATTAGATTGAGAAACTAACTTTTACACTTGTTCTAATTAATCAGTATTTGCGCTGAGTAGTAATGGCTTATGTTTTGGTAACCAGATTGATTTGTTTAATGTTTTTATTTATACTTTCACTGTACATCCTTCTTGTCAAAGGATATTTGATTTTTATGAGCATGCTGTAGTCAAGAAGAGTACGTCGTTTATATAGTACAACCATATGGTAAAATGCATATTGCTCAAACAGAGATACATATGAGAGATTGATTTTGTAAATATTTAGCAAATATTCTATTTAAATAATGTTTTTTCTCATAAGCAATTTATACACTGCTTTGAAAATGTTGATCAAATTCTTGGATTTATTAAACATAACTTTTTACCAAACTAACAGTGCTTTTCCTCTTTTTTCACTGATGTTCATGGGTTAGGTTCAGGTAAAATATTGTCGAGTCACTCTTTCTGTTTTTTCTTTCCATACTTTTCTATCGGCTGCCCCCTCTCCATCTTTCATCTTCCTCCTCTCCATCTTTCATCTTCCCACTTCTCATATCCCCCCAGCAGTCCTTCGATCTTAGCTGTTCGTTCCCCTTTTCTTGCATCCTTGATGTTTTTTACCTTTCTCTTCCACTCTCTTTACTAGTATGTCTGCATCCATCCTTACCATGTGGCCTGCCCATTTCACCTTGCTTCTCACCAATCTTCCTGTTGAACTGTTTTGTTGCATCACATATTTCTTCAAGTCATTCATCCTTCTTTCGTCAACCCTCTTTGTTCGTGTTATTCGACAAAACCAGAACCAACTTTGCAGCTGCTGTTGTTGTTCTGTCAACGCCACTGTCTCCAGATACAGATTAAGACATGCTTGTGTAACACATGCTCTAAGGACTTTCCTTTTCAGCTTTTTCAAAATGTTTCTGTCCAACATGACTCCCTCTACCTTTCCCCAGCATTCGCTCCCTGTTGTATCCGGCATCGCATTTCTAACTCTGAATGCTCATCCTCATTAACCATTCCTCCAAGTTACACAAAGCCATCCACTTGGTTGAACTCCTTATCATCCAAACTAATGTTCAAGTCATCTCTCTGATGTCAAACCCACATCTCTTCTGTCTTCTCCCGGCTCATTATCGGTCCGTGCTTCTTGAACATCCCCTTCCATTGCTCCAACACTTCCTTTAGTTCTTGTTTTTGTCTGCTATCATGGCCAGATCGTTTGCATACATCCCCTTCCTGAGAACATCCTTCTTGCTGAACTTCCTGCTGATTAGTGCCACCACCATGATACAGAGTAAAGGGTCAATTCCTTGCCTCTAACCGATGTTAACTTTAAACTCTTCCGATAACCCATATCCAACCACAACTCTTCTTTTTGTTCTCAGGAACATGACAGTTCTGGGTGTTGCACGCCATGACACAGAACTGACTAAATACAACCAACTCATTACAAAGTCAGACTCCCAGATAAGTACAAAAGGTGTTGGAATGAACAGGTCAGCCAGGTAGTGAACTGTTAAGCACGTTGAACAATCCCAAGGAGTGGATACAGTGCTGTGTAAACATAAACATGCCTTTACTTTAGGTATTTTTACAGGTGCTGCGGCAGCCAAGAACAATTTTGGTGGACCGAGAGTGAACAATATCAAGGGTGCCTTCAATCGGATCGCGCTTGCCTATCCCCACTTTGTTTGTTTGTACAGGTTGGTGTCATAAGTAGACATAACCGCCTTGGAAGCAGGCCATTCATGGTGCTCTTGCAAATTCATTGGATTATGAGTGAAACAGACATTGCAAAAACTGTAACAATGAATTGTGGGGGAGGGGAGAATGTCACATTAGATTGAGAAACTAACTTTTACACTTGTTCTAATTAATCAGTATTTGCGCTGAGTAGTAATGGCTTATGTTTTGGTAACCAGATTGATTTGTTTAATGTTTTTATTTATACTTTCACTGTACACCCTTCTTGTCAAAGGATATTTGATTTTTATGAGCATGCTGTAGTCAAGAAAAGTACGTCGTTTATATGAGTACAACCATATGGTAAAATGCATATTGCTCAAACAGAGATACATATGAGAGATTGATTTTGTAAATATTTAGCAAATATTCTATTTAAATAATGTTTTTTCTCATAAGCAATTTATACCTGCTTATGAAAATGTTGACCATATTATTGGATTTATTAAACATAACTTTTTTTACCAAACTAACGGTGCTTTTCCTCTTTTTTCACTGATGTTCATGGGTTAGGTTCAGGTAAAATATTGTCGAGTCACTCTTTCTGTTTTATCTTTCTATACTTTTCTATCGGCTGCTCCCTCTCCATCTTTCATCTTCCCCCGATCTTCTCATATCCCACCTCACGCAGTCCTTCGATCTTAGCTGTTCATTCCCCTTTTCTTGCATCCTTGATGTTTTTTCACCTTTCTCTTCCACTCTCTTTACTAGTATGTCTGTATCCATCCTTACCATGTGGCCTGCCCATTTCACCTTGCTTCTCACCAATCTTCCTGTTGAACTGTTTTGTTGCATCACATATTTCCTCAGGTCGTTCATCCTTCTTTCGTCAACCCTCTTTGTTCGTGTTATTCGACAAAACCAGAACCAACTTTCAGCTGCTGTTGTTGTTCTGTCAACGCCACTGTCTCCAGATACAGATTAAGGCATGCTTGTGTAACACAAGCTCTCAGGACTTTCCTTTTCAGCTTTTTCAAAATGTTTCTGTCCAACATGACTCCCTCTACCTTTCCCCGAGCATTCGCTCCCTGTTGTATCCGGCATCGCATTTCTACCTCTGAATGCTCATCCTCGTTAACCATTCCTCCAACTTACACAAAGCCATCCACTTGGTTGAACTCCTTATCATCCAAACTAATGTTCAAGTCCTCTCTCTGATGTCAAACCCACATCTCTTCTGTCTTCTCCCGGCTCATTATCGGTCCGTGCTACTTGAACACCCCCTTCCATTCCTCCATCACTTCCTGTAGTTCTTGTTTTTGTGTGTTCTATGATGGCCAGATCGTTTGCATACATCCCCTTCCTGAGAACATCCTTCTTGCTGAACTTCCTGCTGATTAGTGCCACCACCATGATAAAGAGTAAAGGTACATTTCCTTGCCTCTAACCGATGTTAACTTTAAACTCTTCCGACAACCCATATCCAACCACAACTCTTCTTTTTGTTCTCAGGAACATGACAGTTCTGGGTGTTTCTCACCATGACACAGAATTGACTAAATACAACCAACTCATTACAAAGTCAGACTCCCAGATAAGTACAAAAGGGGTTGGAATGAACAGGTCAGCCAGGGGTGAACTGTTAAGCACGTTGAACAATCCCAAGGAGTGGATACAGTGCTGTGTAAACATAAACATGCCTTTACTTTAGGTATTTTTACAGGTGCTGCGGCAGCCAGGAACAATTTTGGTGGACCGAGAGTGAACAATATCAAGGGTTACTTCAATCGGTTCGCGCTTGCCTATCCCCACTTTGTGTGTTTGTACAGGTTGGTGTCATAAGTAGACATAACCGCCTTGGAAGCAGGCCATTCATGGTGCTCTTGCAAATTCATTGGATTATGAGTGAAACAGACATTGCAAAAACTGTAACAATGAATTGTGGGGGAGGGGAGAATGTCACATTAGATTGAGAAAGTAACTTTTACACTTGTTCTAATTAATCAGTATTTGCCCTGAGTAGTAATGGCTTATGTTTTGGTAACCAGATTGATTTGTTTAATTTTTTTATTAATACTTTCACTGTACATCCTTCTTGTCAAAGGATATTTGATTTTTATGAGAATGCTGTAGTCAAGAAAAGTACGTCGTTTATATGAGTACAACCATATGGTAAAATGCATATTGCTCAAACAGAGATACATATGAGAGATTGATTTTGTAAATATTTAGCGAATATTCTATTTAAATAATGTTTTTTCTCATAAGCAATTTATACACTGCTTATGAAAATGTTGACCATATTATTGGATTTATTAAACATAACTTTTTTACCAAACTAACGGTGGTTTTCCTCTTTTTCACTGATGTTCATGGGTTAGGTTCAGGTAAAATATTGTCGAGTCACTCTTTCTGTTTTTTTTTCCATACTTTTCTATCGGCTGCCCCCTCTCCATCTTTCATCTTCCTCCTCTCCATCTTTCATCTTCCCCGATCTTCTCATATCCCACCTCACGCAGTCCTTCGATCTTAGCTGTTCGTTCCCCTTTTCTTGCATCCTTGATGTTTTTTCACCTTTCTCTTCCACTCTCTTCACTAGTATGTCTGCATCCATCCTTACCATGTGGCCTGCCCATTTCACGTTGCTTCTCACCAATCTTCCTGTTGAACTGTTTTGTTGCATCACATATTTCCTCAGGTCGTTCATCCTTCTTTCGTCAACCCTCTTTGTTCGTGTTATTCGACAAAACCAGAACCAACTTTCAGCTGCTGTTGTTGTTCTGTCAACGCCACTGTCTCCAGATACAGATTAAGGCATGCTTGTGTAACACAAGCTCTCAGGACTTTCCTTTTCAGCTTTTTCAAAATGTTTCTGTCCAACATGACTCCCTCTACCTTTCCCCAAGCATTCGCTCCCTGTTGTATCCGGCATCGCATTTCTACCTCTGAATGCTCATCCTCATTAACCATTCCTCCAAGTTACACAAAGCCATCCACTTGGTTGAACTCCTTATCATCCAAACTAATGTTCAAGTCCTCTCTCTGATGTCAAACCCACATCTCTTCTGTCTTCTCCCGGCTCATTATCGGTCCGTGCTTCTTGAACACCCCCTTCCATTCCTCCAACACTTCCTGTAGTTCTTGTTTTTTGTCTGCTATCATGGCCAGATCGTTTGCATACATCCCCTTCCTGAGAACATCCTTCATGCTGATCTTCCTGCTGATTAGTGCCACCACCATGCTAAAGAGTAAAGGGTCATTTCCTTGCATCTAACCGATGTTAACTTTAAACTCTTCCGACAACCCATATCCAACCACAACTCTTCTTTTTGTTCTCAGGAACATGACAGTTCTGGGTGTTGCACGCCATGACACAGAACTGACTAAATACAACCAACTCATTACAAAGTCAGACTCCCAGATAAGTACAAAAGGTGTTGGAATGAACAGGTCAGCAAGGGAGTGAACTGTTAAGCACGTTGAACAATCCCAAGGAGTGGATACAGTGCTGTGTAAACATAAACATGCCTTTACTTTAGGTCTTTTTACAGGTGCTGCGGCAGCCAGGAACAATTTTGGTGGACCGAGAGTGAACAATATCAAGGGTCACTTCCATCGGATCGCGCTTGCCTATCCCCACTTTGTGTGTTGGTACAGGTTGGTGTCATAAGTAGACATAACCGCCTTGGAAACAGGCCATTCATGGTGCTCTTGCAAATTCATTGGATTATGAGTGAAACATACATTGCAAAAAACTGTAACAATGAATTGTGGGGGAGGGGAGAATGTCACATTAGATTGAGAAACTAACTTTTACAGTTGTTCTAATAAATCAGTATTTGCGCTGAGTAGTAATGGCGTATGTTTTGGTAACCAGATTGATTTGTTTAATGTTTTTATTTATACTTTCACTGTACATCCTTCTTGTCAAAGGATATTTGATTTTTATGAGCATGCTGTAGTCAAGAAGAGTTCGTCGTTTATATGAGTACAACCATATGGTAAAATGCATATTGCTCAAACAGAGATACATATGAGAGATTGATTTTTAAATATTTAGCAAATATTCTATTGAAATAATGTTTTTTCTCATAAGCAATTTATACACTGCTTATGAAAATGTTGACCATATTATTAGATTTATTAAACCTAATTTTTTTTTACCAAACTAACGGTGCTTTTCCTCTTTTTTCACTGATGTTCATGGGTTAGGTTCAGGTAAAATATTGTCGAGTCACTCTTTCTGTTTTTTCTTTCCATACTTTTCTATCGGCTGCCCCCTCTCCATATTTCATCTTCCCCTGATCTTCTCAAATCCCACCTCACGCAGTCCTTCGATCTTAGCTGTTCATTCCCCTTTTCTTGCACCCTTGATGTTTTTTCACATTTCTCTTCCACTCTCTTTAGTAGTATGTCTGTATCCATCCTTACAATGTGGCCTGCCCATTTCACCTTTCTTCTCACCAATCTTCCTGTTGAACTGTTTTGTTGCATCACATATTTCCTCATGTCATTCATCCTTCTTTCGTCAACCCTCTTTGTTCGTGTTATTCGACAAAACCAAAACCAACCTTGCAGCTGCTGTTGTTGTTCTGTCAACGCCACTGTCTCCAGATACAGATTAAGGCATGCTTGTGTAACACATGCTCTAAGGACTTTCGTTTTCAGCTTTTTCAAAATGTTTCTGTCCAACATGTCTCCCTCTACCTTTCCCCGAGCATTCGCTCCCTGTTGTATCCGGCATCGCATTTCTACCTCTGAATGCTCATCCTCATTAACCATTCCTCCAAGTTACACAAAGCCATCCACTTGGTTGAACTCCTTATCATCCAAAGTAATGTTCAAGTCCTCTCTCTGATGTCAAACCCACATCTCTTCTGTCTTCTCCCGGCTCATTATCGGTCCGTGCTTCTTGAACACCCTCTTCCATTCCTCCAACACTTCCTGTAGTTCTTGTTTTTTGTCTGCTATCATGGCCAGATCGTTTGCATACATCCCCTTCCTGAGAACATCCTTCATGCTGATCTTCCTGCTGATTAGTGCCACCACCATGATAAAGAATAATGGGTCACTTCCTTGCCTCTAACCGATGTTAACTGGAAACTCTTCCGACAACCCAGATCAGATTCCACCAAAGCTTCCCAGGCCCGGAGACAGTGGTGGTCAACAAGGACTCTCATCACGACCACACAGTTAATATAAGCTGGTGTACTGACAGGACAGTAGTTGGTGTAATGCTGGTATCGAGATGAAAAAGGCAGCCATATTTATTATTTTATGATGACATAGAAAACAAAATAAAATCTTTTTAAAATTTAATCCCCACCCCCGGGGGCCCATATGGACGGTTCCCCATTTGACCCTCCATGTTCGGCTGAAGGGGAATAGGACACAACAGACAGACCAACATAAACTTCTTGATATGTTAGATATAGTACACAGAATATGTGTATGCAGACATTGAAAACTAAAGCTGATTGAGTGTTGTTGTTTCTGCGTGCTACCTACAGACATGCAGAAGTTCCCGCTGCGTATGAAGGAGAGATACCATAGTAGGGACTGTGTTACAGCCCTCAGTGTCTATCTCGCCTCCACAACGGGTGAGTCTCCCTGCTTGCTACATTTGACTAGAATGTTAGAACTAAACGTTATGAATTCTGACTAATTCATAGCAACTACAATTATGACTAACGTCTCATTTAGATGTGTTGATTATATTTGTTACGCTAATGTGCAAGTTGCTCCTTTGAAGCAGGGCTGTTTTGGTATTGTCCATTGCTCGACTGTTTTCAGCCCTGAGTGGGAAATGTATTGAGATAGCCTACTGACAATTTCGGGAGCTGCGCAAATGATTCTGCAGCAACCAGAGTCAGTTGGACAGGGCCACAGCTCTTCAAAACGTTCTCTGTACACACCAATCCCATCACCAGGGTGATGTTTTCAACGAAGCATTGCGTCTCTGGTAGGTCCAATTCTCAAGTATATTTCTTTGGAAAATATTCAAATATACCTGGAAAAGCTTTGTTTCATGATGATGACCATGTCACATTTATGGGTTGATTTTTAGTGGGCCATCATTTACATATACTGTGACATCCAAAGTTCTATAAAATATACAAGTAAAAGCTTGGTTTTCTTTTCAAGTAATCCAAGTTGAAGCATTGATTATGATCATATCAGCTTTAGTTTGATATGACGCGGCTTACCAGTATCAGGGCCTTGAAATATTGAAAGTGAATCACTGTAGCTCACTGCTGTGTTTGCAGTGTGCTCTGAGTACAAACATGTACATTCGTGGAACGTGACCTGATTCCTTGGCATGACCAGCACACAGCCCGGCTCAGTGGCCTTGGCATCATTCAAGTTTATCTCCATAGAGAGGGTGGAACCACACCTTCAGTATATCCACAGTAACAACTTTGGTAAGTCAGGATCTAGAATTTGACAGGATCTAGAATTACAAGAATTAGATATTTCAGTAAATTAGATTATATATTAAGATACGTAATAACTTTTTTATTGGAAAACTGGACACCCCCTTTTTGTGGATCCGATCAGTTGTACTTAGTTGCTTAGTAGCTTTTTACAGCACTCACAACTGTCAGAAGGTACTAGACACAGCGGTCGCCAAAAACGTAGTCATAGTAAAGACATAGTAAAGGGAAACTTGCAGAAAATAAAATATAGACGCCAAACAGTTGTACTTAGTTTCCGATGAACGACCAATCTGGAGAGGACTTATTGCGAACTAGGTGAGCAGTCATAGTCGCAACCACAGCGGACAGCGAGAGAGAGGCAATATGCATTTTACTACATTTAACAGCCAGTGCATCCTTTCTCCGTTCTCTCAAATCTGTTTGCCTGTCAGGAAAATTCTTCAATATTAACTTACTAGTACAACCATTCTCAATTCTTTGAGACAAATGGTCGTTTATTACAAGGAAATGCTTCTAAATGAACTGCCAAAGCATCGTTCTTTGTTCTGGAAAATAGATTGTTTTAAATAGTCAAGCAGCTTTCTGTCAGTTAAAAAAAAAATTCTAAATTAAGTTATTTTGTAATTTCTGTAAAATATTATAATGATCAAATTACAACACTGACTGATATGTATTGCCTGTATAGACTTGATGTCATCATTCCAGGTGCCACCATCAAACCTCAGTCACAAACGTCAGTACACAACATGACTACATCAGTGGACGACACAGAGCCATTCGATTACACAACAATTGACGTACCAGCAGTAAAGACGTCACGACAGGACGGCGTCGGTGTCACCTGGGACAAACCACAGCGTAAGTTCTTGGCTCATGCTGATTATTGCACTCACAGCCAAGTCAGTCTTTACGCAGACATTACAGCTTACTTGAAGTGTAAAGTGATTGTTGTACTCACAGCCCAGTCAATCTTTACACAGATATTACAGCTTACTTGAAGTGTAAAGTGATTGTTGTACTGACAGCCAAGTCAGTCTTTACACAGATATTACAGCTTAGTTGAAGTGTCAAGTGATTGTTGTACTCACAGCCCAGTCAGTCTTTATTCCGACATTACAGCTGGCTCGAATTGAAAAATTATTCTTCCACTCACATTCCAGTGAGTCTTTATATAGGCCATACAACTGACTCAAAGTGTCAAATAATTATTGCACTCACATACCAGTGAGTCTCTATATAGATATAACAGCTGACTTGTAGTGTAAAGTGATTTTTGCACTCGCAACCCGGTTAGTCTTTCACCGACATTACAGCTTACTAGAAGTGTAAAGAGCTCTCTTGCTCTTTCATTAAAAACACGCGGGAAGGAGTTGTAGACTGAACTGCCCCTGGTATATGGGTAGCTGTCTTGCCCCAGGGGGCACCAAGATGGCTTTTTGGGGTATTTTTACTGCTCCAAATGTTGATCCTTTTATGGTCGTCGGCACACTGCTTCAAATGTTCATCCTATCATTCCACTAGTATTCAACAGATGTGTAATATAGATGTAATGTTTGGTCGAATTATATATATTTTTGGAATGGAACCATTGGTTGATTCAGACAGAAAAGGAAGCATTTAAGTAGACAGGTTTTCTTACACCTATGTGTAACAAGATATTTGTAAAAAAAAATTTGTAACATATTCACATGGCCTGTATTAAAAGAAACTGTAGAAAATTTGACCCATTCATTTATTGGCTTTTGGGATGATGAAATGACGACATCTGTTAATATCATTGCAGACACAATGGGTCAGCTCTTTACTCCATCTCTCGTGAGTAGTACATCACCACGAAGAAGTGAGTTGGTTGTTGTGCATCAATCAGCTGAGATTTTCCCAGAAGCATATGGTAAGTGAGCAAGGAATATATATTTAGACTGAATTAATATTACACCATTAATTATTTCAATACTATGCGGGAAAGTTCATTTTGGCAAAAGTGTACCCTGTACGTGAAAACGCCCACATACAAATGTATTTATTATTACCTTTGTTAAATTTAATTTATATAAATGTTATAACTTATTGTATTATTAAAAAAAATACCGTTGCAGTCGATGGTCCAACATAATGAAGATATTGCCATATGGTTTCTCCTGGAAGTGTTTAAGGACAATCAATGCAGACTGTTCTGGTGACACAGCAAATGATCAAGTGTTGACTGAATTAATACCATTCAGTGAACCATGTGTAGGTGTTAAATCTGTTATTGACCAGACTTGAGCGGATCTACACATTGGGTAGTGGGTCCAGGAAGTGTATGGAAGGAGACCATTTTCTTGCTGAAGCTATCTGCCGCATTTGATACCATTGGTCACAGGACAACTTATTAAAAGTGTGTCAATGTGGTGTGGCATATCTGGAACAGAGCTGGTTCTCATAATATTTAACTGATAGATACAAAAGAATGAAGATAGCGTATTGTTTCTCAGCTACGCTCCCTACTTCACGTAATGTTCCTCAGGGTGTTTCACTCTCTACGCTACTCTACTTGGCTCAGTTATCCAACGTCACAACTTGGATCGCCAAGTGTATGCTAATAAATCACAGACCTATGCTATTTTGGCTACATGAGATACAAATCACTTCCAGAACTAGCTCAGGGATTGTCTCCACAAAATCTTCCATTGGATGACAGAGACCACATTAAAGTTAAATGCAAGTAAATCCGTGTTAGTTATTATTGGTGGGGTAAATTTTGCATGTCTATTTGAATCGATTAGGTGCGCACAATATGTTGCAAGACGTTTCCTTATGTGTCAGACTTTAGATTGCATGTAGAGAAGCACAGTAAAATCAAAACGTGTGGAAAGCATTAGCTTAACAGTGTCGCCTGGCTGTTCTTCGATGAGAAAAAATTTGCATGTTTGCTGGAGTGCCATAAAACACTAATATTATATAGCCTTTTTGTTTAGGGAGTGACGTAGAGTGATATAATGAAAGCATTGATTTACTAAAATGCAAGGAAGGACATCAACGTAATAATTTACATTTAATTGATTACCGATTGACAGACGTTTGCTACGATGACAATAAAACTGATGCCGATTGACCAACTAATGCGAATCGAGAATAATAACCTGAATCTGAATATGTAATGATCGATGTACTTTTGTTTAAAAAATAAGAGTCGAATGACGTGAGTGACACTTAGCATTATCTGCTATTTGGTTGCACCTCCTATCGGTCGCTGGAGAGACCAATCCACAGTCACCGGGTCTCTTATGGTTACATATCGAGCAGCTCTCAGGGGAGAGATTTGTCGGCCCCCAGACCTTCCTGTAGTTCTCCAGCCAAACTACTGACAATCCCTATATGTTGAGCTTGTAACCTCCTATGACAACACGACAACCCGTTTATATAGTAGGTAAACCTATTTAGCTGAATTTGTGGTGTGAACTCTTGAAACAGGTTAACTTTACATTTAACTGATATAACAACTACTAATTAAACAATTTAGTTAATTAGAATGTTTCTTATATGGCATAGTTCATGTTGTAATGCTGCAAAGTGTATAACATGCATAAATAATATTACTAGTCTATGTTATTGATATTGAATTATGCAGATCTAGTGGTGAAATTATGCGCATGCGCCGGAAGTGATCACTCTAAGATGGCGTCTACTAGAACGTTGGCCGTGTAATTGATATCAACAACCCTACAAAACCCTGTCTTAGGAATACAACACACTCCAAGTGGGAAAGGTTTATTATATTGGCAATAGTATCATCGAACAGTTGTGATAACTGGTATGTCTGTTTATTATCTATGCATCTAGCAATTCCCACCGCCGTTACTTTGTTAACTGTTACGTTAGCCAACAATAAGCCAAAACGCATAGAAAGTGTCTCGTCTCCTTGCCAGCAACAGTCTAGCCAAATTTTCGTGCGACTAATACACAGTCATGAGTTGCATCAGAAGCAGAAAAACATAGTTGTCACTAATAAGTAATCTGTCCCAATACATTAATCAACACTCCATATGAAATGATCAATCGTTTGTAGAATGAATAAAATATGTATCAGAATTAAAACCACATCAAATATGTGTACTCCGTAGTATAGATATTATTTATCTACAAAGCCAAACAATGTTTATACACAAACCTTCCGCATTCCGGTAGGTCACAAAGTCCCTATTTATAATGCTCCTTTTGTTAGTAGCTGTCTCGAATCATCTCTTTCTTCACCAATTTCGTCCGACTGGCTGTCAACGCAATGCATTTCTACCTATCTAGATGAGATCAGCTTTTACAGAGAACACCACAGGAAGCACGCAGCGTGTGCTATTGATATACAACGTATGTTGAAGCAGATAACATGCACTCCAACACGGATGTAGCTCACGAAATGCTATCTTGCACACTCCTCCATATTTCTCCAATTGATCATTCTTCGGTCATGGTAGGCCGCACACCGTATACCAATTTTTGGAAGAAGAATCACCAACTTCGCATGGATTGCTATATAAGACACGCTAAACGCAAGAACTCCCCGCATGCTGGCTGGTAAACAGGAATGAACCATTGTGGCCTGTTGTCTGTGCTGGCGGAAGTAATCAACGAACTACGACACGCATTGTCCATGCGCTCGGACGGCGTTGTCCTGTTTGCATAACATAATCTATTGCAGCACCACGCCTTGACACCTGTCAACGCCCTGAATGACGTTGTAATCCTCACTTAGAAGCACAATTTCTATGTCGCAATTATTCTGGTATCCTAATTGTATCGACACATGCGTGTTGTTCTATTGAGGATACGTAATCGTTCTGTTTACAGCAATTTTCTCAACATGGTTACACCAAAAAATAATAGTACGCATCAGTTAGTGTACGTTCAGTGTTCAAAGTGTTTTACACTTCACCCCTAGCACACCTGTTCATTCCAACTCCATCTCGACTTCTCTGGGAAGCACTCAGTCATGCTGCAGTTACTGCTCGAAGACCATTCGTACGTATAATCACCACTGCATATAGCCAGATACTCATTCATACAAACGAATGAGCTGTGGCAACGTTCGGTGAAACAAATTGCCAAAGCTTCGAAACGGCAGCAAGACGGTTCAAGCTAGGGCTTTCACGACTGGGAGCCTGACGTGTATCCTGGTACAAAGTCAACACTTGTGTCGCACGCGGTGTCTTTGATGGGGAGCGTTGAATGCTATATCAAAGATGATTGATTGTTTGCTATAATGTTTACATCATCTAACGTGTGTCCTGGAACGAAACTAGCATTGGTATCGCATCAAAGAGACGTCGGAGTCGTGCATCAGTGCTTCACTTGTCCTGGATGGAGGTAGAGTCTTGTAAGAGCAGTTGCTGTAGACGTGGGCGAATGGATGAAGATTGGATGACTTCGAGCAAGACAAATATGTATTTGGGCAGCGGTTTGATGCTGCCGAGCGCCGTCGTCATGAGTTCGCTGTCGTCGATGAACTGTCGCATCAAACATACGACCACATTGTCGCCGTTGTCGAAGCCTCCTATTTTCGAGGCGCCGACGTCGTCGCGATCACCGACGTAGAGACGCAATCCCCACTCGTCCTCGACGTGTTTCAACAGTTGACTGCAAACTTAGCGCGAGATTATCGCGAAGCCGCCCTGGCAATAGACAAAGTTAGCGGCGTGTTGGATTTACAGAACCACAGTTTCGTAGTCTCTCCCTCTCAATGTCCCTCTCCATCTCCCTCCCCTCCCTCCCCTTCCTCCCTCCCTCTCTCCCGCCTTCCCTCCCTCCCTCCCGCCCTTCCTCCCGCCCTTCCTCCCGCCCTTCCTCCCGCCATTCCTCCCGCCCTTCCTCCCGCCCTTCCTTCCTCCCTCCCTCTCTACCCTTCTCCCCTCTCTCCCTACCCTTCTCCCCCTCTCTCCCTACCCTTCTCCCCCTATCTCCCCTCCCCCTCTTCCCCTCTCTCCCTATCTCCCTCCCTCCCTCTCCCTATCTCCCTCCCTCCCTCTCTCCCTATCTCCCTACCCCTGTCTCCCTCCCTCTCTCCCTCTCTCCCTCCATCTCTCCCTCCCTCTCTCCCTCCCTCTCTGTCCCTCTCTCCCTCCCTCCCTATTGATGTGCCATCAGGAGACAATCGTTCCAGCATTTGCATGCGACCCACAAACGTTTGATTTATCAAATTCACAAATGTACGATCAAATGCATGCGTAATTCTTTGAATATTTATTATTGTTAGATTAACTTTCTCAAGTTCACAACATGCCATTAAAATAAAGTTCTCTGAAGTGAGCAGTATTTTCAGCAGGTTAGGAAATCGTTGTCTGGCCTTTGAATCCACTTTGACAAAGTGCTCTTTAAAAAAAGTGCTCTGTAGTTCAACTGGTCAATGCCTGAGCTGTTGTTTATGCAACATGAAAAGACCATCTCGTCTGTAGGTTGATGGCTTCACAGATTACCTTTTCATTGAAACATATTAAACAATGCAGACAAATGACTCCCTTGTGTTGTGTTTGCACTGTTGGGGTGGATTCGGGTGGCAGCGCATTGCTTTAGTAAACAGCAGCAGTAATATTGACAGATGTGACATTGATGACAGTGGCAATGCCCAAATGACAATAACAACAGTGGCAATGACAGTTGTGGCAGGATGTTTCCAAAGTGCATCAACTGAAGATTTCCCTCGACAAGCATTAGCCATGATAGGGGAGGGAGTAAGGCAACTGTGTTGTTTTCTACAGGGAACAGGTTGGTGTCATCAGTAGACATAACCGCCTTGGAAGCGGGTCATTGATGGTGCTCTTGCAAATTCATTGGATTATGAGTGAAACAGACATTGCAAAAACTGTAAAAATGAATTGTGGGGGAGGGGAGAATGTCACATTAGATTGAGAAACTAACTTTTACAGTTGTTCTAATAAATCAGTATTTGCGCTGAGTAGTAATGGCTTATGTTTTGGTAACCAGATTGATTTGTTTAATGTTTTTATTTATACTTTCACTGTACATCCTTCTTGACAAAGGATATTTGATTTTTATGAGCATGCTGTAGTCAAGAAGAGTACGTCATTTATATGAGTACAACCATATGGTAAAATGCATATTGTTCAAACAGAGATACATATGAGAGATTGATTTTTAAATATTTAGGAAATATTCTATCGAAATAATGTTTTTTCTCATAAGCAATTTATACACTGCTTATGAAAATGTTGACCATATTATTAGATTTATTAAACCTAATTTTTTTTACCAAACTAACGGTGCTTTTCCTCTTTTTTCACTGATGTTCATGGCTTAGGTTCAGGTAAAATATTGTCGAGTCACTCTTTCTGTTTTTTCTTTCCATACTTTTCTATCGGCTGCCACTCTCCATTTTTCATCTTACGCCGATATTCTCATATCCCACCTCACGCATTCCTTCGACCTTAGCTGTTTGTTCCCCTTTTCTTGCATCCTTTATGTTTTTGTAAATATTTAGCAAATATTCTATTGAAATAATGTTTTTTCTCATAAGCAATTTATACACTGCTTATGAAAATGTTGACCATATTATTGGATTTATTAAACCTAACTTTTTTTTACCAAACTATCGGTGCTTTTCCTCTTTTTTCACTTTATGTTCATGGGTTAGGTTCAGGTAAAATATTGTCGAGTCACTCTTTCTGTTTTATCTTTCCATACTTTTCTATCGGCTGCCCCCTCTCCATCTTTCATCTTGCCCCTCTCCATCATTCATCTTCCCGCGATCTTCTCATATCCCACCGCACGCATTCCTTCGACCTTAGCTGTTTGTTCCCCTTTTCTTGCATCCTTTATGTTTTTTCACCTTTCTCTTCCACTCTCTTTAATAGTATGTCTGCATCCATCCTTACCATGTGGCCAGGCCATTTCATCTTGCTTCTCACCAGTCTTCCTGTTGAACTGTTTTGTTGCATCACATATTTCCTCAGGTCGTTCATCCTTCTTTCGTCAACCCTCTTTGTTCGTGTTATTCGACAAAACCAGAACCAACTTTCAGCTGCTCTTGTTGTTCTGTCAACGCCACTGTCTCCAGATAGAGATTAAGGCATGCTTATGTAACACAAGCTCTCAGGACTTTCCTTTTCAGCTTTTTCAAAATGTTTCTGTCCAACATGACTCCCTCTACCTTTCCCCAAGCATTCGCTCCCTGTTGTATCCAGCATCGCATTTCTACCTCTGAATGCTCATCCTCATTAACCATTCTTCCAAGTTACACAAAGCCATCCACTTGGTTGAACTCCTTATCATCCAAGCTAATGTTCAATTCCTCTCTCTGATGTCAAACCCACATCTCTTCTGTCTTCTCCCGTCTCATTATCGGTCCGTGCTTCTTGAACACCCCCTTCCATTCCTCCAACAGTTCCTGTAGTTCTTGTTTTGTGTCTGCTATCATGGCCAAATCGTTTGCATACATCCCCTTCCTGAGAACATCCTTCATGCTGATCTTCCTGCTGATTAGTGCCACCACCATGATAAAGAGTAAAGGGTCATTTCCTTGCCTCTAACCGATGTTAACTTTAAACTCTTCCGACAACCCATATCCAACCACAACTCTTCTTTTTGTTCTCAGGAACATGACAGTTTTGGGTGTTGCACGCCATGGCACAGAACTGACTAAATACAACCAACTCATTACAAAGTCAGACTCCCAGATAAGTACAAAAGGTGTTGGAATGAACAGGTCAGCAAGGGAGTGAACTGTTAAGCACGTTGAACAATCCCAAGGAGTGGATACAGTGCTGTGCAAACATAAACATGCCTTTACTTTAGGTCTTTTTACAGGTGCTGCGGCAGCCAGGAACAATTTTGGTGGACCGAGAGTGAACAATATCAAGGGTCACTTCAATCGGATCGCGCTTGCCTATCCCCACTTTGTGTGTTGGTACAAGTTGGTGTCATAAGTAGACATAACCGTCTTGGAAACAGGCCATTCATGGTGCTCTTGCAAATTCATTGGATTATGAGTGAAACAGACATTGCAAAAACTGTAACAATGAATTGTGGGGGAGGGGAGAATGTCACATTAGATTGAGAAACTAACTTTTACAGTTGTTCTAATAAATCAGTATTTGCGCTGAGTTGTAATGGCTTATGTTTTGGTAACCAGATTGATTTGTTTAATGTTATTATTTATACTTTCACTGTACATCCTTCTTGACAAAGGATATTTGACTTTTATGAGCATGCTGTAGTCAAGAAGAGTACTTCGTTTATATGAGTACAACCATATGGTAAAATGCATATTGCTCAAACACAGATACATATGAGAGATTGATTTTTAAATATTTAGCAAATATTCTATTGAAATAATGTTTTTTCTCATAAGCAATTTATACACTGCTTATGAAAATGTTGACCATATTATTGGATTTATTAAACCTAACTTTTTTTTACCAAACTAACGGTGCTTTTCCTCTTTTTTCACTGATGTTCATGGGTTAGGGTCAGGTAAAATATTGTCGAGTCACTCTTTCTGTTTTATCTTTCCATACTTTTTTATCGGCTGCCCCCTCCATCTTTCACCTTCCCCCGATCTTCTCATATCCCACCTCACGCAGACCTTCGATCTTAGCTATACGTTCCCCTTTCCTTGCATCCTTGATGTTTTTTCACCTTTCTCTTCCACTCTCTTCACTAGTATGTCTGCATCCATCCTTACCATGTGGCCTGTCCATTTCAACTTGCTTCTCACCAATCTTCCGGTTGAACTGTTTTGTTGCATCACATATTTCGTCATGTCGTTCATCTTTCTTTCGTCAACCCTCTTTGTTCATGTTATTCGACAAAACCAGAACCAACTTTCAGCTGCTGTTGTTGTTCTGTCAACGCCACTGTCTCCAGACACAGATTAAGGCATGCTTGTGTAACACAAGCTCTCAGGACTTTCCTTTTCAGCTTTTTCAAAATGTTTCTGTCCAACATGACTCCCTCTACCTTTCCCCAAGCATTCGCTCCCTGTTGTATCCGACATCGCATTTCTACCTCTGAATGCTCATCATCATTAACCATCTGTTCCACCATCAATCACAGAAGACTGTGTGTCAGTTCACAGTGTGAAAGAATGTTTTACACCAGCAGTTTGGAGGGAGGTGCTGCAAAAAGTTCGACAACAACCTATTTGGCACTGTGGCAGGTGTGGTGATGAGATAGAAGATGAGTGCAAAAACTGTGTCTTTTGTGACAGGTGCTTGATCTGGTTGCACTACAGGTGCACCAAGCCCAAACTTATGAAGGCACCTGCATCGAAATACTGGTTTTGTAGCAACTGCAAAGGCACTAAAGGGTAATACACCCAGTGACTGTCTGTTTGGCATTATTGTGTAGCATGTAGATTCAGCTGTGGTGTATGTCATAACAAGTAGTGAGGTGAGAAAGTGAAGATGTATTTATAATGTTTGAGTGTAGCTAACATCATTGGAGTTGATTGCGCATGTATGTACAGGTATAACAGTAGATGATTGTGCACATATTTTTTATTCTGGATGATATGATACTTTGCATACTTTATGAAACCCTGTAAACTGTGTGTATAAAGTTTGTCTTTCACACTTTGAGAGGTATTGTTGATTGTATTTGGTAAACTGTACTTAAGACATTGTTTTGCAAAAGTATGCTTTGTACCATCAATGTGTATTTTATTTTTATTGCCTATATTATGACCATGTAACTCGGGGTTTGCTATCTGACAAAGTTGTATTCACTTTTAGGAAGTTGAATTTTTTTTTAATAGCGGGTCAGTATATGGATTGACATGTTTTAAAGCTCACTAATGCATGTGTCCGTGTCTGTTTTTTAATTGCTATAACGTGTTTACAGAATAAAGGTTTCTGAGAATTCCATTATGCTTGTTGGTGTCCCTGCCCTATCATACCTACACTTTATATGTCGACACAATTACTTGACGCACTACTTAAGCAGTACTAGTCAATAAAATGAATAAACTAGTTGAATATAATTGCAAGATCCATACTTATTGTACTCGGAAGTATTACTGATCTATGTTTATGTGCTTCAAGTAAAACTGAACACCACAATTACACAAACGTACCGATATGGTAAACAAGCAAAACATATTTTGGGCATATATATTCTTGGTAAACCAGTTTTTTTAATTGCACGTTTCAAACAACTGGGCCAGTAGCTAGTCTGTATGTCCTACGATATATCCGGCAGTCATTACCGGAGCTATAGCCAATTAACACGTTGTCCGGTAGGCGACCGGCAGTGACAGGGCTTTAGCTCCGGTTCTATTTATCCGGCAGTCAGTGCCGGAGCTATAGCTAATTCACACATTGTCCGGTAGTGACGGAACTTTAGCTGCAGCTCTATTTCAACGACACTCAGTGCCGGACAGTGGATAAGTTGGTTATAGCTCCGGCAGTCTGTGACGGAGCATTAGCCAATTCGTCTGTTGTCCGGTAGGCGCCCGGCTGTGACGGAACTTCGGCGGGTGCAGCCAGGTTATTATTGCGCATGCGCACAGGAAGTGCCGGAGCAATAGCTGCTTTATAGTGCGTCCGGGTCCGGACCTATAGCCACAGCCTAAAATATATGCATAGTCGCATGCCCATATCTTTGCATTGTAATTGTTTTAACACGTACTGCATTTCCAAGACACTGTGACTGGAGTAGACTCTGTAAACTGCATATTTTTGGCATGAATGTACATAGAATTTGCATAGATCTAATGGGCCCCATATCAGGCCACTTAAGTTCACCTGGCTAGAAGCAGCCAGACCCAAATGTTTACTTTAGACATATTTGCAGAGGCAATCAAGCCATGAATAACCACCAACTTATCACCCTTGGACCTACCCAGTGGACATTCTATTGTCTAGGTCTTCCCTCCAAATATTGCAGGCCTGAATGACCAGCCCACTGGCCACTACACAGTAGTGCCAGTACCCACCCCAGTTGGTAATTGGTATTTTTCAATTGTGTTAACTAGTGTCTACTGTTCATTGTCTCTGCCAGTGGGTGACATAGTAGTAGCTAATACTAACTACTAGCTAGACACTACTAAACAACAACTGACATTAGTATTTCAGTAATAAACATTATACAGTGTTAAAATATTATTTTTTATTTAATAAAACAATAAGTCTGTGTTTACAGTTTATTTGTGTTTCGTCTTTCTTATAAGATTATAGGTTTATCTTCTCTAAACTTAGTGGGCTGCGGGCTTACGGTATGGGCAGGGTATGGGCCTGAAATTTGCGGGCCGGACCGGGCCCGGGTCAAACATTCACGGTCTGGGTCAAGCCTGGACCGGGCCTGGGCCTAAATTCTAGTTTGCGGGCCTGGGCCAGGCCGGGCTAGAAAATTTGTTGCGGGCCTGGGCCGGGCCTGGACTCTCACTGCTAATTGCGGGCCGGGATTGGGCTCAAATGATAGGCCCGCGCAGGGCACTAGTACATATATGTACACTGGCATTGTTTACACATTCTAAAATATATGTACATGATATTTTTACTTATGTGACTACTGTCACTATCAGGCCAGTTAACTGGGACTAACTATTATTCAATGTTCATGGCTTTTTTACTTATTGCACTTAAGGAAGGAACAATTAGTTACTTGAAACTGTCGTCACACTGGTGCCAATATTAGTTGGATCGGTAATGTGCTACATTGGTCAAGTGTGGAAACTGTTCCTGGGCCACCTTCCAGTTTGCCAAAGGATACGTGTTCGTGTCGAAGGTGGGCTGTCGTAGGTACTCATCCACCTCGTGCTCGACATTGCCGTCAGAGTCGGTGGGCACAGAGGCAGGCAAGTTGCTGAACATGCGACTGCGCTTGGCTGGTGGCGGTACACTGTTGTTGTGTGGCGCGACTGGCGTCGAGGGACCGCCACGTGCTACTTTGCTCTTCATGATGGATGCCACCTATGTAGCTTTCCCGAAAGTGCACCAGGCCAGGCGAAAGCTTGGATCCAAGGAGGTTGCCAACTGGTAGAACTCGTTTTCCTCGTGAACTGCCAGACGCTTGTTGACTGAATGAATAAGTCCACAAACTACCCGTTGTATATATTGTTGTAACCTGACATAACCTTTGTTCACCAAACGACAGATAATTTAACCCATGCATTCTTTTAAATTTAATTATATAAACAATGACATGCAATGAGATGTCCCCTTGTAGTTGCGCATGCGCATAACATCTAATATCGACCACATAATTTTCATACAAATAATATTTGCAACGTCAAATATTTCATTAAATAAAATATGAAACATTGTGCTCTACAAATGTTGCGTATAATTTGAAAACTGTGGAGAATGTTTCAATTTTTTTTGTAGAATTTCTTCGTTTGAACAATTTTTGGAGCCTATTTTCTCAATTGTTCTCTTCATTTTTTTACGTAGCGTTGTAACGAAAAATCGCGTCGTTGAAATATCTGGTCGGCGCAGAACTCGTATGCGCACGACCGGAAATAGATAACTGAATGTTTTGTTACTTACACGAAATATTTGGTCGCTGAAATATTTGGTAGTTTTTGACCTATGACCTGTGCTGTGATGAAATGCACGAGAGGAAACAAATAAACCAAAATTAATATTTCAGTAGGCGATATATCCAGTAGGCTACATAAACAAAACGTTTGGTCTGAATTATTTGACTGTTATATGTTGCTAGTTGAATGTAAAGCTTGCTTTTAATACTAATTTATTATATAATTACCATATATGTATACATGAATGCCTTAAATTGTATTAATAAAAAAATACATACGACTATTTCCACATCTTAATGTTTTTTACATGATATATATATATTAAATTTTTTCATGAGATCATGAGCTGTAAAATAACTATCCTTTTAGGACAAGTGAAGTGAATTGGTTGATTGGTTTTTTATGCATGAATAGTTGGGGATAATGTCACTGCAATTAGCCTACATTTAAGAATATGGGAATGACTGTTATTTCCTGTTGTATAGTTCGTGTTCATTATAAGTTGATAACTGTAATTATGCACATGATTGTGCAAAGTTAAGTTCAATTAAACGTTGTATGCTGCATGCATCAGATAATTAATTTACTAAGGATATAATTAGTGTATAATTACTATACTGGGTGAAATCTATAGATTCACCATGCAATTGTGCTTGTTAATTTTTTAGCTGTCCTTGTATTTTTGATCGACTGGATCAAATTTGTAAAACATGCTAATGGGTATTGTATGGTATTGGCATTCAGCGTTATGGTGTTGTGTACTGCATATTTTATACACAGAAATTGTGTTGCCACATAGTTGTATATTAAAAATGCCATGGCAGCTGCATATTCAGTTCAGAGTGAGTAGACCAACAGGCTTAGGATCCTAAATACTGACAATGCCCCATTTATATCACACAGTAATGAATTGGGAGAGAATATGTGTATGTATGAGTCATGAATGAATGGGTACAATTTATTAAAATGGCTTTCATAAATATAATAGTAATAATTGTATTATTATGCCCAATGATACATGTTTAGCACTGAGTGCATTATTTTAGTAGAAGTAAACGTCAAATCAATTGTCAAACAGTTTATTCATGCACACCAGTGCAGCAAAGTCTTACATAACATTACTTATGCTAGGTCAACACAATTGGCAGCGAATACAAATGACAACAAATTAACATAACGAGGCGTAGTGCAATCGATAGTGTCACATCCGGCTAACCAACGATTGCATTGGCGTGTTCTTCTTTCAGGCCAAGGGCTTGAAGTGTTTGACCAAACAGAAATGGTTCGACAACAAGTCTCTTGTACGATGCGCTGCAATGGAATGAATAACACATATAATGCAACTGTAAAGCACTGTGAACAATATTGGATGTGGCGTGAACAAAATAAATGTTATTATTATTATAATGAGAAATCCTGGACAGCCTAATACAGAAGAAACATACAATTAACACATAAAATGTTCACCGACTGCACTATTTCCCATTTGCATTATTTAAATTGATCCAGTAGTCTTCAAGGAATACTGTTACAATAACACCTCTATTATAAGTGTGTTGCTTTGTGAATTTGTTACTTGAAGTTAGCAATGTGTCAGACATGCAGATTTTTTAATCCGTTCGTGGACCTTCATTATTCTGAATATGAAATTCAAATAGGCTATTCACATAGTAGAGAGTTTGAAGTAAAATAATATCACATTTGACAAGCCATTATATTGAGAAGCACTTTTAAAAGATTGCAGTGGTGTTACGTCTAGTGAGCATATATCGTTAGATTATTCCTACTTACACCTTAAAAGCTTCATAATCCAGGTGTTCGTAACACATGATGTACAGAGTTAAAAAAAAGTAGCGACTGCCATATCTTGTACATAAATGTATCTGCGTATAATTAGATAAATTACCCTTATTCTTGTAACTTACAGAGATAGCAATTTCCTCAAATTGTCTGGCACCAGATACAGGGTTTCGGTGGAGTACAACCCTGTTATGATTGTTGTCTCACATGCCCTCTTTGCCTGTATGAGCAGTGTTTCCACAACCTAAAACGAGAAATGTGTCAGCAATAAATTATTTAATAAATACCATCTATAAGCAATGCATCATAACCGAAAGGTTATTAAAAAGAAAGGAAGGTATAGATAGAACAAATAAAGCACAACGATTTGCATTATAACGAAACTTATAATGTGTTCAAAACCTAACTTCAAAATAGTGTTTTCCATTGAAGTTAGAAGGAAACTGAAATAAAAACTTTACAATTTGATCATTTGTCAACCTCACTTTTGTTCTGACCCTTCAAAGTGCGTGATGTCCAAGGCAAGCCCATAGACACTGATAGATTGGATAAGGTATCTAATGCATTCACTACCTGCTATTTACTTTAGTGATGCTTTCACGACTTTTTAAATTTATTTTTAATAAACAAAAAAAATATGAGCACAAGAAATAGCTGTGAGGTGGCAATTTTGACAAATACTGGACGAGGTGGGTGACAAAGACAGCGAGGTGGCTCACCTGCATAAGTAAAAATCTACCATATATTTCAAGAGCAAATGTTTCACTATAACATATCTCAATAGCATTGTTTGGTATCTTACCCCAGGACATGCAGAGGCAAGGGCAGCATAGTCAGTCAACAGTCTAAGGCGTTGTCCCCTCAGTGCTGCACAGTGTCGTGCATACTTCGCTGGAACGCGGCCTGCCCTAAAAACAGATCAAATATCATTTGTAGAGATACGTAGCACTTAGTTTGATGTATAAATATAAATGTGACTGCAATTCCTACAATGTATACGTAAAAGTAATTTGACAACACTACTTTTGTTTTAACGAATGATCATTATTTTTGTGTAAGATATTGAGGCTCCTGGCTGCACTCCTTATAATTATAGGAGTTATAGTGTACATTTAGTAAAAATTGTGTCTTGCCTCTCAAGCCGTGAATTATTGTCAGGCTAACGAAAATTGTACCATGGATTGCTCCCACTAAGAGCGATGAAAATCAGGCATGACTTTAAGTAACAGTTACAACAAAAATAATGCATATTAAACTTGAACACTTTATGGAAAATATCCCCCTATGCATACAATAAGAAAATATTACTTAACATTTTTTTCTCGGACCTCCAAAAATCCATTTCTACACTTTTTTGGACATTGGTCCTATAGGTGCTACATGGTGATGGCTTGTTTTGAAATTTAAAGCCTGAATATTCTAATTATAATATATATTATAATAGCTAACTTACTTGGGTTCTTGGAATGTGAACATGTCATGAAGGTCGCTGAGCACAATGTCCCTCACCTGTAAACACATATAAAAATATAACATCTTATAATTTCAAACCCTGCAAAATTCCATTAATATGTGACTGCTGTATTATAGCGTGACATTGGCAGACATGTATTTTAATAGTCACATTTCTACATTTGGATATGAAAATGAGGGATATGCAAATGAATTAGGGACGATAGAATACATAATTTGCATGATAGATGTTCATACTAAAATTTATGGAAAGTTCATCAAAATCCATAAAATATTAGCCAAGTTATGAAGTGTTTGAATTTGCCATTTTACGGTTACCATTATTGTCTTAAGTGTTGCTACCTTATCAGCAAACTGTCTCTTTGTGCATGTTGTAATGAGAGCGTAGGCCTCTTGTACACGTGGGGCAACTTTGTCAGGATTCCACTCCACCAAGTCATCGTCCAGTGAAAGGAAATCTGAAAAAAAATCATGGGATTTGTACATGTAAAAGAACAGGTGACAATACTGAAAACAAACAGCTTTAAAGAAATCATTAGCACACTGTATTAGATAATTCACTACAAACGCTGGGCTCTAAATTAATGATACCAGTTGTCAGAAAATGTCTTTTTATTATAACTGCCTGCGGACAAGTAGATTATTTGATGTATTTCTAGCCCTTGACAAGTGTAGACTTACAGTAAACCTAACATAAGTCGGAATCAAAGGGACCAAGTGATTTAATCCGAGTTAGGTGAAGATCCGACTTAGACTTCGTATGGGAAATAAGTACATTACAAGACTTACAGTAAACCTAACATAAGTCGGAATCAAAGGGACCAAGCGATTTAATCCGAGTTAGGTGAAGATCCGACTTAGACTTCGTATGGGAAATAAATACATTACAAGTCAACCGTTAGTCGGAATTCTGTCCAAGCTGAGCGAAGATACGACTTAGGCGAGTCCGACGTATGCAAGGTTGACTGTATTTATAGTTATAAAGAAGAATGTTGGATAGTACTTACCTATCTGTCAAAAATATACTACAACAATCTGTGGTCTTAAACTAAACATGCAACAGAATTACCGTTAAAGTGACCCGTCACAACAAAAGGTTAGATGAACATAAACTTAAGTCTAATTTGCAACAACAAAGCACCAATTTTATTCCTGTTGTTGAATTGGACAAAAATGCACCAAAACAAAAAACAAATTGATTAAGCACCTTTAATTAGGATACGTACCTAAGCACATGTGATCTGTTTGTTTGGAAATCGCCTGCATAATGATGCACAAAGACATTTTAGTCATGACATGAAAAATAATTTCTCACTACATTTTATTGTGTTATGAAAACAATGAAACATCAAACTACAAAACAGACATTTACCTTAACATAGCACTTTTTCTTTGAGAAGTCACAGTCATCCTTTTCACAATCGTGACTCTGATGTGCACACGTGTCTGCAGACCTATCCAAACAAAGTGAAAAATTTGCTGAGTATGTATAATATCAGAGAATGTGGTTTTTATTATATTTTGGTGAAAATATTACAGCCTATCCCACCAAAAGAATCAGCATAAATTGTCAACAATTTCCTACATGAAAACATCTAAACTATACCAGTATCTTTCAATATATTTCAACCACATTGAATATATAAGTACACATGTATAATTATCATATGCATATATTTTACATCTACTGTTTATGCCAAGGGAAATTAAAGATCCCACTCGCGTTATATAAATGCATCCTGGTGTGAACTAACACCCGTACTCTTCAATATCATGGCAATGGCTATAATTATTAAGTTACACATTAAGTCTAACCTCATGCTGCTTGGGAAGGGTGTCATGACACCACGTTCAATGCAGGTTCGCAAATGTCCACGCATTGCAGCCTGATCGTACTCGCCACTGGGGAATTCCTCATAACACACAGATGTCACTGCTGCAATGGCGTAGAGCCCACAGTCAATGACCCCACTCTGTCGCTGACTGGTGTCAACAACACACCTGATTGTTGAGTGTGTTGTTGACAGCAGTGATGCAATCTGCATTTTGCAGTGCATGTTGACACTTCTGTTGAGCGAGTCATAAACGATGACATCTGCATCCACGTGGGGTGGTGGAGTGGCGACAGTCACCCAGTGCAGTTCTCCATCATGCAGTACATGCACAAACGGTCCACTCGCAACAGCGAACTGCAGAACGGCACCGAGAACTGGGTTTTGCAAGCCGGCCATTCCGGGAAATTGCTTCTTCAGCAATTGTAGTGCTGCCCATACGTGGTCGTCTGTCAGCAAACTGAACTCTTCTAAAGCGAAGTCCACACGCTGCTGTTTTGACGAACCCACAACCTTAGCGTTTTTGATGTGTGGCCGCTTGGTTGGCACTCGCAGCAGTGAGGTAGTCATCGCTGGGCAGGCGGTAGTCGAAACAAGTGCAGCAGCTGGGCGGGTGGTAGTCGTAACGATTGCAGCAGCTGGGCGGGTGGTAGTCGTAAAGATTGCAGCAGCTGGGCGGGTGGTAGTCGTAACGATTGCAGCAGCTGGGCGTGTGGTAGTCGTCATGATTGCAGCAGTTGGGCGGGTGGTAGTCGAAACGAGTGCAGCAGCTTGGCGGGTGGTAGTCGTAACGATTGCAGCAGCTGGGCGGGTGGTAGTCGTAACGATTGCAGCAGCTGGGCGGGTGGTAGTCGTAACGATTGCAGCAGCTGGGCGGGTGGTAGTCGTCACGATTGCAGCAGCTGGGTGGGTGGTAGTCGTCACGATTGCAGCAGCTGGGCGGGTGGTAGTCGTCACGAGTGCAGCAGCTGGGTGGTAGTCGAAACGAGTGCAACAGCTGGGCAGGCAGTACTCATTAATTATTAAGTTAATGATTAGGTGAAGTTAATCCCCTCATGCCTGTTATTTGATACAATGGGAAGAAATATGCAGAGGAAAACAATAAAAAAACATTACTAAAAATACATATAAAAAACAGATAAGTTTACTATACCTTCATGAAACGTGCGATCTAAATATGGCTTGAGCTGGCCAACGTTCACTTTGCGCTTCAACAGCACCCCGTCCTTCTCTAAGACCGCCTGATGGTTCGGTCCGACGGTCTTAACCGTGTATGGACCGAGCCAGTTTGCCTCCAGCTTACCACCTGCATCAGACAAGCATAATGTGATATAGTTCATTAAAATGAGACAACTTACATGCATCCTAACATCACCAAAATATGCATATTATTACTTTTAATACTAATAGTAATATGTAAAATAATAATAAGCAGCCAAGTGAGAAGTATTTTTGTCGAGAGGGATGATGTGACTATAAAAAGAGGCATTTGTTTGATGAGTTGTCAATCATCAGCTAGCTCAGTTTCCATCAATATTGTAGAATGTCTCGTCCTCGCATTCTTGCCTCTCGCTTTTAGCAGATCTGGTGACAGCGCTCTGGGATAGACTCCGCTGTACGGTATCTGCTCCCATTAACTCTCCGAGCAAGCACTGTGATAAAAAAAATTATAATTCACAAAATAATTATATTTTATGTCTGGTATGTGAACCACTGGTTTCCATCTCATTGAAAAGTACTTTTTACAATTATTACCCTTAGTGTTCGCCTTCACCATGTTGCGACGCAGCACGTGATCACCCTCCTTGAAATTAAACACCTGCACTCCCTTCGCCATTTTCTTGCTGTATGCACGCTTTTGTTTGGACTGGGCACAGGTGATGTTTTCTTGAATCTGTAAAGGCAGAAAAAAATTAATACAATTTACAAATAGGATATCTTTGGGAATAATAATGCCATCCAAACAAGGTTTGGAAAGTTGCATTCACCATACATATTCTGTGCAAATTATCAGACTTTAAAAAAAATCATCAATACTTTTAAAGAAAAACCAATATTTGTAGCTAAAACCAAGTTTTTTTTCCATACTTTAAATTTTTTTAATTCAAATATGGCGACCTTTCTTTTGTTACGATGGAAACAGGCTGTGGCTGGAAAACGTCAAAATATATTTTTACTCACTAAGACCCATTCCATACCATGTAAAATTGGACTATTTGCATAAATGAAAAAATAACCCTATCTACCTGTGTCTGGCCTTAAAGAAGTAATGTATTAATCAAAGTTGTTAATTTATTTGTACTGTGCAAAGGGTGTTCATCATATTTCATGAGGATAGTGACATTTGTGCATGACCTTCTCATCAAGTTTCTTGGCGTTCTCCATAAAGCAAGCCACATTAGTCTCCTCACAGACACGTGCAACTTTGATATCAGCTGTCAGCTCGCCGAGGTTGTTCAATGTTCCTGCCATGTGGGAATCACGCTTGAAGAGAGCCTTGACAACAGAAAAGGAAAATGAACAATTAATAAAATATAACTATAAACTGTAGCACATTTATTTACATGCATTGTTTTAAAGCATCACACCCACGCAGCAGTAAACGTTGTGTGTGTTTAAATTTGTTTTGCATTTTCAATCAAAGGACCAACGATTTTGTTTATTATATTTGTTATCTCTAGTTAGTATATTATGCATTTAGGTACCATTTACACATTATGTTGTCAGTAGTATCAGATGCTGGGCTCTCGCTAGCGCCTGACCACTCATTGTAGGCGAATCCAAATCGCATTTGGTGAATTGAAAAATGAGGTTTCTCGCCAAACTGAAAAAAATTGGAGAGCCAGGATTTTGGGTGAGGGTTGTGTGAACTGAGTGAAATATATTGAAATCTTGAGTAAAGTGAGAGAAAACGTAAAAACATTTACTTTAGTTTTTGGAGAGTTGAAAGTAGGCACTTTTGAAAAAAATTACTAAAACAAGTGTTCAGTTTTCAGACTGTTCAACGGAAGGAAATGCATGAAGGCTTGGGGAATGAATGTTGGATTTAGCAAATCGAAAAAAAGCTCTCGCCAATTTGGCAAGAAGAAATTTAAGCCAGAGATGATAATTATTTGACATAAATATATAGGTGTGTATTTAGTTAAAAAAGACCTTTCACTTTGCAAGAAATGGTAACATGTATTTGCTCACTTTGTACGGAGTCATCTTGATAGACTGTTGGTAGGAGATATTGCATGAATATGCTGCATGCACAATATGCAAATCCCAATCAGTCTTCTCTCTGCGACAAAACAACGTAATGTATACAATACGATTTATTGCCAAACCTTTCTCAGTCATTCAGTACTACTTATATACACCATTCTTCTACTTGATTCAGCAGAGTATTGATATATCCAAGGTAGCCTCACCCCGAAGACAGGGAATGAAGAAATTATTAGTGCATCACAATTTAAGTTCAAAACTTATAATTAAACAATTTATTAATTTTATTTTGTAACGATTTTTTTGTAAGCAAAATGAATGGTCTATAACAACATGACATCTTTAAAATCATATTTGTAGAATTTTTCATTAATGGTTGCACTTACAGGATACTTACGTGTTTATGTATTTTGAAATTGCTGCACCAATTGACCTGTTTGTGTGTTCGTCTTGCCCGTTACAGGCCGGATGGTAGGCTGATGTTACAGAGTGGCGCACCTCAAATGCCTTCAAGATGTGATCATTGAGCTGACAACAGAAAACCGTAATCAATTACTGCAGGATAAACAACAATAAGATAGCTTGATTAGCATGGACAACATACATAATTCACATATTTTTTTTTATAATGCATCAATCCAACGTAATGTAGTTTCACATATAATAAGTCATCTCGTTGTTCTAATCGGCAATGATAAATTGTGGATTCAATTTTACTTGAAATGAAAACAATGTTATTGAGCTGAAAGCAAATTCAGTTGTGTATTTGTGCCATACCTCATTTATAAATTCACGACCTTGGTCGCTCAGGACGCGTTGTGGCGGCCCGTAGGAATAGAAGAGGTCAATGATAGAAGAGGTCAATGATGGCAGCACTGACACCCCCTGCAGCTTTGCTCTGTCATTGTCAATCAGAATTCATCACTGAACATTATTGTACATTTGCACTTCATACATTTGCCATGACAGATACATATACTGTAATCCACATATAAAGCATACGTCCAAGGGAAGCCAGGAAGCTAGATAATATTGCCCAAAACAGCATCAATGTTAACACTGTCAAATGTACAGTACCACAGAAAAGAGACTGCATAATGCATAAAATATAAATGCAATAGTATTTGAAGAAAGTCAGTTCAATTGGTTACAGTGAGGGCTGATAAAGTTAGCCTATAGTATCATTTACCATGTCCATAAATGGATGTGTGAAGGTCGGTAATAAACTCTGCATATAGGAGTGGACACACAATATGATTGAAAGCCAAACAGAACTGTGCAGTGCTATTAGTACCTTAATCGGCCTTGCAAAGACAAACTTGGAAAACAAATCAGTCGCAGTGAAAATGTATTTACTGCCCCGTTCTGTTTCGAAGTAAGGCCCCATCAGGTCGATACCTACTACATCCCAGGTACCATCTGTTTTGATGGGCTGAAGCTCGGGAGCCACAGTCTTCATTTTGTGCATGTGCTGGCACTGCGGGCACGCTTTCACCTACAATGTGAAATAGAAAAGAATCAGAAGACATTTTGTTAAATTCACTATAAATATTATGCAACACAGAATGCAAGTTTAATCACTGAAAGAATGAATCAGAAGACATTTTGATAAATTCACAATTCACAAATTATACAACTCAGAATGCGAGTTTAATCGATGAAAGCCTGAAAATAAATAATCACAATGCTAAATTGTTCACGTCATTACCCGATGATGTAAGTTTCACCAGCACTAGCAAAGTACAATAAAGTTATGACATAGTGGCATAGTCTCTGTAACACTACACAGGCTTAACATATAACTCATGCTGTTGTGGCAATTTGCACTCCAATTTATAAAAATAGTATGTTTAACTTACCCAATATATCACATCTTTTGCCATCGTAGTCCAGTAGTAGGTGACCTCCAGTTTTTTCAAAGTAACCGTCACGCCCCGATGACCCCCATTGCCCGGATCATCGTGACACTCTCTAAGTGCTGCCTCGATCTCAGCACGGCTGCGCAGCACCAACCGCAGACCTCCTTTGGCCACAAAACACAACTTTCCCCCTGCAACACACACTATCCATTAATTAGTGAATATTATATATTATATAAATATTCAAAATATATTTTTAACTATTGGAGACAAATAACATGAAGAATGCTTGTCCCAATACTTGTGTGCAAATTGTCTGCCATAAATTGATAAGCTCTACATGCAGATGAACGTTCTACAAATAATTGCTAATGATTATTTCGTAGATCAGTGTGGTACGTGATAATGATAATATAGTGAACTTAATGCGCCTGCGTCCCCAGGAATCTAAGCTCATAGGTGCTGTAATGAAACCTTTTGTTGTTGAAATATCAGGTTGGCACAGAAGTCGTATGTGCAGAAGTGGAAATAGATAACCGAATGTTTCAGTACTTAGACAAAACATTTGGTTGCTGAAATTTTTTTACTTAGGAAATAATCATTGTATAATTGCTATACTGGATGAAATATATAGCTTCATCGTATGATGGTGCTTGTTTTGTTTGTTTATTTTTTAACCTGGAAATTTGCATGTGACTCAATATGACCCGTGCTGCCAAGTAGAGAAAGCACATTTGTCAATGTCAATATTAGTTTTGGGGACAGAAAGTTGTTGTGGCACAGATGATCTTAGATTCCTAGGGATATCTGAAAAATGCAAGAAACTAACCAAGTAGGGTGGTTGTTGTGTAGAAAGGGCACAATACATAATGGTAGCTAATTTGGTTCGATACACAACCAGAAGGCAGTGGAGCTGTTTAAGTAGAGGAAGTGATGTTGAGAAACGAGGGGCTTTGATTACAACACATGCCAAACAATTATGTACTCCTTCGAGCTTAGCCAAGTACTTTTTAGCAACATTGTTTAGCAGTGACTTGCAATAGTCAAGGCGACTACAAATTATAGGGGACTTGTGTACCTCGATTTCACCATTATAACTATAGTTTTGCCTAAATTTGATACCCCAGGCCCAGTGCTTTAGTTCCATGGCACATACCAGGGCGCTATTTGGCCATCAAAATGCGCTAAGATGCAACATTTTTGTAACATAAATATGCCTGGGATCATATTGATTGATGGAACTAAAGCACGGACTCCTGTGACTGAGCACAGCTCAACTATATTTCAGATCCTCCACTATGAAAACAATCTGCGTAAGTCAGCTAAATCAAATATCAATGACTGCACATACCTCTCAAACGAAACTTCTTTGCAGATCGCTGCACACTGGCTCTAAATGTATTGCTAACGGACGTGTGGCAGAACCCATTTGCAAGGAAATAAAATATGTGATCGAAGCGTGGTGAATCCGCAGTCAGACCCACACTGGCCACAGCCACCGACATCATTCAAAACTGAAAAATTATATATTGTAGGTATATAATATAAATCGCACGCGCGCGCGCGCGCGCGCCCACACACACACACACACACACACACACACACACACACACACACACATCGGAGTAAAAATCCAGACTTATGGACAAAGTGCCTCGGGCACTGGTTGGTTACCACGTGTTTACTAGGCGCGCGTTTTTATATTTGAGTTGGTCAAAGTATATCAACTAGAACCACGTTAAACCATAGCTCTAACCATACATGTGTACATGTAAAAATACATTAGTACAATGCAAAAGGTAATTCCAATGGCATTCGGAACTTACCGTAGCGCTGCAACAAGATAAGACAAGACAAACGCTGCAACACAACGACCGAATATTTCAGTAGGCTTGCCGGGAAATTTGCACGTGACTCAATGTGACCCATATAGGGCACCGCGCATGCGCACTCGTAAAAATCGACTATATATTTCAAGACGCGATTTTTCAGTACAGCGTAATTGTATGCCCAATACGCACAAACATCGCCTTTGCGGTTCTGATGGCACGGAGGCGTGACCAATGCGCAAATCGCACATGCGCCATGTTTATCGTGCAATCGGTTCCGCTGTTCTGATGTATAAAAGTGGCCTAAAACACAATATTCTAAAAGAATATATGAACTTTTTTACTGGAACATATGCGGACTGATGCAAGGAATGCACTCAGGTACAAAAATGCTGGAAAAACTGTCAGCATAAAGCCCTAATAATTTAGGCCAGTTAAGTAAACGATTACCGGCAAATATACTAGTGACTTTTTCGCACTGTACTATTATTTGTTTTGAACACTTCCCCCCCCATGGCTATATTGTTATTCAGCACTATACTATTATTAAATTTGACCGATTTGCCACCCTATACTGTTATCTGGCCTATACGTTTATTTGGACCCGAGAGTATTACATGATACATCCATAATATGAACAAACACGTAAATAGTTATCAAAGTATGTGGAAGGAAGAACTGTTATGGAATAATGGTTGTTTTAAGTTAAATTGCAATAACTGTTGTAATGGCACTGAAAGCTTCATTGAGTCACTACTGTCCCATCAATGCACACAGATAAGCATCAGTCCAATTTAATGTGTTATTAGGTAGTGTGGTCTGATGGGAGATATAAGAACCATTGACCCTGTGTTGTGTATCGTGCTGCCTCATTGACACATTCACTGTCTAATTGTTAAACAGAATGCCTCCAATTGGGCTGTAATGTTAAACCCACATGGACTGGCAGTAATATACCAGACCTCCTGATGTGAATTGTGCCTGTGGACCAATGCTCCTATGTCAGGCAGAAACCCAGCATTTGACAACAACTATCCAGAAAGCAACTGGTGATCAAAGGAATAATAGTTTACATACTATATAAACTTGAACTTCAGCATAGAACATGAACAGTATAAACATTATCAATTATGGATGCTCATCACACATTTAGGAGCTAGTTTTTTCCTGGTTTAAAAAAGTCATAAACTGTATTGTTATAAACACACATTTAGCATCATCACATCCTTTCACCCACAGAGTTTGAATGGTTCTGAAAAAGGAGGTGCAGGAAGAGAAAGAGGTGAATTAAAAGAAAAGGGGTGCAGGGAGAAGAAAGAGTGCACGGAGAGGAACAGGTGGAGGGAGACGTGGCATAGCAAGATTTGTGACACTCAACAGAGCATATATTGCTTGCATGACAAAACTAAGAAGTCAGAGAAAGGAGCATATACAGGTAACATTGTATTAAGATTGCTGTACACAGTTTTAACAACAAAAATACAACTGATAAAGTATACAAGTGTTTCTGTATTCTTAGCCTCATTTTTGGTATTTCTGGGCATACCATCAACTGTAGTGAAATAAGTTATATCAAATAAATTATATAGTATAATATCTAAACATTATAGTAATATACCCAGCAGAGCTGAGTTTGTGCTTGATTACCCTAATTTTAAGGATTTAATCAATTAGCATGTCATGCAGTTCACATGCTACCTATCACTGACAAGCAACACATCTGCATCAACACCATATTTCAATACACAAAAACAATCTGTAGAAGAGTATCTTATTGAACAAACAGTGAAAACATATTTTATTATTACAGATACAATATCAAAGGCATACAACTTAACACATTACAAATGGATGGTGAATATGTTATCTATTGATCAACATTTCAAGTTGTGGGCCAAATATTATAGACAGTAATAAATGCAGCCCTTCGCAACAGCACAACAACTCGGTGTCATGTAGGTAATAAAACATGCAGAGTGTACCATTTTGGCAGTGGAACTGTCGCTTTTTCTTCAATATTCTTCAGAACCTCACTATCCCCCACTTTCAAGTCAAAATGTACCACAAAACGGCAAAAATATACTCATTTTGAATCCAAATGTACAGAAACCACCATTTCAAGTAGAAAATGCATCAGAATTAAGTAATTCTACTGTAAAATAGAAAACAAAATGTGGTGTTAAATTTAGAACTGCTTCCTCAACGGATTTAGCCTATCATAAATCCAGTTCAAAGGTGTCCACATATGTAGTGTATGAATATTTTATGTAACATCCGCAGTCGATTTAATTAAAAAATTACTATTTTGGTTCCAATCATTGAACAAATTTAGTCATTAGACGTAGTAAGGATCAAAATAGTAGATATCCAAAATGGTAAGCACTGTGTGGTCATATGTGTGACTTCCATCCTCTCGCTGAACTTTAGTATATAATATAATTTGCAGTGACAAATTTGCATATTATCATCTTAAACATGCCACATTGCACAAATACTTAGAAATAGGCAGGGACAACATTTGGCCTAAAATATAGAAATGCTCATACAGGTAAATATCATTTTAATAACAAATGAAACGCACACAAACATTTTGTTATTAAATAATTATCAAATAAATATATAACATAATAATTCTAAGGTGCCTTTTTTATTCCTTTCAGGCTGCCAGTAAAGATGAGACTGAACCACAGGCAAAGGGGCAGCTTCTACAGATGGCAGACAAGGAGCAAGGCCTTGTGCTCTGCATTATGACAAATAATCCAGGGCCAGTGGGAAGTGGTACTTCACCAAGTTGGTGCTGGTGCAATTATCATTGCGAAATGGGCAATGACTTTGAGAGCAACTGTGCTGCAATATGCAGTCTGACAAAATCCATCAGCTGTCGACCTGTAAGACATATATAATATGTCTTATAGGGGGGGTCCCACCAATCCCATCTATTTGTGAGGTGACCATATATATATATATATATATATATATATATATATATATATATATATATATATATATATATATATATATATATATATATAATATAAAAGTATGGCGATGGGATTTGCATTCAGTATGAATTTAAATATTTAATAAACATTAAAACTTTAAACAACCTCCTTTCTGCTGATTCGTGGTTGAAGAAACGCCAGCTAGGGCTTATGCAGTTGTTAAGTCACTGTGACTGCTCTCCCTAGTTGTTGCATCATGCATAATAGTGTCAACAGAGTTGACGAGTCTGGTGTGAGCGCTTGACATGCCGTGTCAACACGGCCTATCTACAGGCAATACCTGCAGCATGTCATCACTGGAAAATTCTTCAACTAAAATGAGCTACGTATTTAGATTTGTCACTATTAGCACCGTCTGTATCACTTGCATGATCCACAATGTAGAGATATTAGTGTTGGACCACTTCAAAATAGTTTTGATAGATTATGTCTGCCATCTTGGATTTTTTAACTGCCTCCTTAGCAATGCGTAATAAGCATGAAATCAAATCATAGTTATTTTTTATGTGACTTCCATACACAGCCATAAAAATATTGCTATGATCAAACTGTCAAGTTTCAAGGATTTCTTTGGTTCCAAAACAATTTTTATTATGCCAAATCATAAACGTAAGCCTGTCAAAAAGTTATATAAAATATTGATTAAGATAATCAGTATCACGTTCTATGTAACCCTCCATATATACACATTCTATGTGACCCTCCATATATACATGTTCTGTGTGACCCTCCATATATACACGTTCTACGTGACCCTCCATGTATACACATTCTGTGTGACCCTCCATATATACATGTTCTGTGTGACCCTCCATATATACACGTTCTACGTGACCCTCCATGTATACACATTCTGTGTGACCCTCCATATATACATGTTCTGTGTGACCCTCCATATATACACGTTCTACGTGACCCTCCATGTATACACATTCTATGTGACCCTCCATATATACATGTTCTGTGTGACCCTCCATATATACACGTTCTACGTGACCCTCCATGTATACACATTCTGTGTGACCCTCCATATATACATGTTCTGTGTGACCCTCTATATATACACGTTCTACGTGACCCTCCATATATACACATTCTGTGTGACCCTCCATATATACATGTTCTGTGTGACCCTCCATATATACACGTTCTACGTGACCCTCCATGTATACATATTCTATGTGACCATCCATATATACATGTTCTGTGTGACCCTCCATATATACACGTTCTACGTGACCCTCCATGTATACATATTCTATGTGACCATCCATATATACATGTTCTGTGTGACCCTCCATATATACACGTTCTACGTGACCCTCCATGTATACATATTCTATGTGACCATCCATATATACATGTTCTGTGTGACCCTCCATATATACACGTTCTACGTGACCCTCCATGTATACATATTCTATGTGACCATCCATATATACATGTTCTGTGTGACCCTCCATATATACACGTTCTACGTGACCCTCCGTATATACACATTGTATGTGATCCTCCATATATGTACACGTTCTACGTGACCCTCCATATATACACATTCCGTGTGACCTTCCATATATACACGTTCTATATGACCCTCCACATATACACGTTCTACGTGACCGTCCATATATACACATTATGTGTGACCCTCCATATATACACTCTGGAGATAGTGAACAAACACATAAAGTAAGTGATGTTTGCACCAAAATTAAAAAGGAAATAAAAGTCGATTGTGGTCAATAAATGCACCTGCCTCACGGATCCCATAGAACAGCCATTATTACAAAAGTCATGACGATTAGTGACATATATTTTATTATGAGTAGGTACTTTGGGTACGGTATAAAAGAATAGTACATTTCTTGACACATTTTCTTCTGAGCTGGATAATTAATTGCATAATTTCTGCCCCAGAAATTATATGCCTCACGAATCCCCAGTATTTGAATGAGATTCCACCCATCCCATGATAGTACACCGTGATAGTATACGGGAAGGACCACAAATGAAACACTCAGTGGTAGAGCTTTGTGGGACTTACATAGGAACAAACCCCACTGTTTCAAGTTCGTTTCTAAGAACGTCATATGACAACAAGCAGCAGCGGATCCAGGGGGGGTCTTAGGGGTCTCAAGACCCCCCCAGGCCACGAAGGGGGGTCTTAGACCCTCCTGTGTCTGTGGCAAATATTACGGTAAAAGAACACGAAGGAGAGACCGGGACTAGTCCGCCCTCGGAGCAAGTCCGCCAACCGGCTTTTATTCCGCGCCGTTGCAGAATTAAGTCACACGATTAAGTCACATGATCATCAAACTACATGCAGCGCAGTGTTCGAAATGACCACTGACTCTTGGTGGTCCCCGAAATTTGTTTTCTTTAAAATCTTCTTTTCAGGCACTGTAATGGCTATTAATGCCTATTTTTGTAGAAAAAAACTTGCTTGCTATAATAGCGACTTGTAGTTATTTTCAACTAAGGTTGAAAGCACTTGTTGTAAGTCGCTCTGAATAAGAGCGTATGTTAAATGACTAAATTGTGATCTAAGCCATTGTTACTGGCGTAATGCGCTTACAGACACAGTTCTCTGTAATTCTGAGAAGTAAAATGCCAAGGTAAAATGTGCCTGAATGACAATAGAGTGAGCTGAATGAATCAGCTAAACTACCAACATAATGATGTCGAATCCTGCAAAAACCGCCAAGTTCTGCGAAAACCGTCGAGTTCTTGTTGCGAGATCGATCAAGTTCTCCGAAAACTGTTGAGTTCTGCGAAAACCGTCGAGTTTTAGCACGCACACGCAGCAACAGATGCAACTGCGGAAGGGTAATTACATCGGTACAACGATAAAATGTGAGACCCCCAAGCTTACATTTTTCTTTCTTATGGGATATCCCTCATGCCTTATTGCAGGACCCCCAGACCCCCTCATTTCGAACACTGATGCAGCTGGAAACTGACGTCCACGAGTTGCTGGCTGGAAAGTTGTGAACTAGAATACTAATTTTTGTGACTGAAAGTAATTTGTTTTATTTTGTTTCGATACAATTTTAGTATTTATAAGTGGCATTGGTTAGACATTTAGAGTGCTCAGTAAGGCCCTTATATCAGATATATTGTTTGGATTTTGCGTTGTTGCTCTATCCAGAGTCAATGGTATTTAGTTGCCGCCCACCAAATATGTTTCTGTGTTGAGGAACGGGGCAAGAATGCCCAGGATCACTTGTGAACATAAACGCACTAACATGCACTCTAATAAAAACTTCCAACTGTCCAGTTCAGAGTTGTTTTCTAGTAAAACAAGTGACGAAACCAGATTTTATTTCACAATTTTCTAGCCGATGCAATGCCAAACGTTGTTTTTTGTTTGCCTGGTTTATTTCATAGATACAAGAGAATTTGTGAGGATTTTAAGTTTCTAACAAATGTGTGTCACAAACATGACGTTTTTTAACATAAAAATAAAACAAAGCTGAAATGTTCCTGTGTATTTGCTGCTTAAAGTATGTGTGGGGCGAACTTGCCCAGGCCCCTGGGCGGACTTGCACCGACATGAGGCAAGTCTGCCCATGCTTGGATAGCTCTACTAAGAGTTAGATTTGGATATTGGCTTGTAACAGTTTTTGTATTTTTTATAGCACAACTGTGGACAAGATATTTTCGTTCAATATAAGGCCGAAACTGATCCTAACGTAAACGTAAAGACTGAAGTATTAGCAGCCAGCTAACATTAACCCTTACGTAAGTAAAATGACACATGTGTCGCCCCCCCCCCCCCCGGTTCGTAAGTAGATGACATAATATTATGACTACGACTGACTGAGACCCCCCTGCAAACAAGCCTAGATCCGCCCCTGACAAGTAGATACACTACACACCGGATTCACCCAGCCACCACCATCTTAATAAAACCACATGAGTGATTTTGTATTAAATGTCTCCTACATCTACTTGGAAAGTAGCCATTGGACAGATTTAACAAGATTTGCCATCCAAGCCAAAGGCCCAGATGGCAAGTGGACAAGGAAGCCATTGGCTTATTGAGAGTCCAACATTTTTAATCTATGTGTAAAAAAATAAAATTCTATCAATATTTTCATACCCATTCAAAATCTTAACAGCCTAATTATTAAAAGCAGACATGAAAACAACAGGGCAATGGCTTGTAAACTTATTCAGAACATTTTGGGAACAATTAGAAAGTGCCAAAAACATGGAAGCAGGGACTGATCGTTAAAATACCAAAGAAAGGTGACATTATAGAGTGCGGGAATTGGAGAGGAATCACTTTGACATCTGCTCCTAGTAAATTATTCGGAAGAGTACTCATTGACAGAATAAGAGATGGAGTTAACAGCAAGTTGAAACACGAACAAGCAGGTTTGAGAAGTGGGAGAGGCGCAGTAGAACATATATTTATTTTGCGAAATATAGAACAGGTATACATCACGTTTGTGGACTTTGAAAATGCGTTTGACTCAGAGAGACACTGAGAGAGTCTATGGAAAATCATGGAGAGCTATGGAATTCCACGCAAGATAATCCACATAGTTCAGATGTTACACGAAGATAGTGAATGTGCCGTTTTAGATGAAGGTGAGGTATCTGAGTGGTTCAAGGTCAAAACCGGAATTATACAAGGATATGTAATGTCTGGATTTATCTTCTTGATGGCAGTGGACTGGATAATGAGAAACACAACAACAGGAAATAAATCGGATAAGATGGAACTTCACGTCAAAACTAGAGGACCTGGACTTTGCGACGACATAGCACTCATGTCATTATGCTACACACACATGCAAGCAAAGACAAGACAACTGAATCAATTTGCAGCAAGGACAGGACTAAGAATAAATAAAGAGAAAACTCAAGTATTGAAGTTAAATAGCAAGTGCAAAAACATATTATTAATTGATGATAAAGCACTTAAGGACAAGTATAACTACCTGGGTGCTAAGGTCAGTAAGCAAGTAGGAGGCGGTGATGATGTTGTTAACATAATTCTTAAAGCCTTCATGAAGCTAAAACAAATATGGAGTTCAAATTTAAGCTTTTTAACACACTTGTTAAACCAGTGTTGTTGTGTGGAAGTGAAACATGGAAAATAAACAAAGGAGACAACAGAAAGTTAGATACAATTTTTTTCTTAAGACAGATCCTACTAATTAGGTGGCCATACATTGTATCAAATCAAGATATTCTTGCAAAAACAAAATTGAAGACAATCAACACTGAGGTCAAGTTAAGAAGATGGAAATAGGTAGGACATATCCTACGAATGGACAAGAACGTGGCGATGAACTGTTGAAAATGAAAGACGCATACTGGGGTGGAACTGCTGGAACGAAGCCAGACATGTAGCAGCTGACTGAGCAAGCTGGGGGAGATGCACTTCGGCCTTATGGGCCACTGGGCCCGAAGAGGATAGAAAGAAGAAAAGAAGCAACATCTTAAAAACTTCAATATGATATCCTCTTAACCTTCTTATCTCTAGAGTTGTTAAACCACATTCTTTCAGGCGTTCTTCATAACTAAGGTCTTTCAGTTCTGGAATAATTTTAGTTGCTCTCCTCTGTATGCGTTCAAGCATATCTATATCCTTCTTACGATATGGTGTCCACGCTTGTATACATTATTCAAAATGAGGTCTAACTATTACTTTATACAGATGTATAATTAGCTTTGTTCTTGATATGTTATGTTTCTCATGATCAACCCAAGAATTTGACGCTGCAATACCACACTGTTCTGAAAGTTTCACATCAGTAATTTTCTTTTACAGTAGTAGCCAGAACAGTATCGCCCATATTTTAGTTTATATCCAAGTTCCTGTGTCCTGTATGTAGGCATTTACATTTCCAAAAAATTAATAACATCTTCCATTTTTAGACCATTTAATTATTCGCCTAGATAGTTTTGTAAATGTTGTTTATCACCATCAGTGTTAACCTTTTTAAAAATGTGTGTGTAGTCCGCAAATTCCAGCTTGTTGTATTGTCGTCGAAGTCATTGATATGTTAAGAATAATAATGGCCCTTATACTGATCCTTGTGGTACCACACTCAAAACTGATTTCCAGTTTGAAACAAACCTCTCCATCTATTACAACACGCTGTCTTCTGCCAGTCAGTCATTGTTCTATCCAGTTAATGTTGCCATACCCGATACCATGTGCTTTTAATTTAAGTAGTAATCTTTGATGTGGCACTTTGTCAAAAGCTTTCTGAAAATCTAAGTAGATGATATCTACTGGCGATCCCTCGTCTATCCACTTAGTGATTTATTCAAAGAAACAACGTATTTGTTAAGCATGACTTCGCCTTTAGGAATCCATGTTGATATTAATTTAATAATTTATGCCTAACAAGGAAGTCCACCATATGGTATTTAATTAACCTTTCTAATAATTTACAAATCACTGATCTGGTCTGTAATTCTCTGACTTATTTCTCGAACCGTTTTTCAATAATTGTATGATGTTTGCTTCTTTCCATTCAAAAGGAACAGCTCCCTCTATTGATGACAAGTTGAACATTCTTGCAAGTGGTATGCTAATTTGTTCTACTGTTTCCGTTAGTAGTTTTGGAGGAATTCCATCCACTCCCTATTATTTATTATCCTCCGTTGCCTTTATTTTCTTAGCTACCATTTCTGGAATTACAATTAACTGCCCTAAATAGTCAGATTTAGCCTCCTGAAATTTAGCAAGGCAGGAAAGGCAGGAAACATCAGTAAAAGTGTTTACAAATTATGCCGAGGAGCAGTGTATGACCTTCACCTGAAAAAAGGTGGTTTCCCATGACAAATTGCCTGCCCAAGCACATTTTAAGAACTTAAAATGTGCGACAATTTCCACCAAACCCTAAAAAACCAGAATCACTAGCCGAGTCACTCTACTCCAATTCAACGGCTGATGAACACTGTCCTGTCACCCTAGCAACTGCCCGTGTAGCTGTAGAAAGAGGACGAATAGTCCGGGGCAGCTTGTCCTCCATCGCGCCTGGTCGATTTTTGTGTTTTGTTATTTCTGCCTAACGATTCGTGTTTGTTGATTTTCTCTGGACAATGTCCTCTATTTAATTATGCAATTCAATGTCGCAATATTTGTTTGCACTGTTTTCTTTTTATTGGTGGTATTCAAAAGGTTGTCCTCTATTAAATTTCCAGTCAGTAAACCCTTAGCATAACCATCTCAATCAAGTCATACTCATCAAATTATAAATATATATTAATGGTATTCATTAAACACACATTGAAAGTAAACATATTGCTTGGATTCGTGAGACAGAAGTAAGAAAAAACCTTAACTTTATCAACATACTACAGGGAATTTATTTGGACCTGGTGATCAGCATATCTTTTTTCAAGACCCCCAACATGTCTACTTTATGTAATCCAAACATCAAAACTCGATATGCCAACGGTTCATGAGATTTTACCATATATATACATGTATAAACAATTATATACATGTAAATATGTCGGTACAAAAGTAGCACTTTTTTTAGCAAATCGTATATAATATCACCTGGACACTTAAAAACAAATGGATAGCTCATAGAAAATCTTTGCATTAGTTACTGTTCCCATTACTTGAAGCCGGTACTATATATGTGTGTGTTTGACAGAGGAATGGCTGAGTCGCCTGGTGCTGTGGATCCTCTTTCTGCTCTGTATCACCTGCCTCAGTGTCATCATGTTCTACCTGTACTGTAAGGTAGATGCTACATCACGCTCTTGCGACGCATAGAAGGCAGACAAGAACTACCACTGGATGCACCTCAAGTATCTCTACTGCTCGTACATGAGTACTTAACCTTAATTAAAGACGCTGTGTTTTGAATAACCTGTGGGTATGCCTATTCAGAAACCCAGAAACTTGTTTATTTCAAGCAAATAAATGACTGCTGGTTCTCAGACTATTACAATTCTGCAATAGAAGAATCCAAGCTCATACAATTCTGAGGCAGAAGCGTCTGTGATACATAGCTTTTTGGCTTACATGTTTTACTTTTGTAAACTTTATGGAACCTGGTGCACCACTAGATCGTTTTCTGGACAGGGGGTACCGCCCTTTTTCGAGGTCTGGATCTGCCCATGAAGATCATCCAATTCTGCAGCAAACGCGTGTGACTAAAGAGCGTATATTATATGAATCCGGCCTTTTGTATGACTATGAGGACATTCACATACGATCCACGATAATTATTATCAATCTTGGCATATGGCTATAGAGCCAGTAGGCACCGTGTTGCGTCGACTTAATATTTAGAAGATGCTAGCACAGACTTATTTTGTGACGAAATATTCTTCGATGAGTATGTAGTGATAGCGAGCACGTAACTCGCGGCAGCCAATGATTTAATTTGTGCTGAAGCGAGGCTGACATAACTAAAACGCGATTTTGCTGGAGTCAGCAGCAGACGGCTGTGAGCTGGTAATAATAGTTACCGTGTGGCCGCAGCATCTTGCAGTTATCGTTGATTTTTAAATATAGAGTGCTTGTCATGAGCACAGACCGGCAGGCTTTTTTTAGGTTGAGCTCACACGGGCAGTGCAACATTTCACACGATATATATATATATATAAATATATATATATATATATATATATATATATATATATATATATATATATATATATTTATGTATATATATATATGTATATATATATATATATATATATATATATATATATATAACATATATATGTATATATATATATATATATGCGCGATAATGCGCCTGATAAAATATATATATATATATATATATATATATATATATATATATATATATATATATATATACAACACACTGTTTTTCATTTACTTTTGAATTTCACACGGTCGTGGAGGCTTTTCACTCAGCAAATTGCCCGTGTGAAAGGCCTTAAAAAAACTGAGCACAGTAACTTCCATGATTTGGTGGTGTTGATACTGGGAGAATGAAAACAAAGAACGAGACGGCGTCAGTACTGGGCAGACTCGACACGCGTCGCTGAATAATTGATTACGATTCAAGGGTCGTTGGGTTGTTGTGAGTAGCGTTGTATATATATATATATATATATATATATATATATATATATATATATATATATATATATATATATATATATATATATATATATATATATATATATATATATATATATATTATATATATATATATATATATATATATATATATATATATATATATATATATATATATAATATATATATGTATATATATATATATATATATATATATATATATATGCATGCGATAATGCGCCTGATAAAATATATATATATATATATATATATATATATATATATACACACAACACACTGTTTTTTATTTACTTTTGAATTTCACACGGTCGTGGAGGCTTTCCACACGGGCAAATTGCTCGTGTGAAAGGCCTTAAAAAACCCGAGCACAGTAACTTCCATAATGTGGTGGTGTTGATACTGGGAGAACGAAGACAAAGAACCAGACGGCGTCAATACTGCGCAGACTAGACACGCATGGCTGAAAAATTGATTACGATTCAAGGGTCGTTGGGTTGTTGTGAGCAGTGTTGTCAGATGTCACAACGGACGCTGTGGCAACACACGGAAACAAGCATGCCGGAATTAGGTTTGTGTCTCTCAGTATCGCGGATAGGTTATCGTTTATATGTTTATTGGCAAATTTATATACATGCTTAATACGTATCTAACACCTTATTGATGATTGTTGGATACGACGGGTTTGTACGGTCAGTAGCTCACTCTCGATATGTTAGAAAACTACAGCACTAAATCATGTCACATGTAGTATTCCCATTATAATGTCAATCCCGCTTCTCCCAAATGAACGTGCATTTTGCAGTTTCACAAATGCATTTAATACAATTGTCATGAGATTCTTTCCATATGTGTCAAATGATATATCACAAAAAAATCAACAAACCATTATCGTGTAGCATGGAACATCAGTGGAGTTATACGTGCAATACATAGATGAACATGTATTTGGCCGTATGCAGGTGTCCTGAGATGTATGGTTGAACCTGTTTCAGGTGAGAATAATTTTGGCAATGATGAAGTGAAGTGTTTTTGATGGTTGGATGCTCTGTCTGCAACAGTCATGGAGTTGAGAATCAGCACTACTGTATTCCTACATATATCATTGTTCACTGTTATAATTGACGGTAAGAATCTGCGAACGTTCCCAGGACTATTTAATGCTGCAAAACTGCGACCACTACGAACACTGCCAGCTCAAAGCACTTGCGGCATACCAACACGAAATGCTTACTGTAAAAGTGCAACATACTCGAGCTCAATACGCGATTGTCTGCAAAACTTTTGTGTCCAGGACTGTCCACAAAGAACAACATTACCCAGCTATGTTAAAATGCTAGCTGCACGAGGATATGGATCATGTGTGCAGAGTGATTCTATAAACCGTCGACCTGGCAGTGCCATGAATGAATACTCGGCACTGTTTTCCGTGGGCACTCAGTGCTATCTGACACCATATAACACACCAAATCTTGGAACAAATGGAACATTTACGATAACATTCTGGATTTGGCAAGAAGAAGATAATTTGGGGTATGTATACAAACATCATTACATAATAACTTATCACTAGATAATTTAAAATATTGACACAAATATTTTACTGCTGTATAAAATGTTCTTCTGTTTTTAACTATTTTAACTTCTATATATAGTTGGTAAGAATGACTTTATTTGAAGTGGAATCATTAAGACATACCTCTACCATTTTAATAATTACCCTTTTCAATGTAGCTGAAAACTGTACATAAATTGATAGCCGTATGCACGAATGCACAAGCTTCCATACCAAAATGACAAAACTATTTTTCCACTTCATTGGTTTTTTGTTGTTACACAACCCAACCTGCCCCTGAAATTGAATGGTTCATCCCTACTCTGCATATACCTTGCACCCAAGACCCTCAATAATGTGGGCATCAGGTAATGCTTCCTTGCCTGTTCAACCAATGGTAGCTTTCACATTGCTAGCCCCGCCACGAAAATAATATGATTCTGTCCATGAATTACCGTGTATGCACGGTGTTCCAGTAAGGGATCTGCCCATTACTTGTTATACATGTATTATACCAGGCATGCGTTTTCATGACAAATTGGTGGGAATGAGGCTGTAAAGTACGACTTCTTTCTTGTCCATCTCCATATTTTGTCATCAAAACTATGCCTTCTGCTTCAATTGGAACGATGAACACATGTCTGTGATACAGTTTTCACACTGCCCTCACCGGTATTCACCCTCATCAGTTGAAAAGTCTTCATATTAACCATACGGTATGGACAGTTGAAAAGTCTTCATATTAACCATATAGTATGGACAGTTGAAAAATCTTCATATTAACCATGTGGTATGGACAGTTGAAAAGTGTTCATATTAACCATATGATATGGAGAGTTGATAAGTCTTCATATTAGCCATATGGTATGGACAGTTTCACAAGTCCTTTTTAGCAATCACATGAACATTACATCTAAACACTGTTTGCATAATACACAAACCTTGCATCCATTGTGATGAATGGCCCAATGAGGCACACAGTTAAAGTTTGCAATATTGCATGGCACTTGGTGAATCAGTCAGTCTGCTTTGCTTCAGAATGAGCACATGTGCCAATCAATACTGGTGGGTACTTCTGGGAATAGACAATCAGCCGACGCCTTAATTAAACTTAATTATCATCATGGTGGTTGCTGCAGTAACCATGTAAACATGCCAAAAAACACTGCATGAGGTGACAGAGTAGGTCAATGCTCATCAATTATTTAGCAAATCATCTCACGTGTTCACACACCATATCATTTAAGATTGATTTGTTATGGTTGTTTAGAGGTTATTCTTTGAAAACAAACATTTCAACAATATCACTGACAAAATGGGTTGTAAAACATGGTCCAATTTTATGCATAGCTATGTTTCATTAACCTTTGTTTAACCACTTGTTTACTTTTTCAAAAACTTGCTACACTATACATGTTTGATTATGTTGTGTTTTACTACAACATGTACTGTTGTTGTTTAATAAACTCTGGTATGTTGTTTGATTTGGTAGAACGGTGATAGAAAAGTTCTCCTTAAGTCCTGGAGAAAGTATCCTACGTCTTCAAATAAGTGCAACTGTCATAGTGTTCACTTACTTGTCTGAGTTGGGCATAAGAGAAGTCCAATTTAGAGAAGCTATTCCTGCCACAACTTGGACCCATGTTGCTGTGCAGGTGAGTACTATTTGTGCATTTTTAGTTGTATCCTGTCCAGAAATCTTCATGAATTTTTAGTTATGATGTGATATCTACTGGGAATAATAGCCGTGATGCACAACATTCAGAGGCTATTCATTGCAGGGTTTGTATCATTCGTTTAGTGAGCATCCATGAACTTGGAGAGCACCAATTATTCCAAAAGTAATGAATATTTCTAGGTTGGAGAGTTTGAATCAAATTAATTTTATTGATTGACTGAAAATGAATTTAAGTAATATATATGCCATTTGATTACTACTTATGTTATTGTTACTGTTACTGGTGTTATATAAAGAATTTACCCAAAAATGTGTTTTTCCAAAAAATTACGTAAACTGAGAACTTTAAGAATAGTTTTGTACTGTCGTCTTGTTGATAGTGGTGGAGGTATAAGTGTTTTGTGGCAATGTGCATTATACACCATGCTATTGACTGGTGAAGTGACGGTTTCTCTAGCCTTCATTTATCAACTTGCAAAAGAAATCCTAAATATATATATATATATATATATATATATATATATATATATATATATATATATATATATATATATATATATATATATATATATATATATATATATATATATATATATATATATATATATATATTGCGCCATCGGCGCCGATGAACTTCGCAAAGCCTGAGGAATGGCCGAAGTGGATCCGTCGATTCGAACGATTGTTGATCACGCACGCCAAAAGGAGGCCGTACGAAAACAACAAACTGTAGTGCCAAGTAGTCCGCAAGAGGGCGCGATGAATATCGACAGCATGCAGTTACGGTCGCAAGATGGCGCCACGAACGTCGACGTTATGCAATACAATCCGTATCGTGGTCCGTTTGAGCGCAGACCGAGAGCGGCGTTACAACAAGGGAAACAGACGTCATACACCGCGTCTTCGTATTAGACCAACCAGCCATACAGACGATGTGGCAGGCAGTCACATCAGAAACAATACTGCCCAGCGAAAGATGCAAAGTGCCACCAATGTTCAAAGACAGGCCACTTTGCTTCAGTTTGCTTGTCCAAAAAAAATGGTGCAGTGTGCGCTGGTGGCAATGTCACAGAATACACATTTTTAGGCTCAGTCGCTGACAACAAATCAAACCAAGAGTGGTTGATAACACTGAAAATGGGGGAGGGGTCAGGTGTTAAATTTCGCATTGACACCGGTGCAGACGAAACAGTGATTCCTGAGCAGTTGTACAATGAACTGATAGGTGTGAACCCGCTCCGAAAGGCTAATAAGAAACTCTTCGGGGTTGGCAACAACGGTTTGCTGGCTGTTGTGGGAATGTTCACAACGGTGCTACAAGGGAAGATTACAGCCACAAAGCAGAACATATACGTCGTCCGGGGCATACACAAGGCGCTTCTAGGCAACCCTGCAATAGACGCGCTGCGGTTGATCAGCCGAGTGGAGTCGGTAGAAGAGGCAACATATGAGTATCACAGAGAGTTTCCGGATCTCTTCAACGGCCTGGGCAAGATGGAAGGGCCGTACACGATCATACTGAAGAAAATAGAGAAAACGAAAAGAGAACTGAAGAGGATAGAAGCTTTGGGCAGCATCAGTAAAGTCGAACAGCCAACTGATTGGTGCGCGCCCATGGTGGTTGTCCCAAATTCACAAGACGATGTCAGGATCTGCGTCGACCTAACAAAACTAAATGAAAGTGTACGTCGGGAACGATATGAGATGCCTTCGGTCGACTATACTCTGGGACAGCTAGCAGGTGCCAAGATATTCTCAAAACTCTGAGTTTTGGCAAGTCCCATTGTCTGAAGAATCGACTCTGCTGACAACGTTTATCACACCGTTCGGTAGATTCGCCTTCAGAAAGCTACTCTTCGGCATTTCGTCAGCACCAGAGCACTATCAACGACGAATGTCGGCAATCCTGGAAGGAATACCTGGCGTCCTATGTCAAATGGATGACGTACTCGTCTTCGGTACAACTCAGCCACAACACGATCAGCGCCTACACGAGGTACTCTCGAGGCTGCAGCAGGCCAAGGTGACACTGAACACGAAGAAGTGTCAATTCTCAATTCAACACGTTCTTGGGCCAGATGACTGACGTGTCGGGAATACAACCAGACAGAGAGAAGATCAGGGCGATTCTCGACATGCCTGAACCAGTCGATGTGAGTCCGTCGATTTCTGGGAATGGTCAACCAGCTGGGGAAGTTTACGCCACACCTAGCTGAAATCACGAAACCGATGCGCGACCTTCTGTGCAAGAAGAATGACTGGACCTGGGGCCATGATCAGCAGCAGTGCTTCAAGCAGTTGAAAGAGAGCATTACATCAACACCAATACTGGCTCTGTTCGACGCAAAGCAGGAAACGACACTATCTGCAGACGCGTCCTCACACGGCCGAGGAGCAGTAATTCTACAGAGACAACCAGATGGTAAACTTCAGCCAGTCGCATATGCCTCCATATCCATGTCGAGCACTGAACAACGCTATGCCCAAATAGAAAAGGAAGCACTCTCCGCGACGTGGGCTTGTGAGCGATTCAGCGACTTCCTTCTGGGGAAAACATTTCACGTCGAGACCGACCACAAGCCGCTCGTGTCACTTCTTGGACAGAAGACACTTGATCAGCTGCCGCCCAGGATTCAGCGCTTCAGAATGAGGCTTATGCGATTCAACTATAGTATCGCACATGTAGCCGGCAAGGACTTGATTACGGCTGATACGCTGTCACGAGCACACATTGTGGAGCACAGGCAACCGCAAGACGGACAGATCGAAGACTTGGTGGAGAGCTGCGACAGATGCGCCAAAGAACGAGTAAATCAAGCAGAGCCGATGATACCATGTGATGTTCCAGAAAGTCCATGGCAGAAGGTTGGCTCTGACCTCTTCGAACTAAACGATTCACCATACTTACTTGTTGTCGACTATCTGTCGGCGTTCGTTGTGATCTCCAAACTGACCAGCACGACGTAGGTTTCTTTCGTGAAACACATGACATCAATATTTGCACGTCATGGCGTCCCTGAAGTTGTGGTCACATACAATGGTCCCCAGTACGCATCAGATACATTCAGGAGGTTTGCTGCAGCGAGGGGCTTTCTACACACGACAAGCAGCCCTCGGTTCCCTCAGTGAAATGGTGAAGCTGAGCGAGCCGTGAAGACCCTAAAATGTCTACTGGCGAAGAGCGACAACCCGTACAACACACTTCTCGCGTATAGGTCGACGCCCTTGAGCAATGGTTACAGCCCAGCTGAGTTACTGATGGGGCGGAAGCTTCGGACACCAATACCGACGATACCAGCCTTACTAGAACCACAGTGGTCGCATCTACGAGGAGCGAGGAAGTCGCGGATTGAGATAAAGAATCGACAGAAAAAGTCATTCGACAAGCGCCATCGAGCAGTCCACTTGAGACGACTGATGCCGGGAGAGCATGTGTGGGTCACTGACATGGACCAGTCTACTTGAGACGACTGATGCCGGGAGAGCATGTGTGGGTCACTGACATGGACCAGCGAGGCACTGTGCTAAAATAGAGCATGTGTGGGTCACTGACATGGACCAACGAGGCACCGCTAAAAGAGAGCATGTGTGGGTCACTGACATGGACCAGCGAGGCACCGAGCTAAAAGAGAGCATGTGTGGGTCACTGACATGGACCAGCGAGGCACCGTGCTAAAAGAGAGCATGTGTGGGTCACTGACATGGACCAGCGAGGCACCGTGCTAAAAGAGAGCATGTGTGGGTCACTGACATGGACCAGCGAGGCACCGCTAAAAGAAAGCATGTGTGGGTCACTGACATGGACCAACAAGGCACCGAGCTAAAAGAGAGCATGTGTGGGTCACTGACATGGACCAGCGAGGCACCTTGCTAAAAGAGAGCATGTGTGGGTCACTCACATGGACCAGCGAGGCACCGTGCTAAAAGAGAGCATGTGTGGGTCACTGACATGGACCAGCGAGGCACTGTGCTAAAAGAGAGCATGTGTGGGTCACTCACATGGACCAGCGAGGCTCTGCTAAAAGAGAGCATGTGTGGGTCACTGACATGGACCAGCGAGGCACCGCTAAAAGAGAGCATGTGTGGGTCAGTGACATGGACCAGCGAGGCACCGCTAAAAGAGGTCGGCTCACAGTCGCCCCGGTCGTACATCGACGTCACCTAAATCCTACTCCGACTGCGCCGCCGTATGACACGGCAACACTGGAGGATATCGAAATCCCCGATGACGAGGACGGAGAAGATGGCGACACAGGCGAAGCCGCAGCACAGCCAGATCGACCAGTGGCAGACGTAGCCCCGAGACGGAATCCTGCAAGAGAGAGAGAGAGAGAGGAAGCTGCCGTCCCACCTGAGCTATTACGAAATCGCTGTGTAACCTGGTCATGTGCTGGTAACCTCTGACCAAATATGAGAAAGGAGGATGTGGCATGATCTATTGTTGTAATAATACGGGGGAGAGACACCCTCATGGCGAGGTGAATAAAGTACCGGTTGACTTACGAACTTGTATTGTATGCTGTATTGTATGCTAACCAGAAAAACTACAGTATATATATATGTGTGTGTGTGTGTGTGTGTGTGTGTGTGTGTGTTTGTGTGTGTGTGTGTGTGTGTGTGTGTGTGTGTGTGTGTGTGTGTGTGTGTGTGTGTGTGTGTGTGTGTGTGTGTGTGTGTGTGTGTGTGTGTGTGTGTGTGTGTGTGTGTGTGTGTGTGTGTGTGTGTGTGTGTGTGTGTGTGTGTGTGTGGCCTAGTAAACATGGATAGCAGCCCTAAGACCACAAGGCTTTTATGAAATTATTATCATAAGGTTAGAAAGTGCTTTTTTTTCTTGAATAAATTTATTTTTTATTTATTGGAAAATGGATCCATTTGCTTTTATATGGTATATTATGTCACATTGTGTGCACTTATGCATGGCCACACAACTAGTAGCATGAGCTGAGCCAGGGTGATACAGCCGTGTCATGGTCTGTTGGCCATGTCTACTTCCTGCTGCTCTTGTGTTGTTAGCCTGAATCACTGCAGCACATTATTGATTTCACAGAACCTTGGTTCACTCACTTATGCATGTGGAATAGTATTACAAACTAATTGCAACAATAGATTGGTACACTACTAGTCAGCTACTGGTCTTGTTGCTACTTCAGTAAGTGAACATCTCATTGCTGACTCTATCATGCTCTCTTGAGTTAATCTGAAAGAATTCTGGATCAAGAACATTTTAGCATGTGTAGTATTGATTTGAACATTGCCAACCAATAGCCATACGCCATTTTTATGCATTTTTTGCAGTATAATTTATCCAGCCGATAAATGTAAAGTGTTGATTTTCTATTGTAATCTGCCTGTCTTAATTGGTCTTGGTGGTCAAGGCACAGCGTCTCAAACCGCTTCTATCAGATGTGCTCTGGCTATCATCCCACATGTGTTTTACATTTTTGCAGCAATCGTAAAACATGCTATAATTTGTCCTGCTGGCTGTTATACTTGCCCTCCATCGGGTGTTAATTGTAACACTTTAGGAGACTTCATATAAGCGTATTATTTTACAAATGTGTATTGCATTACGTATTTAGTTATGCACTTGCTATCTGCCGGAGATATTTGTGGTTTCGTAGACATTACAAAAGTTTCTATCGGGTAACAGTTTGAAAAGCAGCCTTGAAATATGCTGTTTTTGTTACAACAAGCCCTGGTCTCCCCTACCAAGGCTATCCTAGCCCCAACTAGTGGTCTGTTAGTCCACAGCTGGCCATACTAAGGTTATCCTAACCCAGAGTAATGGTACTTTAGTTCACAGCCATGTCAAAACTATATTAGGCTTTCTTAGCCCCAACCTTCCCTTAGTCCACAACACCACAATGACAATCATACACCTTACTTGTACTGGCAACATGTTTATATATGTCACATATTTTAATTACCTGATTAATTAATGCTGCGCCTGGAATAGGCCTGCATTATTCATGATATCCTGCAGGTCAGGCTAGCTAGACTAGTTATTTATAAACACAAGTTATGTCCCAATCCATCAGCATCTAAATAAAGAAGGAGGCGTTTTCCAATTGCCTACAACATATTGTTTTTATTGTAGCAACTTTAACAGGTTAAAATGATGCATGCAAAGGTCACAACAGTAGCTTTTAATTCCCTCTGTAACCTAATTATCAATCATCTATTGTTTAGGAAACAAATCTGGAGATATGGGCTGTAGAAGAACAGGAGTGCTATTAGAGGATTATGGGGTTATGTTTTCATACAAAGATGATGCCATTAATTTTGAAATTACATGATAATTAAAATACAGGGTTATAATAATTGGTTATATTGATATTTATATTTATTGATATGTTACCAAAAATTTAAATACAGGGTAATAATAATTGGTTATATTTATATTTATTGATATGCTAGCAAAAATGCACGTCCCCAGGACAGGATTTACACCAAGCAACCTAGTCAGTATTATGAACAATTGATTTAACAAGATTTGACAAGATTTGTCATCCAAGCCAAAGGCCCAGATGGCAAGTGGACAAGGAAGTCATTGGCTTATCGAGAGTCCAACAATGTTCATTTACTTATAACCCGCCCTCCTGAGATATGTGTCAACCTTGTTTTTAAAAATATTCACGCTGCTAGCAGTTACACAATCTGTAGACAAGTTGTTCCATTCATTTATTGTCCTCATGGTCACTGTTACCCAATGGTTCAACTATTTTTACATTGTCCACTAATTCTTTTTGTGATGACAAAACTATATCTAATACATTTTCTCCCCTGGTTGGTCATAGCACGTGCTGGGTAAGAAAGCTATCCTGGATTAAAAATAGAAATTGTTGGTCCTCAATCCCTGTGCTCTCTAGAGAATTCCATTGTATGTGTCCTTGGTTAAAATCTCCCATTATAATACATTCCCCTTTACTAACTTCCTTTTGGACTTCGGTAAACTAATCCAATAGTTAATTTTGAATTTCCTGAAACAATTTTGCACCAAACAGCTTCATCGCAATCTGCTTCCCTTTCTAGTTTTATTTCATAAGCCTGAATAGATTCTTTAACATATAAAATAATTCCCCCGCCCCTTCTTCTTATTCGATCTTTCCTAAACATTACGTGTCCTGTCATTCCTAATTCAGCATCTGTTATATATATGTTGGCCCATGATTGTGCTCTTCCTCCTTGATCCCTGCTGTACAGGGGTGAGGGTCAGGTAAAATATTGTCGAGCCACTCTTTCTGTTCTTTCTTTCCATAGTTTTCTATCGGCTGCTCCTTCTCTCCATCTTTCATCCTCCCCCGATCTTCTCATGTCCCTCCTCACGCAGTCCTCCTATCTCAGCTGTGGCCTTCCCCTTTTCGGCGTCCTTGACATTTTTCTACCTCTCCTCTCTTTGCTAGTTTGCTTGCATCCATTCTTACCAAGTGGCCAGCCCATCTCATCCTGCTTCTCACCAATCTTCCTGTTAGGCTGCATTGCATCCCAACCTCTTTCCTTAGGTCGTTCATCCTTCTTCTGTCCACCCTCTTTGTTCTTGTTATTCGCCGAACCCAGTTATTCTCACACACTTGCAGCTTCTGTTGTTGTTGTTCTGTCAACGCCACTGTCTCCAGACCATACAGGCATGCTGATGTAACACATGTTCTCAGGACTTTCCCTTTCAGCTTTTTTGAAATTTTTCTGTCCAACATGACTCCCTCTACCTTTCTCTAAGCATTCGCTCCCGCTTATGTCCGACGTCGCACTTCTGCCGCTGAATGCCCATCCTCCGTAACCATTCCTCAAGGTACACAAAGCCATCCACTTGCTTGATCTCCTTACCATCCAACCTGATGTTCAACTCCTCTCTCTGGTGTCCAACCCACATCACTTCTGTCTTCTCTAGGCTCAATCGCAGTCCGTGCTTCTCGAACACCCCCTTCCATTCCTCCAACACTTCCTGTAGGTCTTGTTTTCTTTCTGGTATTATGGCCAATCATCTGCATACATCATCTTCCTGAGAATATCCTTCGTGCTGATCTTCCTGCTGATTATTTTCATCACCATGATAAACAGTAAAGGGCTAAGGGCACTTCCTTGCCTCAAACCGATGTTAACTAAAAACTCTTCTGACAACCCAGATCCAACCACAACTCTTCCTTTTGTTATCTCATACATTGCTTCCACCATCCTGGCTTCTGCTTCTGGCACTCCCATCCATCTCACTGTTGCCATCACCATCTCTCTAGTGACTGTGTCATAGGCCTTCTCCAGGCCCACACATCCCTCTACCATTCTACCTTGCATCTCCAACCTCTTCTCTACCATTTGTCTTAATGCAAACATCCCATCAGTCGTCCCTCTGTCCTTTCTGAATCCTTGTTGTTCTTCACCCAATTCTTGCTCTATTTTCTTTAGGATCCTCACATCCAGGATCCTCTCTAGCAGCTTCATGATGTGACTTAGAAGTGTGATTCCTCTGTATTTCCCTGGGTCTTGCACATCTCCCTTCTTCTTCCATATTGGGACTATTAGCCATGTCCGCCATTCCTCTGGTACTTTACCTTGCCTCATACATGTATTCAGCAGCCTCTTTGTCCAGCTGATTCCACTCTCCCCTGTTGCCATTACCATATCCACACGCATCTCACCTATACCAGGTTCTCTTCCCTTCTTAATCCCTTTCACCCCGGTTTGCATCTCTGTATCCGTAATATCAGATAACTCCAATTTCCCCTCTACATATGATGGTAATTCCAGATCGTTGTAAATTCTTTCCTGGTTCAGTAGCTCCTTGAAGTAGCTTTCACAGACCTTCAGCACTGCCTCTTTTTCTGTCACTAACTTCCCATTTCTATCCTTCATCACCGTCCCACCTTTCACGTCCTTTCTATTCTCATCCCTGTCTCGGGTCATTTTGTATATCATCTTCTTTCCACCATCCTCATCTAGCTTGCTATATGCATCTGCTTCCATATATCTCCTCGCCTTATCAACAACTCTTTTTTCCGCTCTCTTCTTCTGCCCGTATGTGTGTATCATCCTTGCATCCGGTTCATTTCCTCTCTCCTTGGTCTTCTCAATTTCTTTCCAGGCTTCCTTCTTTTCGCATACTGCCTCTGCAACCTCGCTTGTCCACCATCCTTGGTTACTACTCCTCTGCAGCTCCCACAAATGCTTCTTTGTACTTATTCCATTCTTCCTCCAAACCACCAACTTCTTCACTGAGCTCTTCATACTTAACCGTCATCCACTCTTTGTATTCAACAGCGATGTCGTCTTTGCACCTCCACCATTTAATGGTCCTGCGGCCCACAGTCTCGGTTTGTTTCTTCTTCTGCATACGCACAATGAACACCATTGGCTTGTGCTGTGTCGCGACATGCTCTCCAGCCACAGCTTTACAATCCTTAATCTTCCATAGCTGCTGCTTCCGGACTATCACTAGATCTAATTCTGTCTTGTGCTGTCCACTCCTTTATGTGATCGTGTGGCTCTCTCGCTTCTGGAAGAAAGAGCTAGCCACTGCTAACCCATTTCTCGCCACCAGCTCCACCAGAGCTCGACCCTCTCTATTCCTCGCTCCCCATCCATACCTGCCAAAGCTCTCCTCTTCACCTGGTTTCACTACTCCAACATGTGCATTTAAGTCTCCCGCAATACACAACATCACCTCCAGCTCCACCAATCCTATCATCCTCTCCAAAACTTCCCTGAACTCCTGTTTCTCTGCCTCCGTCCTTCCCGTCTGTGGCCCATACACAGACATAACACACATCATCTGTTTCCTAATCATCAGCCATGCCATCACTATGCGCCCGTTCCATCTCTAAACTTTCATTATTTTATGCGTACATTTGCTCCAAGATCAGGAATTCTATTAAAAAGGGGATAACTTCTCAGATTTCTGTCATCACTGAATCTTGGTGTATACTCATTAGAGCGTGCATGCTTAATAGGATGAATACTGTGTATATATATATATATACATATATATATACATACATATATATACATACATATATATATACATATATATATATATATATATATATATATATATATATATATATATATATATATATATATATATATATATATATATGTATATATATATATATGTATATATATATATATATATATATATATATATATATATAAGGAGCAGCCGTGGTCTAGTGGTTAAGGTGTTGGACTCTAAATTCAAGGGTTGTGAGTTCAAGACCCACACTGAGCACGGTTCGTTTTCGAAGCTTGGGCAATTTCGTTTACCCCACTTTGCCTCAGTCTACTCAGCTGCAAATGAGTACAAACACTGTTTGGAAGGTACCTGCGATGGACTAGTGTCCCGTCCAGGAGAGTCAGTATAACTACACTCTAAGTTGCATCGCACTACAGAAACCAAATTTAAGCACTGGCCATATAAGCCTCTCATGGCTTCCTAAGGTGTAATGCCTGGGAATGACTATATATATATATATATATATATATATATATATATATATATATATATATATATATATATATATATATATATCTGCATGGAGGAGGGGAAAACAATAACATGTTGACAGGTGTGAACAAAATATTATTTCCCACCTTAACGAGACACCTAACATGCAGAGATCACATTGTTGCACTGCAGTTAGCTACAACGACTAGAGGATATAAACCATATATTAATAAAACAACCAAGACATAAAATAACAACATTATGAACAATTTGTTGCAATTTTTAAGTATTGTTGTTGCATTAAAAGTAAATACCACATTTTTAACCATTATTATTACATTCATAACTGAAACAAATCATGCATGTATCGTTCATCACATCAGCCCATGGTTTTGTTACATTACAGCTTAAAAAAACTAGTGATCTCTGTACATAGTGTTGATGCTATTGGTAATACATTAAATATACCCAGAGATGTGAGCAGTTATACAAACACAAAACATCAAGTAAGTCTTTAGTTGTTTAGCAACAGTAAAAACTATCTTATATTTAAATAGCTTACACCTCATATGTTGTGCAAAACAAAGTATCAGGCAAGCAAAATTAAATCATACATATACTGAGTCAGGAAGCACCATATTTTACATTTTTATAAATGTAATAAAAAACTGCAAATATGATTACTTGCCTAATATGAAAATAACTGTGATGTTCACAGTTACCATGTTATGCAAAGCAACCATGTTATGCAAATTAATTGCACTTTTATTAAATTAATTTGTCGCACATAACATTTTAAAAAGGCACATAGTTATACCTCTGATGTGCTGGAAGAGTACATGTATGTCTTCTTTGATCGAGCCAGATCGATCCCAGCAACTATACTAATTATGAATAGTTCATATGTCATAGTATTATGTAATATTTGGTGTAATAATCTAAAGTGTGTTGTTTGCCTATAAGAATGGTTTCAAACCCGAAAACATAATTTTTGGCCTTCAAAAACGTCACATGCGAAGGGACCCAGATGTTGTAAGCTTGAAGGGACCCAGGTGTTGTAACCTTGAAGGGACTCAAGTGTTGTAAGCTTGCAATAAAAACAAATTAGTTTCGCGTTTCTGTTACTGCTTGAATCTTGTTGCCAACATAAAATGACAGAATGTGTGCAACAGATTATTTTTTATTTATTTCTGAAAATCCCTCATTTTATTGCCCATTGGGGTAGCTGGGGTGGCAGTTCTATGCTTTTCTTGAATTGAGTAGTTTCAGTAGAACCATTTATTCAAAGATTGTAGTTGAATACTATATAATATTCCAGATTAATAAAAGTTTGAGTTTTTCATTTATTTGGTTATGCTACAAGATTTTTAAAACATCTTTGTAAATGTGAAAAAATAGCCACAAAATGAGAAAATCCCAATATAAATAAATGACTTACAAGTATGACTGTGTCACTGATAACTTTAAAGTAGATTTTGGTTAACAGTTTTTTTATTTCTAGGTTTATGAATGTTTACAGTCATGACTAACATCGGAGGAGGGTAACAATAAAAATATAAAATATTTTACTATCATGTCAAACACAGGAGATGAAGGGGGAAAAGAGCTAATCAAGGCCAGTTGTTTGTGTATGGATTATTACAATAGTGTTTAAGGTACCTGGGTGGATATTATATGCTTGTCTTGAATTGATTAGTTTCAGTAGAAGTTGTTAAGATAAATTAACCATTTCATCACAGATTGTAGATTAAATACTACATAATTTTCTAGATTAATAACATTTGCAGTTTTTCATTTATTTGGTTATGTTACAATATTTGTTTTTACATTTTTGTAAATGTAAATAATTAGCCACAAAATGCGAAATTATTTCGTTTTGAGAAAATCCCGAAAGAAATTAATGACACACATATAAGTATGACAGTGTAACTGAAAATTTTAAGATATAGTTTGGTTAACATAAACGAATTGCGTCTGCTATACCATCGTGAATGAATTAAGCAAAAGATGAATGACAGCTTAAAGTGGCAGTGTATTTTTGATACAAACCCTTCACCAATAACAATTCAATATCGTATTATATTACCTAAGTGTAAGAGGCATTCATAGGCCAAATTGCAATAAATGAGGTAGCTTTACATGAATTACGTTACAATGTCGGCTTTTGGACAATGAATATAAAATTAATGCTATAAAACTAGGAAAATGGAATTTTACTGTGTTAATACCATTGCTTTGCAGTGGTAATATTTTTATAGAAAAGCAAAAAAATGTTGTACCACATGGAGCTTTATTAGCTGTGTTAACAAATTATTAGTCTTACCTTTTTGTCATACTTTTGTTGTTAGTAGTAACTTGCATTGCCAGGGCTTACATTTTAATTTACTTTTCTAAATATCCTTTTTTGTACAGGAATTTTTTTTCCTGTTGAACAAATGCAAACTAAACATTATTCTGCCTTTTTTGTCTTTCTTAAACATGTGGTGCTTTTTATAGGAATGTTTCAATGGTGCCTCGAATTGTGCATTACTATGAGAACAATCTTAACTCCTTTACAAGCCTAACTTTGGCCTAAACTACTAAATAATGGTAACAACTTATACTGCCGGGTAAAACATTTTTTTCAGTTATTTTCTCCTTATTTATGATGTTTCAACAACTTTCAATTTTGACTATATTCAAGCTAAAAGTAATTATTCAGTCAAAATTGTAATAACCATGTAACGAGTAAAAAATGTGGAATCATCTTAATATCAATGAGGTCGCTAGCCCTGCCACCTAATTAACACGATTCTGTTCATTAATTACAGTGTATACAAGGTGTTCCAGTAGGTGATCTGCCCACTACTTGTTATATATGTATTATACCAGGCACTGTGTTTATATATGTATTATACCAGGCACTGTGTTTATATATGTATTATACAAGGCACTGTGTTTATATATGTATTATACCAGGCACTGTGTTTCATGAGAAAATGGTGGTAGTACAGCGGACTGCTCATATTTGGGAGTCGGCAGAAAAATGTTGGAGTCTGTACTTTTTCAACGACAACCAATCCACCATGTGGCACCACTGTTGCATACATTTCTGACCCGTAATCTAAAATGGCGCTCATGTCGGATCGCATACGCCGTGCTCAATAGTATTTTCGGACAAACAGAGTCGAGTATGACCGTTGGGTACAGTCCGGACCTAATTCAAGATGGTAGCATATATGCAAATATGGGGTCAAATATATTTGTGTTTGAAAGTATTTAACCACTATTTTTAAAGTATTTGTATTAGTAATTTATTTGCCCTTAAAGAAATGAAAATATTTGTATTTAAATACTTCCCTAGAGTATTTTTAATTTTCAAACACTTGTTGCCACAATTCGATTTTAGAATCAATTCAAGTCAAATAAACACATGACTCACAACAAAAGTTTAGGAGTGTACTCACGGTATTAAATGCAGTCACTGTACAAAAACAACCCGTTGAATTACAGCAAAAGAAGCTTTTTCATGAAATAGAATAAGATAATGTTCTAATATTTTATCAGTCATACTAATTCACATGTTGGTAAAATCTGTGTTAACACGCTCATCCAGACTTTCTATGAAGTATATATATGTCTTATATTTGTTTAAATACCAGTTGTTGGTTCATTATAATTAAAATACAAATGTAAGTCAAGGCAACCAGATTTGTAATTTCAACCTAATTTGAAATTTAATGTCAAAAAAATTATTTAAATTGTTGTTGTAAGAAAAGAATTGGTATAAAATGCTAAACATCACAACTACTTTATTTATAGGGGAGACTGGGGCTAGTTGTAATAAAGACAGCATATCGAAACCTTATTAATGCCAACTAAACTGCAATTGCTATGTTTAGATCATGTGCCAGTTTAGATCATCACACCAAATATTACATAATGACATTATATATAAACTATTCATAATTAGTATAGTTGTGAAGATATTCATCATATTGTTTATTATAATGTATTATTTTTTTCAGTAATTGTCTCCTTTTTTGTGATGTTTCAACAACTTTCAGTTTTGACGATATTCAAGCTAAAAGTAAAGTCATTCAGCTTGAGTATAGTTAAAATTGTATTAACCATTATAACCAGTTAAAATTTTGAATCATCTTAATGTCAATAAGATCACATTTCTAAGGAAGAGCTTTCCATTTATACTTGCAGGTGTACGATACATCTCTAAGTTATTTTGTGAATGGCGTGGGTCCAGGATATGCAGCCAGCGGCACCAAGGATCTTGTGGGAGTCATTCGAGACAACAGTGGCAACTTCTCTCTTGGACAATCACAAGATGGTAAGTACAACGTTTTGGACAGGCATTCCGCTCAGCAATCCTTCATGTGAAGGTGTTATGAAGTCTTTGCAACATAACAGTGTTAACTGAGACTCTTAGTGAGGGCAGAGGGACAGCTAATTGTCTTTCATAGCCTCACATCTTGTTCAAATGCACCCTTCTATGTGATGTAAAAGATCCCACACAGGATAACTGTGGAACCAGTTGTTTTACTCACTACCTCTAACACAGTGCAACAATGCTCCATATATATGTGTGTGTGTGTGTGTGTGTGTGCGTGCGTGCGTGCGTGCGTGCGTGCGTGCGTGCGTGCGTGCGTGCGTGCGTGCGTGTATATGACTCAGTGCCAACAGTTGTGCATGAAAAGAGGAAAATGGTGTTGACAATTAAGATGTGATTATATCAGGGGAAGGAATGCATTTGTAAAGTGGCCACATGGGTAGGTATGATCTTGTGAAAGGAGGAGACAATACTTCATTTAGTTTTTGAGAAATATTAAAATGAAAATAAGCTTTTCCAGTATGTTAGACGTCACCCATTACAACAATGATACACCACTGTGTTGTCGGTAATGTTAGACGTCACCCATTACAACAATGATACACCACTGTGTTGTCAGTAATGTTAGACGTCACCCATTACAACAATGATACACCACTGTGTTGTCGGTAATGTTAGACGTCACCCATTACAACAATGATGCACCACTGTGTTGTCAGTAATGTTAGATGTCACCCATTACAACAATGATACACCACTGTGTTGTCAGTAATGTTAGACGTCACCCATTACAACAATGATACACCACTGTGTTGTCAGTAATGCACTGAACTTCTACTAAGCAACACAACTTGAAAGTTGTGGTCTCCATAACTATTTCCCTGTGAATATTTTCCTTGTGTGTCCCATACAAAAAGGCATACTAAGCGTTGTTTGTTGTAATGGGTGATATTCAACATGCAACCAAACTTGAAAATCTTCTTACAAACAACAAATAACACTCTTTAAATCAGAAAGCTATTATTTGTTGAAAACAAATGACATAGGCAAAATGTATTATAATTTTTTATATCCAGGTATATTTTAGCAAAAAAACAAAGATAACAAATTATGTCGAACATAACTATTTCAACATAGTGTTCAAATTTGCCTATTTCTTGAATAAATGGTCATTTAATGCAAGTTTTACACTGTCAAGCCCAAGTCAGTTGCAAAACACACACTTCTTAACAGTAATGATAACTCTTGATATTCTTGTGGACTAAATGTGTGCTACATAGATCAGAATTCAGAATTAGTATTTATATCCCAGCCGACTGCAAAAGCCATCTCAGGGCTTTACTAAATAGATGCTGAATGTCATAAATTCAACATTTCACTAACAGTGTCTTCTTCTTTAAATTAATTAATTGTTAATACAATGCAAAACCTTCAAGCGAGTCAATAAATCCATGAAAAATCAAGAATAACAAGCCAAATAAAAAAACCTAGGTCAAATTGCTGCATTCCATCCCCATGAAAACTGTAAAAAATAAATTTAAAACCCAAAGCAAAAATAACCAGAATTTAGTAACAATATTTTCATTGAGAACATTAACACACTGTTATGATTCAGGTTTTTTATTTACAGCCCAGCCGACCGTGAAGGCCCTCTCAGGGTTTTTCACATGTCACATCGTTACACGTCTATCTATTCACTACACGTGTCTATCTATTCACTACACACGTCTGTCTATTCACTAAACACGTCTATCTATTCACTACACACGTCTATCCATTCACTGAACACGTCTATCTGTCCACGTAAGTCAAAACAACAACTCTGCATTTGTAGTCATCTTCTTAAATTTTCTTGAACTGGTCTCCAGACTCAGGGAATAGGCTCAGGTGGTTTCCAGGTCATGGTGCGAGAGTGCCTAAAAACAAAACAAATCATACAACTAAATCTAAAAAATCAAGATCAAAGATAATCATAGTACTTAAATAAATTAATAAATTAAATTAATAAAACAATTGCACACAAGTTTGAAGAGGCCAGGAAAACCTAGGTGTCATCACCTTCCTTATGTGAAACATCACTATTTCACCAATTCTAGTGTTGTAAATGCAACGTTCAACACTTGTTATTGGCCTGAGATGCAGCCCATTGAAATTGTCTCATCATCTACAATCATTCTAATTACTGGACGATGAAATTATGCTGTATAAACGGAGTAATTTACACGAAGTACGAATAAAAAAGACAAAAGATTTTGCTTGGAATTCATACCACGCTGTCTTTTTGTAGTCGGACATCACGTTTACAACATGCTCTTGGGTTGAAATGAAAATCTGAGACTTGATTTTATAAAGTTGTGAAAGCACAATCCAGGTTGACAGCACAATGAAAGTGCACGTTTCACGCCTAGTCCTAACTCAGACGAACAGATCGACTAAAAACTTCACAAATTTAACCTTAGACCATTAAGATTGATAAAAATACATGTTGAACGTTGGACGTTACTTCTTGAGAAAATCACAAACTAGCTTTCTGAAGTCATACAACTTTCCCCTGCAAGAACAAGTGCCAACATATATGACATGGATGTGACACGTGACTCTCCGGATGTAGTGAACAAGCAGGAAAGCTTTCTGTTTAAATTGCAATTATTTATTCATTACGATGTTGGACTGCTTTCTTACAACAATGTTACAGAGGCAGACAAAGTTCATTTAAAAAAGCAAACATGTGTTCGACGATAAAATCGAACATAGCTGCATGATGTAATTTCGGACCACACCAACCGATGTAAACGTTCGGTGAATCGGAAGTCTGGTTCCCTTGTGTTTTTGGTAATAACTTTTTAGCAAAACATTACAACACAAGTAATGTCCAACATTAGGAACTTTCACGACTAATTACTGCAAAATGAAAAAAATTCAGAGTTGGATTTACATTTACAATATGTGTGTATATGTATATGTATATATATATATATATATATATATATATATATATATATATATATATATATATATATATATATATATATATATATATATATATATATATATATATATATATATATATATATATTGTCCTTATTTAGTTGTTATGCTGAATAATAAACAGGGTTCATTGAATTACTTTTATTATTATTATTTATTACTGAATTATTATTATTATTTATTACTGAATTAATTGGGGAATGTGTCATATGCATACACATTTGTATAAGTACAAGTAATTCACTATGAAACTACTTGAGTAAAAGTACCTTGTAAAATAAATTACTTGAGTAAAAAGTAAAAGTACTTTTTCAAAAGTACTTGAAGTAAAAGTAAAAAAGTAAAAAGTACGTTTTTTTTCAAGCGAGTATTGAAAATGTTTTATTTAAGAATGAAAAACATACAACAGCAAAATATTCACAACTAAACGTCGATTAATCACCCCCTTTCATTAATGGACTTGTCAGTCATTATAATGCATCTATCTCGAGATCAATTAATTACTTAATTACGGAGCTGGAGGATCGTAGGCATAGCCGTAGCTGATAATTCGCAATTAAGCTATCCATGTTCTACACACTGATGTTGTGTCACATATCATGCTGAAAATAATATAATACTCTAAACTTGGTAAAACAATATGCTTGTAACTATTAAACGGACACAACAAAAAGATGTAACGCAAACGGTAAATTATAAAAGGTACGTGTTTCCTCAAGTTCGATGGGGACAAGACAAACGCAGACACGTCCTTGTGGTTTTGTGCACATAGTAAACATACCAGTTTTATGTTGCTGCCGTGTCGTGATTGGTATTTGATTGTTGACCATGTATTGTCGACCATGTATTGTCGACCATGTATTGTCGACCATGTATTGTCGACCATGTATGATCTCCCACTTCCACTTGCTCCATGTTCAATTATCAGATGCGTCTGACTTTCTCTTGTGTTGTGTTGACTTCACGAAGGAGAGGTTGTAATTTATATGCAAATGTGTATGCAAATTAAGAGGCGAACTATCCCTGGTTGGGTAATAGCTTTTGGCATGTTGCCATAGTCAAAATTGAGCACGGGGTTTGTACTGTGATTCATGGGGTGAGCCGTAATTCCAAGAATTGGTTTGCAATTAATGTTTTAACGAAAACAACTTTGTTACAAATAAATAACTTGGAAAAACTACTGAAGTATTGTAATTACGTACTTTTACTTCGTTACATGCCAACCGTAATAGTACATGTATGCAAACATTCACGCACATACAAACACACTCCACTCATGCATGCAAGCACACACACACATATTCACCCATGCATGCATGCACGCACGCGCAATTTAGCTCTGTCCTTAGATCATTATAGCAATGTTTTATGCAACAGGTAAAGACCAATTTCAAGGGAGGCTGCAAGATGTGAGATTTTATAAAGATGCTCTAACTAATCGGTAAGTTTTATGAACCTGTGTTTTTTTTGTATAATCTGACAAACATCTTTGTGCTTGCCTGCATGTAAGTTGTTACCAGACTGTGAATATATTAAACGAAGTATAGATACCATGACATGTGACACTGGAAAATAGTTAAGTTTGATGCTGACGAAGGGATCGAGAGGATCTAGTCTTGTTTTTGAGCTTGTTATTTTTTTATTTGTGATGATGAGGTTCTGGTTGGAACAATACAGCTGTTGGTGCATGTAGTTATCATCTAAAGCAGAGGCCAACCAAATCATATAGCAATGTAAATCATATGTTATATATTAGAACACAACAAAAACATTTAATGGTTACCCTTTCTTCTAAAACCGTAATTTTCATTCTTACCACCCCTTGCCACACATGTTACTCCCACCCCTTGACTCCTATCTGAACCAGGGGTTACACTTTTCATCACTCCGTATGTTCCAGACTCCTAAACATGCTTGCTACCCTACTAGATTCATGCTTACTTCTAAATGGCTATTACAGGGAGATAGTGACCGTTTATACAGGAGAGTTTCCTGTGGTCACTATTCAGTCAGCCTGCCGTTGCCCACCCACACATCCCAGGGTGAAACCACTCTCCACCCACTTCTGTATCCGCAATGGAGTAGCAGACAACACAGGAGATGAGGTGCTGCGTCTACACAATGACTCGCACCCACTGGCCTACCTGAACGATGGCTACAGCAACAGTATGTGGGTGTCTGCCTTCCTCAGTGATGTCACTATTGAGGTGGACCTTGGTGACCAGTTTGAGGTAAGAACACTTGTATGCTCTGCTGCTTCATCTCCATGACGGTCTTTGTATGAAAGTAGCACAGCAATCTGGGGTAACATGAGACCAGAGTACAGTAGTAACAGTTTGCAAGTGTGTGTGTGTGTGTGTGTGTGTGTGTGTGTGTGTGTGTGTGTGTGTGTGTGTGTGTGTGTGTGTGTGTGTGTGTGTGTGCGTGTGTCTGAATATATTTAATAGTTTTGATTTAGTCATGCTCTGGATATTAATAGATAACTTATGGAAACAGTATAAGTAAGTAAACATCTCTCTCCCTCTCCCTCCCAAATGTTCTTGTAAATATCTGTATATGTATCTAAATATCGGTATGATATGTCTAAGTTTCTGTTAATATATCTACTGGTTTATATCTGTCTCATGTAATCTCATTCTTATTCATCTACATTTCTGTCAATATAATGTTTCTCTATTCTTCCTAGGTCTTCTATATAGTGCTGCAGTTGTACAGTCCTCAGCCCAAGGTGGTAACAATTGAGCGGCGACTAACAGCAACGTCTGCCTGGCAAAGATGGCAGCTGTATGCTACTGACTGTCAGCAGGCATTTGGCATGTCAAATAATGGCAATTTCAACTCACCAACATCCATCAACTGTCTGCAGTTTGGAACGTAAGTGAAAGAGAGAACTGCTACATATATGAGCATACAAATTGTGTACTGCTGTCTTATATAATGCATCCTGCTTAAATGAGATCCTTTCAACAACATAAAATCAGCAGTACAGCCAGAGATTGCGCAAATACTGTTTATGGGAAATGTAGTGATATTTCTGATTTTAATTCCCTATTGTATATGCACTAGTCCATTAATTTCCGTTAGTATATATATTCCAAAAATATATCGTTTCTAAGGTTATAATGTCACATATTTGTGGGGCGCATTATCATAGTTGTTAGAACATTAGCCTCTCAATCAAAAGGACCTGTGCTTGAATCCTCTTGCTGGCATTTTGCTTGGGCAATTTTGTTCACTCCATATTGCCTCAGAACACTCAGTTAAGAGTACCTGGCAAGAGAGTGTGAAGGACACATATGAACGAATAGTGTTTGTATAGTATTTGCAACTTGTCTGAATGCTTCCTCGAGAGGTCGAGTTGATGTTTGGAGGAACAGGTCTGACATAAGCGTTGAAGTGAGGACACAAGGATTGAAGTGAGGATGTGAGAGTTGAAACGAGGACACAAGGGTTGAAGTGATGACACGGGTTGTAGTGATGACATGAGGGTTGAAGTGAAGACACGAGGGTAGAAGTGAGGACACGATGGTTGAAGTGAGGAGGATGTGAGGGTTGTAGTGAAGACACGAGGGTTGAAGTGAGGACACAAAGGTTGAAGTGAGGACACGAGGTTCTTTTGAAATGTTGGTATTGAATCTACTCGATTAATCAGTTAGTGGTCAATCATATACTCTGTTTTTAAATAATAATAAAATCGGTGAATGCTATATTTGTATACATAATGCACTGCAGGGGATCAAGAGTAGATGACAACAGCATGGGTACTGTTTTAATTTAGTTATTATTTTCTGATATTAGATCCAAATATGTGAAGTTTTCTTCTTCCAGTTGCATGAATCAAAAGCTTATGAATTGTCTGACCAAACCAGAAATAGATAATATCAAAATATCAACAAAGTAAATATGAACCTTTTATGTATATTTATTTACTTATCTACATTAATAGCATAATAATTATTTTGAAATGTTGGTATTGTACTGGTTGAACATGTTTATCTACGTATAGATGCTATTACGTCACCGACATCATTAGTCATATTTGGACTGTTTGAGTGTGCTGATGTTGGTTTGATTCAGAAATGGCATGGCAGTGCCGTATTCGAAGGGCAACATTACATTCAGTGTACTGTCGACGGAGCCTGTACCACGGCCAGGCCACAATGACTTCTACAACACCAGAGAACTGTTTGAATTTGTGAAAGCTACACAGATACGAGTGCGACTGCAGGAGCACTATCACGTGACACATCCTCGACATAAATACTATGGAATATATGAGTACATCGTGACTGGAAGGTATATGGTTATTTTTAATATTTGTTAAAGTTCCATTTTTGTTACGTAGCATTGACTTAGCCTGTCGATTTCCATAAGTGGGTTATATACTGCATATTCCGAGAGAGTCCGCTTTGCATTATTTAGTATCCTAAATAATGTTCCTCCAAAATGCATATATTGCATAATCCGAGAGAATCCACAATGTATTATTTAGTACCCTAAATAACTCTACAATTCACAGATGTATTATGCCAGACTTGCAAACAATGATAATGATACCGTTTAATTGTCTTTGGCAGCCACACCCTACAATACAAACTATATCACTACTGACTAGCATTATATTGCACAATGATTAAAAGTACTACAGCATTCTGGGAAATGGCTATGGTAGGTGTCACCAGGGGTGCTAGGGGTCAGCTCACAATTTTGGAGGAACGTTAAATAATACATTGCAGATTCTGTTGGCTTATGCAATATTTAATCCACTTATGGAAATGGCCAGGTAAGTATGTTATTTACAAAAACGTATTTTCATATTTCAATACAACATTAAACTAAATTTCATTTCAAACAACTAGCAGATCAGTCAGCTGGACATGGTTGAGTCATTGTGTACATCTTGGTTGTCATGTAGCAACCTTCACTCTGTAAATCGACTAAATACAATGTTGATCATATAATCCCTGTGTAATTATATCTAATAGGATATGAAGTACACGTATGTCAGAGCATAATTCAGCATGTATGCTTTCCAGTATGCATGTACAAGCATGTGAGCAAGGAAACTATATGATGCTTGCAATAGTTGAACATTTCAAAACCATCTCTGTTTTATTATACAAAGTTGTTGATGGTCAATGTGGTATTTGATAGGTGTAACTGTCACGGTCATGCTGAGTCATGTGACGTCTCTGTGCGGCCATACAAATGCTTATGTCGTGCAGACAGTCACACAGAGGGAAATCAGGTGAGTGCTGTCACCTTGGTCACGTCAGGTGAGTGGTGTCACCTTGGTCACAGCAGATGAGTGGTGTCACCTTGTTCACATAAGGTGAGTGGTGTCACTCTAGTCACACCAGGTGAGTGGTGCCACCTTTGTCATGTCAGGTGTGTGGTGTCGCCTTGGTCACATTAGGTGAGTGGTGTCACCTTGGTCATGTCAAGTGAGTGGTGTCACCTTGGTCATGTCAAGTGAGTGGTGTCACCTTGGTCAGATGAGTGGTGTCACCTTGGTCATGTCCGGTGAAGCGTGTCAACTTGGTCATGTCAGGTGAGTGGTGTCACTTTGGTTGCATCAGGTAAGTGATGTCACCTTGGTTGTACCAGTCATTACACTTAAAGTGCAGTATAATGTTAACAAGTAAGATATGGTACCAAGTAAGATGTCTCCACCATAATCAAGTTTTTCTTTAGTCATAATTTAGTGATTAGTCATAGGCAGTATAAATTGGCATTTGGCAATAAGTCACCTTTGTAGAACAGTTTCAGGAGTTAATGGCTTATCATGGATTAGATGGAATTAAGGCTGGAATTAAATGTTGATAAATGACTGACTACATATTAATGACATGTACTTTATTTAAGTTACCTTTGATAGTTTCTATGTTTGTTAAAAAATGCTTTCGTGACCCTCGTCAGACATACATCTAGATACTCTGACTTTTTTTAATATTAATATCACAGAGTCTGGTACACACTGATATGCTGACATGTAAATGTTATGTATAACATAAACATATCGCTTTGTTTCAAGTATGAGTCGTTTTTTGAAGAAAGAAAAAACATAAAAACAAGCAGTTTTGTATTTATGTAGAATGGATTGGTAACAAAGTGACATATTGATTTGGCATAATGATGGTTCATTGTGTTTGTTTGGCAAGTACGGTCCTTTAATGTCCCTCAGAAAGGATTGGGCAGAGGACTAGGTATGCCTAACATACAACGATATAGAAACAACATTCAGTGATTGTATCCATGGAACTGTGGTTATTTATGTAATTTCCTTGGTGACAGTGTGAACAGTGCAGCGCTTTGGCCAATAACAAACCATTCTGGCGTGGGGACCAAGTGAACGCTTACAACTGCAAGCTGTGCGAGTGCTACAGTCATGCAACAAAGTGCATCTACAATGCCACCGTTGACCCATACCCTGACGACCCCATCCAAGGAGGGGGTGGGGTGTGTGTCAACTGTCAGCATAAAACGACAGGACGACAGTGCGACACATGTCAGGTTGGCTACTTCAGGGCTGACAGCAAGAGTCTGTATGCAGAAGATGTATGCACCCTCTGCAACTGTAACCCTGGTGGCGTACATGACAACCATCTTGACTGTGCTAAGGTTAGTCAAATTTTGATCTCATGTGAAAAGTATCCATTTTATCATTACAATTCATGTGAACCCTTTAATTTGATCAAAGTTCTAAAATGTGCCAAACATTGAAACTATCTCTTCAAAGTCTAGAGAATGTCTTAATTATTATCAGATTGCACAACCAATGATTTAGAGAATTGTCGGCTCCAAGACAATGATGATTGCAACTCACCCAGTGTATCTGTATATACTTTTCTAACAATTGCATACTTTGTATGCACTTTACTAATGCAGAGTATTCATTTGCCATGCCATTGACTGCATACAAGTTTGTTGTTATGTGCATACTATAGAGTGTACATACTATATGTGATGAAACTGTCCACATTAGTTGGGAGGTCAGTGTTCATGCCGCTCGGCTGTTGCGGGCCGCCAGTGTGATCACTGCGAGCTCGGCTACTTCAACCTACAAGCAGCAAACCCAATGGATTGTAAGGCATGCCACTGTAACACAGACGGCACTGTAGGTGGCGCAATTAGTTGCCATGCAACACTCGGACAGTGCATCTGTAAGACAAACATCAGAGGTAAGTCAAAGACTCAAAGTAACTGTAAATAGTAATAATAATATAATAATAACAACAGATTATAGAAATATTTGAAAAATTGTAGTGTTATTGATGCAACTGTATTGCTGTATTTTAACACTTGGTTTAAAATGTACTCGTAAAAAAGCAATTTAGACTTCTCTGTTTTTTCATGAATCTTGACTGTTTCCTCTTGAGTGATGTGTTCCCCCTGGGTCATGGCTTTCTTCTGGGGTGACATCTGTTTACTCCTGATTGATGTCTGGTTACTGCTCAGTGATGTCTATTTACTCCTGACTCATGACTGGTTACTCTGAGTGATGTTTGTTTAATTGGAGTCATTGTATTTACTGTGTATGTCTGTTTCCTCCTGAAGCATGCCCACACTCTCTGAAATGACGTCTGTTTCCTCCTGAAGCATGGCCACACTCTCTGAAATGATGTCTGTTTCCTCCTGAAGCACGGCTACACTCTCTGGAATGACGTCTGTGTCCTCCTGAAGCATGGCAACACTCTCTGAAATGACGTCTGTTTCCTCCTGAAGCATGGCAACACTCTCTGAAATGACGTCTGTTTCCTCCTGAAGCATGGCCACACTCTCTGGACTGACGAATATTTCCTCCTAAAGCATGGCTACACTCTCTTGAATGACGTCTGTTTCCTCCTGAGTCATGGCTACATTCTCTGGAATGACGTCTGTTTCCTCCTAAGGCATGGCTACATTCTCTGGAATGACGTCTGTTTCTTCCTCTGTTCCCTCCTGAAGCATAGCTGCCCTCTCTGGAATAACGTATGTTTGCTCCTGAAGCATGGCTGTATTCTCTGGAATAACGTATGTTTGCTCCTGAAGCATGGCTGTTTTCTCTGGAATGACGTCTGTTTCCTCCTGAAGCAAGCACGACTACATTATCTCGAATCAGATGGTGTATGCATTATCTTGAATGTGACCGTATGCAGTTGTTAACTCAAAAAGAAGTAATAGCATATCTTATTCTTTCTGTAGGTCTTCGGTGCAACGAGTGTAAATATGGCTACTACAATCTTGACCAGAGCAATCCCGATGGCTGCATGCCATGTAACTGTAATCCGTTTGGTGCTATTGACCAGTATTGCGACCCAGTGACTGGTCAGTGTATCTGCAAGGCCCTTGTGGAGGATCAGCAGTGTAGCGAGTGTGTGGACGGCTACTACGACTTCAACAATGGTTGTAAGGCATGTGACTGTGACCAAGATGGCACAGTTGTAGGCAGTGACTGTGACAAGACAACTGGACAGTGTACATGCAAACAGCATACAAATGGTACTAAGTGCAACCAGTGCAAAGAAGGCTATTACAACCTAGGGGCAGATGCTGACACTGGATGTGTGGCATGTGCATGTTATGTAGCAGGGTCAGCGGACTCGCCCCCTCGTTGTAACAGGACCAATGGCCAGTGCACATGCAAGGCAAATGTTAAAAACCGTACTTGCAACCAGTGCAAAGTGAACACATTTAATTTAACCGCGTCTAATAGAGATGGTTGTCAGCCATGTGACTGTGATGTCACCGGCACCCTCAATGGGGACACTGGTGACCAATCACAATTGCCCTGTGACCAGAATAATGGACAGTGCACCTGCTTGACTAACAGATATGGCCGCACTTGTGACGACTGCAATAGAGGTAGGTCATTCTGTTGTACCTCATCAGTGAATAACCTTAGCTATAGTAACAGGTAGGTGCTTGAATAGACATACAGGGAGAACTATAAAGCATTTTGAGCAGTATGTTGAGATGTGCGTATGTGTGTATGACTATAACGCTGTATGGCTTCGTCACCATGCAACTTGTGGCACATCATGATAATAAGTGCAAGTGGAACACAGTTCTTCACATAATAAAACCAATTAAGCTATTGACACAGCTGGAATTAATACATTTCACTACTGCGGTAGTAATGTTTTACTAGTTACTTTTTTACTAGTTACTACTTTAATAGTTTTCTGTAAACTGCTTATGCAAGGAAATTGAACATGAAATATATGGCTAATTGTGTTGCATCTGTGTTCGTTGAAGGTTACTATGTCAACAATGTGAATGGAGGTGGCTGTCTGCCATGTGACTGCTTCGAGGGCGAGCTAGCAGGAACAATACCTGGCACATTCTGCAACTCTCAAACTGGCATGTGTGAGTGTAAGGATCCTGCACGCATTGTTGGTCGACGCTGTGACTCATGCGCTAAAAATTATTATGGAAAACCTATAAGGTAGGCGGGAAAGTAACTGATCATTGTTAAAGACATCACAAACCTATGCCATCTGCTTTCATTTGTAGGCTCATCACCTGCTTCTGCTTTTACAGACCTGTATACAGCAGCACTTTAAAAGGACTCGTTTAAAGCTGTACTGTATAATCCTACATTTGTGACCACCAAACATCATAAACACGTGTGGCCACAACTACATACATAAGTCATAAAATTGCTAACATAGTATTTAATGAATTCTTTTACAAAACCAATTTCACCAGTGTACGTAATGTTGCAGTGCACTGTAGTCATGCATTACCTTTGTCTCGGTTCAGAGGCGATATGTTCGTAATGTTGCAGTGTACTGTGGTTATGCATTACTTTTGTCTCGGTTCAGAGGCGATATGCGTAATGTGTCTGCCCAAATACTGCAGATTGGGGACGAGGAATGATGCAGATGGCAATTAATCATTTATTTAGTAAATACGACTATTAATATATTTATATTATGTTTTTATGCACCATGTTTGTGGAAAACTTAAATGACCACTCTGCATGTACATACTGGATATTCCAATGCTCGCACGCACGCACGCACGCATGCACGCACGCACGCACGTACGCACATACACACGCACGCACGCACGCACGCATGCATGCATGCATTCTGATATCATTATGATACATTTTTGGGAAGCTCCCAATGAATTTCATGAATTTTTATTTCACTCTGTTATTAATGTCTATGTCAAGCACTATTGTCACCTGAAATCTCAAATGCATGCCTTGACACATTTATGTTTAGTGACTTTGGTAACCTTTGTGTCGTAGACCTACTGCCTTGGCAACCTGTGTGTCGTAGACCTACTGCCTTGGTAACCTGTGTGTCATAGACCTACTGCCTTAGTAACCTTATGCCGTTGACCAACTGTCTTGTTAACAGGTGTGTTGTAGACCTACTGCCTTGGTAACATGTCAATGCTTATTTCAGCACAACTATAGAGTGCAAGCCATGTGCCTGTGACATGAGTGGCAGTATGAGGGCGACATGTGATGTGACCACCGGCCAATGCCACTGCAAGGCTTTGACAACTGGTCGGCAGTGTGGTTTCTGCCAAGAAGGCAGCAGTAATCTTCAGGCTGACAACAAGTATGGCTGCAGCAAGAGTGAGTTTACACCGTTCAGATATACACATTTTCTTGCCAACACAACCACAACCTGTTTGCCACAATCAGCCATCTAATTATATCATCTTCACAATATGTGTGTCACAGACCTGTTATAATGACAATATGTTTGTCACAGGCATCTCTCATTTAATTGGGGATATAAAAGAACTATTGAGGATGACATGCACCCTGACAGTAAGCACCCTCAATGCCAGCATGTAAAGGCGATAATGTTCTGAAAAAGGCTGACTGGTTGAATGAGACCTTGTAACACCTTCAAATTGTAGTAACCACAACATACAGACTAGTTAGTTAATAGAACATTGCCAAGTGCTGGAAACAACAAGAAACTAATCTTAAGTCACTCTCCTTATTAAGAAACACCACTGCAAGTTATATAATGATTAACCAAACTCAAGTAATTGCACTAGCATATCTTTAATAAAAAAACTTTAACCTTTACTATCCCTTGAATACCCTGTTAATAAAACTCCATGAATATCACCATAATTATATAATGCATTGCATACACACATCCATCCATCCATCCAATGTTTAACCATTGATCCATCCATCATGCCTGACTGCATGCATGCAACCACTCACCCATATATTTATATATCTTTTCATGCATGCAACCACCCACCCACACATCTATATATATTTTCATGAATGCAACCACCCACCCACACATCTATATATATTTTCATGAATGCAACCACCCACCCACACATCTATATATATTTTCATGAATGCAACCACCCACCCACACATCTATCCATGCATTCATCCATCCATCCACCCATCCATCCATTAATCCATTTTCCAACGACTAATTGCCACTGTGGTGACAGGATGCCTCTGTTTATACAAATCTCCCCATCTTCTCTAGTCTGCCAGTCTCACCAGTTGTCTCAATGGTCTGTCTGTACATCTTCTCATGTCGTTTCACCTCAACGTTTGTAGTAGTCCTCTTCCACAACAAGCCTATGTTGTATGTTTGTTTGTTTATTTTAATCACTTTCACACGTGCACGCACACAGTGCACACACACACACATGTATGCACACTTGCATATTGAAATAGATATGTTCACAATTAATAGCATGTGTATGTTTTAGTAAAAAGGAGAGTAAACATATTTTGTATATGCTCGCAGCACCATCTCAGCAACCCCCACCTGAGTATGAACCAATAAACTCAACAGCTCTGCGTCTCTACTGGAGTGTACCAGACTACCCAAATGGAGTGATTAATCAGTACCGTCTTTATCGGGATGGTAGGAAGATTGCTACAGTTGCTATCAATGGTAAGCTACCACTATGATCATTTTATGTATAGCTTGCAAGGTGATGTTTTGTGTCCTATTTTGATAACAATAAGGAGTAAATAAATCAGGTGTTAATGGAAACAGGAGCTCACTGAGTAATAGACACATACATTGTGGGTATAATTGATGGCAGGAGGATGTCAATGGCCCTCACAGGCTATGGCTGATATGAAGAAGAAGTTAACCATAGACATACACAATGCCAACAAATAACATCTTTTTTAGAGCATCTTTATCTTTATGTCTGCTACACCACCGTGAATGAATTAAGTGAAAGTTGAATGACATATATATATATATATATATATATATATATATATATATATATATATATATATATATATATATATATATATATATATATATATATATATATATATATATATATATATATATATATATATATATATATATATATATATATATATATATATATATATATATATATATATATATGTATACATACATATATACATATATATATATATATACATGTATACATACATATATACATATATACATACATATATACATATATATATATATATATATATATATATATATATATATATATATATATATATATATATATATATATATATATATATATATATATATATATATATATATATAAATGATTTGGAAGATGACATATCTATCAAAGTACTGAAATTTGCAGATGACACAAAAGCATTCAGAAAGGTTACTAATGTTACAGATAAACAAAGTTTACAGGATGATCTAGATAAATTAGTTAAATGGTCAGAAACATGGCAAATGTTATTCAATTTTGGGAAGTGTAAATGCATACACATAGGACATGGAAACATGGACGAAGAATATAAAATGGAGGATGCTGTACTAGGTAAAACCACATAAGAGAAGGACTTAAGGGTAACATTTAGTGCTGACATGAAAGTTTCAGAGCAATGTCGGATTGCTGCTTCGAAAGGAAATTAAATTCTAAGTCTAATTAGGAGAAATATCACGTATAAGGAGAAACAGCTAATTGTACCCCTGTACAAAACAATACTTAGACCACATTTGGAATATTGTATTCAAGCATGCAGGCCATATCGTAAAAAGGACATAGACAAGCTAGAAAGAATACAACGAAGGGCAACTAAATTGATTCCAGAATTGAAAGACCTTAGTTACGAAAGCGTTTGACAACACTAGAGACCATGATACTAAGAGGAGACCAAATAGAAGTGTTTAAAATAGAGAACGGTTATGAGGATGTTGATAGGAATATGTTCTTCAAACTTAAAGAAGGCAGTAGAACCAGAGGACACAAAACAGCATTAGCAAAGGAGCAGTGTAGGTTGGACACGAGAAAGTACTCTTTCTCACAGAGGGTGATAAATGAATGGAACAAACTGCCAAATGATTGTGTTAATGCTAGTAGTGTGAATATGTTTAAAAATATAATTGACAGATATATGATAAGGGCGGGCATTTTTATTCATATATGAGAAAATTGTTGGAATCTCGATAAGCCAATGGCTTCCTTGTCCACTTGCCATCTGGAACTTAAATGCCCTCGGGCGCTTTACATGAAACTGCATAAATTAAATAACACTATAAAATACATTAAATACATACTTTACATAAAACTACATAAATTAAATGAAACTATATAAAATGTGGATTATTTTAAAAGTAGATAGTGTAAGGAGCTGATTTAAACTTTAAAAATAAATAAACACAAATATTACACTTATAGTACACACATAAATAAAACATAACGAATAAGTCATTGGTATATAGCATTGTCTTTAAAACGAGAGCGTGATTCAATCACGTCAGTCTTATGCCAATTTAATAATATGTGTTTTTTAAGTGTCTCTTGAAAGAGCTGAGAGTGTTCAGTTGTTTAATGTTCTCAGGCAAGTCGTTCCACAGTTTGGCCGCGTGTCGGCTGAAACAACGTTCACCATAAGTTGCAGTCCGTACTACAGGTACGACGAGAAGTGACTTCTCCATTGATCTTAAACTACGCGTTGGTTGATGTTTTTACACAATGTCACTCATGTATGCAGGTGCCAATCCGCTGAGCACTTTATACGTGAAGGTGTTAATCTTTAAGCGGAGCCGGTATTTCACCGGAAGCCAATGTAGCTCACGTAACACTGGTGTTGTGTGTTCGCTCTTGCGTGACCTGTTGATTAGGCGAGTAGCGCAGTTCTGTATACGCCGTAGTCGTTCAATTAGCACCTGAGGCAAACCTTGCAGTAGCGCGTTTCTATAGTCCAGCCGAGATGTTACCAGTGCCTGGACTAGAATCTTACAGGCGTTATTTGTGATGTATTGCCTGACTTTGCCAATATTTGGGATGTGGTAGAAACAGGACATGGAGATCGCATTCACCTGTTTCTCCATTGTCAAGCCGCTGTCCATAATAACTCCAATATTTCTCACGGATTGCACAGCATGTAATAGTCTGCCTCCGATCGTGATGGACAAGTCGTTCACCCGACGAATTCGGTGTTTGGACGAAAACACAATGAGTTCGCTTTTTTCATGGTTAAGTTTTAGCATGTTTCTATTCATCCACCCGCCAACATCTGCCAAACAGGCTTCAATGGCTGACTTTTCACTGGCCCAGTTCTCATCAGGCTTGATGGACAAGTATATTTGTGTGTCATCTGCATAACAGTGGTAGAGAAAATTGTGTTTCTTCGCTATATCACCTACTGGCTTAGTGTATATGCAGTACAGTTTCGGTCCCAACACGGATCCTTGTGGCACGCCGCGGCATAGATGTGCGTTGAACGAAGTTGCGGGGCCGACTGAGACACATTGCGTTCTGCCGCTAATGTAGGATCACATCCAATCCAGGGCTTCTGCAGTCACACTAAACGAGTATTGAAGACGCGTTAGCATAATGCCATGGTCGATAACATCAAATGCAGTGGACAGATCAAGCATGACCAAGACAACTACACGTTTTTGATCAAGGGCTTCTGCAGTGTCGTTCTGGACTTTCATAAGAGCTGTCTCGGTTGAACAATTATTTCGGTACGCCGACTGGTGAAAATCGTGTAGATTGTTGATGTCCAGGTGATGTACGGACAAATATGGCGCTACCCATACAAACAAGATTTTCGTTGTTCAATGAGGTATACTAGTATAGCTATGAAGACCGACAGAGTCTTAAACAAGGGAGATGACATGGTAGTTTGCTTGAAGGGGGCCAAAATAGAGGCGATAACTGAGAGGGTAGAAAACGTGGGTTCGGGCAAAGGGTGGATCTGTTTTAGTACACGTAGGGACAAATAGCATAGAGAGTGAGGGTACAACTGCCACAGTTAGGAAATACAGGAATTTGGTCAGAACACTAAAGCAGACGCGGGTTGAGCAGATAATACTGTTAGGGATTTTACCAGTAATAGAAAGGAGAAGCTATGTAGTCGAGAAGCTATGTAGGGTAGCGGAAGTTGGTTTTGTGGATTTGTGGGGAAGTTTTGTTGGAAGGGCTGATATGTACATGAAGGACGGGCTTCATCTAAGTGGAAAGGGGGCAGCAGTGTTTGCGGATAGACTCACAGCAGCAGTAGACAGTGGCATGGGTAGCATAACTAATATTTTTTGTAGTAAACAGTATTTAAACTAGAAGCGCATGGGGGTTACTTAGAGATGCCTCAAGCAGGACAAGAGGCCACTAGTACAGACAAACCAATAACAAAATGTCCGAAAAACATGCCTGTAGCAGGTTATAGATGCGTGTTTTTTAAATGCTAGAATTATAGTAAATAAGAAAAAAAGAATTAAACATTATGGTAGAAGATATTGACCCTCACATAATTGGTATTACTGAATCATTGGCCAACACAGGTATAACAGATGCTGAATTAGGATTGACAGGATACGTAATGTTTAGGAGAGATAGAATAGGAAGAAGGGGCGGGGGAGTTATTTTATATGTTAAATAATCTATTCAGGCTTATGAAATAAAATTAGAAAGGAAAGCAGATTACGATAAAATAGTGTTTCAGCAAACTATGTGGAGGGTTTATAGGCGTACCAGAAAGGATGAAGACTAAGCAAATTACAAAGAGGCACTTAACCTTGCTACAACTGAAATTACAAAATGTAAAATAACCTTTGAAAAAATTGGCAGGTAATATCAAAAATGACAGCAAGAGTTTCTATGCTTATGTAAGGAGTAAACAGAAAGTTCGAGGTAAGGTCGGACCACTGGAAAACAACAGGGAAAACATAATTTCAGACAGGTTTCAAATGGCAGAGGTCCTGGATGAGTATTTCAGCTCAGTATTTACCACAGAAGATATCAGCTCAATTCCAGTTCCATTTACTAAATTTGAGGGCAATAAATCAGAACATTTAGGGCAATTATTTGTAACTCCTGAAATGATAGCGCAGAAAATTAAGAATATGAAAGATAATAAATCACCTGGAGTTGATGGCATACCACGAAAACTGCTTAAGGAAATTGTTGAGCAAATTAGTACACCACTTGCAAAATTGTCACTAGAAGCAGGAATTGTTCCTTCAGAATGGAAAGAAGCAAATATTACCCCGCTATTTAAGAAAGGATCGAGGAAAAAGCCAAAGAATTACAGACCAGTAAGTTTAACATCAGTTGTGTGTAAATTACTCGAAACATTAATTAGAGACCACGTGGTGAAATTCCTTGTAAAACATAAATTAATAAATACAAATCAACATGGGTTCCTAAACACAAGGTCATGCCTAACCAATCTCTTATGTTTTTGGGAAGAAATTACAAAGTGGGTAGATTACGGGTCACCAATGGACGTTTTCTACTTAGATTTTCAGAAAGCTTTCGATAAAGTGCCACATCAAAAATTGCAACTTAAACTAAAAGCCCATGGTATAGGTAACGATGTAATCAACTGGATACGAAAGTGGCTTACACACAGAAGACATAGAGTAATAGTAGATGGTGAGAATTCAAACTGGAAATCTGTTTTGAGTGGGGTACCACAGGGATCAGGCCACAACACAAAAGTATTCAGAAAGGTTACTAATGATACAGATAAATAAAGTTTACAGGATGATCTAGATAAATTAGTTAAATGGTCAGAAAAATGGCAAATGTTATTAAATTTTGGGTAGTGTAAATGTATACACATAGGACATGGACATGGACGAAGAATATAAAATGGAGGATGCTGTACTAGGTAGAACCACACAAGAAAAGGACTTAGGAGTAACATTTAGTGCTGACATGAAAGTTTCAGAGCAATGTGGGATTGCCCCTTCGAAAGGAAGTCAAATTCTAGGGCTAATTAGAAGAACAATCATGTATAAGGAGAATCAGCTAATTGTACCCATGTACAAAGCAATAGTTAGACCACATTTGGAATATTGTATTCAAGCATAGAGGCCGTATCGTAAAAAGGACATAGTCGAGCTAGAACGAATACAACGAAGAGCAACTAAAATGATTCCAGAATTGAGAGACCTTAGTTATGAAAGTCGCTTATTACAATGTGGTTTGACAACACTAGAGACCAGGAGACTAAGAGGAGACCAAATAGAAATGTTTAAAATAGTGAACTGTTATGAGGATGTTGATAGGACTATGTTCTTCAAACTTAAAGAAGGCAGTAGAACCAGAGGACACAAAGCAACGTAGATTGGACACGAGAAAGTACTCTTTCTCACAAAGGGTGATATATGATTGGAACAAACAGCCAAATGATTGTGTTAATGCTAGTAGTGTGAATATGTTTAAAAATAGAATTGACATATATTTGATAAGGGCGGGCTACACATAAATGAGAAAATTGTTGGACTCTCGACAAGCCAATGGCTTCCTTGTCCACTTGCCATCTGGAACTTGTTGTTTGGGATGGCAATCTTGCTAACTCTTGTTAAATCTATATTTAGTTAACCACTTGCGTGATATTCTTGATTATAGTTGCAAATGGTTAGTTTTCAAGTGTTCTTATAGGTGCAAAGGCCCCAAAAAATGCCTTTGGTTTCACTTTAAGTAGTGGTAGTGATAGTGAAAACCGAGGTGCCCTGAGTACCACACGTGCCAGACAATTTTGTTCTCATTGGAAATTAGCCAAGTCTCTTTTAGCAATGTTATTTAGTAGTGAATTACAATAGTCAAGGCGGCTACTAATTAATGCTGTTGATATTGTTTTAGCAGTCGATACAGATATGTGATGCTGAATTCGATGGAGATCACATATGTGATAGAAACAGGAATCGCATACTTGAGTGATATGCTGGCGAAAGTTCAAGTCACTGTCAAAGACAACACCTAGATTACGAACTGTATCTTGTGGGAATGTATAAATGCCAAACAGTTTAACTGGAAAATGGCTGATTACCCTATTTCGTTGTTGCTTAGTGTCAATAATAATACGTATGTTTTATCTGTTTTATTCCATCCAAACCAAGATGTCAATAAAACAATCACTTAAAGTCGAAACAGATTCTTGTGCATTTGATTGTGAAAGTGATATGTAAACCTGTGTGTCATCAGCATACAGGTGATGACTGAGATTACGATTAGTGATGTCTGTACATAATATATTATATTGATCTGTGACACACAGATTGTTATGGCAGCAGGTTTGTGACCAGACTTGGGGTCTATTACATTGTATTTGGAATAAAAGCACCATTGCTGCATAGTATGGTACATAATGGCAAATACGGTATACACAACATTTTATATTTTATTGAATATCTGTAGCAAATTATGAGTAAAAAATTTACATGATGTAAATGTAATTAAAAAAGTAATTGAAAATACCAATTTCGTTTTGACTGATTCGAATTTAAATTACTTTAAAAAAAATACCGGAATTGGAATTGGTGTTTCAATTCCAATTACGTAATTGGAATTGGTGTTTCAATTCCAATTACGCTGTAATTGACCCCAAGTCTGGTCACAAACCATGACTACCTGTCTGTTACAGACCTGTTATAATGGAAAGGTGTGTCACAGACCTGTTACAATGAAAATTAATGACAACCTGTGAAAATATGTGTGTCACAGACCAGTTATTATTACAATGTGTGGCACAGACCTGTTACAATGAAAATAAATGTGTCACAGAGCTGCTGCCATGACAATATGTATGGCACCGACCTGTTTCAATGACAGCAAATGTGTCACATACCTATTAAACAGAATTACCTCTCAAGAAACTTACTATTCGATCTGCATATTTCAGCCGCATCCCGCGGTCTTCTTCAGCACACTAAAGTTACGGATGTGTCACATGACCAATGTCATGTGACACAAGCTGGAGCAGGACTGGTGGGAGCAGTTTCAGACATAGGTTAATTTCAACTGTTAATTTAATTAACTCAATAAATTTAATTTAATTTAATTAATTAACTTTCTAGAAAATCACAATTTAATTAATTAACTTTACTGGAAGAGGTTAATTTAATTTAATAAAATAACAATTAACTTTTTATTGGGTATATTATTTGATACAATCTGGTGGTGACTGCCACTGGCTTGCTGTCAGGAGTAAGAATTAGCTTTGATGCTCACAGTGCCCATCAGACACATCCACTCAGCCAGTGACCCAAGTTCACCCAACCAATATCAAAGAAAGCTTCAAGTCAGGTCCAGGCAGTTATTTGAACAGTGGCAATGTCCAGCCAGTGTCAATCAGTGAATAAGCTGAACTGTGAATGTGCCTGGCCAGGTGCTACAGCTATATTATGTAAGAGTATTGACTCCTCTTGCTTCCATCACCCATCCAAGGGGATGCAACACAAAGTGTATCTGGAGTCTGTTTTTTTTTTCTAGACGTAGTCCCACATGACAAAATACAATGGGAAAAGTGAATGAAATCCCGCAATACAATATTTAACTTAAATTCTCGAAGTATGCTTTCAAGTTGTGCTTTCAAGTTTTAGAGACATTTGTGCAATGCAATTATGTTTCATTAACTTGCTTGCCAGTTGCACCAGTTAGCCCCCCCCCCCATACAGATAGTGGCTTCTTGTTTGTCTTGTTATCTTGCATAGGAATTGTTGGCTTTAATCTTCTTGGGAGTAGTGGCTTCCATGGTGCCCACAAGACCTCTTTGTATGGGTGGCAAGTGCAGTGACCATCTGGTAAAACAAATCAATCATATCAATCCACTTGTATTTCTGTTCACCATGTCTAAGCCACGTGGGTATGAAGAATTTAACCTCCCAGTCAACATAGTAATTTAATTGAAGTTAATTGAAATTAACTGTTAATTGAATGAAACTTAATTGTTAATTTAATTTAATTGAACAATTTGGGAGGTTAATTTAATGTAATTTAACTGACCTGGTAAATGTGTGAGGTTAATTTTATTTAATGTAATTGGGAAATGTCTTGGTTAATTGTAATTTAATTAATTAACTTTCCATATTAATTACTCCATGCCTGGGTGGGAGCTCCTGGCCAATGTCTCGGTTCAACGTAGGTTTCTCTCTGTGGATGTGTATCGCCTCCTTTATTTTCCTCCTGTGCCAGTTCTCCTCGTGATCTAGAATTTTAACGTCCTTCACAGAACGCTGATAGCCCATGTTCAGTTTGTCCTCACTTATAACTGATAGGTGTTGGTGACAAGATAGATATTCTTTAATTCTTGTGCCAAGTGTTCTGGCTGTTTCTCTTATATAGTGTTGGTCACATTCTGGGCCTTGTATGTCATATACTACCTCACACTTTGCTGCCTTTGCTGTTCTGTCTTTTTGGTGTACCAACAGTGACCTCAAGGAGTTGATAGGATAGGATTTGAAAATCCTTGCTAATTGCTCTGTAGGGCAGACCTATGGCATGTTGTATTCTGCTGGTTTCTGTGGTGGTGTTCTCCTTCTTTCTACTTGGTTGCGTGATGTTAAACATCCAAGTTGTGTAACTGTTTGCTTTCAATACTTTCTTGATATGATCCACATCTATGTTCTTGTCCTCCTCTTCTGTTAGCAGGTTTTCTGCCCTTTGGAGAAGTGTCCTAACCACTGATCTTTTGTGTTCTAAGTGGTGATTAGAATCCCAGTACAAATACTGGTCTGTCTGGGTTGCTTTCCGATATATCTTAACCTTGGTTGATCCATCATCTTTCAGGCATTTATATGTGTCTAGAAAGGCTAACATTTTGTCATGTTATGGTTCTACCGTGAACTTAATATTCTCGTTCATTTAGATGGTGCGTGAAATGTTCTACTTCGCTCTCTTGTAACACTGTGAATGTGTCATCTACATATCTCAACCAGAAGTCTGGAGGATGAGGTGTTTTCCTGATGGTTCTTTCTTCAAAATGCTCCATGTATAGATTCGCCACTATCGGAGACACTGGTGAACCCACGGCTGCTCCCTTCTTCTCTTTGTAGAACATTCATCATAAATGAAATATGCGGTGTTCAGACAGATTGCTAACAGGGTGGTGATCTGGTTTACTGATAGTTCACTTCTGTCTTTCAGTGTTGTATCCTGGTTTAGTCGGTCCTTAATAACCGGTACTGCCTCTGTCACCGGGATACTAGTGAACAGGGCTGTTACATCAAAGTACACCATTTTTCTCCCTGGTAGATCTTCATTACAAATTGTATGCTGTTTTTCTCAAAATGGTCTGTTTTTCCAACTAGGGGGCTCAGAATGCTGGCTAAGAACTTTGCTGTCGGCCCTGTGTTTTTCTTTAATGTTCTTACATACAGATAATCGATTATCATATCGTTTATGGGGAGGCTCTGCGGGGTAACCACGAAATGTAACCCTTTCTTCAACAAACTGACTTCGCCACTGTCTAAATGTCTGTTCGCTAGATTAATGACCCACTGCTCTGTGATGTTGTCTGGGTCATCTAGTTGTGGACTATCTGCTCCGTGACCACCTTGTTGTTGTTTGGATAACAGTTGGTCATATTTTCGTTGTTGTCTTTCCCGCGTTACCCGTAAAGTGGTTTCATGCGCATACTCGTCCATTTCCAATTCTGTTAGTTTCATATGCAGGTTCGTTTCTAATAATTCTTTCTCATCTTGCAATTTGTACACCGTAAAATGGCACTGATATATCCTGATGTTTAACAATTTCTTCTCTGCTTTTCTCAGGATTGTTGACGTTTTTATTCCGTTGACTGTCGATTATAGCTATAACTTCTTTGGAATTATGTTGTCATGGAGACAACGTATATTGAAATGGTGGTGGTTCTTCCAGCAAGCTACCTTCCTAGTCGTTTTCTCCAGTCCATGTAACGTTTTCACAACTTCTCGTTCGTGCATGTGACGAACACTATATATGAGAAACAGCCAGAGCAATTGGCACAAGAATCAAAGAACATCTATCTTGTCGCCAGCCCCTATCAGCTATAAGTGAACACAAACTGAACACAGGCCATCAGTGTTCTATGAAGGACATTAAAATTCTAGAACGTGGGGAGAACTGGCACAGGACGAAAATGAAGGAGGCGATTAACATCCACAGAGAGAAACCTACATTGAACCAGCCAGGAACTCCCACAAGTCCTGCTGCAGTCACATGACATTGGTCATGTGACACATCCATAACTTCAGTATGCTGAAGAAGACTGCGGGATGCGGTCGAAATATTCAGATCGAATGCCAATTTATGTGGCACAGGCCTACTACCATGATAATATGTGTGTCACAAACCTGCTGCAACAACAATCTGTGTGGCACATATCTGTTACAATGACAATAAAATGTATTGTCTATGACACATTTAATGTGTCACAGACCTGTTACAATGACAACAAATGTGTCATAAATCTGTTACAATGACAATATTTGTGTCACAGGCCTGTTACCATAACAATATATGTGGCACGTATCTCGTAGAATGACAATGAATATGTCATAGACTTGTTACCATGACCAGTGGCTCAGAGGACATGTATAACAACATCTAAAAATTCTAGCTTGTTTATCTATTTCATGAAAAGTTGTACAGTTACAAGTGTTTGCAGATTGTGTAGGACAAATCCTTAGAAATATGAGTATAGTCTGGCTGATGATATTATGTTGTAGTGCGGGAGTATAATGACACGGACCTGCAACCATTCACTGACTACAAGTTCCAGGTCGAAGCAGAGAACTCAGTGGGGTCAGTGCGCAGTCCTGTTGTCACCCTGCGCACCCCGCCAGGCTCACCTTCTGGTGACCTCCAACTCTATGTCTCTGGCATCACAGCAACAGCAGCATCATTCTCATGGAACCAGCCACTGGAGGCCAATGGTGTCATCCAAAAGTATACCTTGACATCAAGAACGTTGGAGTCAGAAAGCCAGCATGAAACACAATATGAAGGCCTCTCACGAGGCGTGGTACTCACTGACTTAACACCATTCCAGTACTACATATTCACACTGACAGCCTGCACTGGTGGTGGCTGTTTGTCTAGTAATGAAGTTGCTGTGGAGATGCGTTCGGCACCACCTGAAGGTCAAGGACCTGTGAAAATAAATCCTATCAATGAAACAGTTCTGCAGATTACATGGGACCCACCGTCTAGAGCCAATGGTTTGTGTTGTCTGAAACATTTGTCCATGTTACAAAATAGTTCGAAAACATTAAATCTGTAACTTACTGGAATGTACAGTAAAACCACATTAATATGAACACCATAATTCAAAATCCTCATTTGCTCAACACATTTATAAATAGTAAATAAATAGTACTGATGAAGTTACTATGTATACCATAAATATCTGATTAAATCAGAGAACTTCTACCTTAAACATTTTCTTTTGTTTTCATTACGTAATTACAATGTACTAAAACAAATTCATGCACGCACACACCCAGGCCATATGTCATGCATGCATGCATGAACACAAATATGCCCTCGTGAATATATTGTTTTAGTGTTGACAGTTTTTTAATTTATTTTCCATATTTTATATTCTACATCACTTGCAGGCATCATTATATACTATGAGCTGTGGATGAGAGAAGTGGCAATTAATGATGACAACAACCCTATTGCAAAGAGGATCTACCACCCTTCAGGACAATATTTCCCACGCCCTGTCAGGCCACAGGAGATGACTAATTTGCCACCTAGCACTGAACTGATTGTGGTTAATCTGCAGCCATACACAGAATATGAATTCCAGGTTGTCAGTGAGAACGCACTTGGCAAAGCTGCAAGTAATTGGACCTGTGGATGCACACTTGAAGCAGGTAAACAACACATATTTTATATCTTGTAAGATTCAGTTATCCATAAATAAATGCCTAGAAGATTATACATATATAAATGAGAAGAATCAAAGTGTAATTAAATTAAGTTTAACTCTGGGATCGTAGTATTTGTATGTATTATATACATCCAGATAGTTTCATACTTTTTATAATTAATGCAATGAGTATGTTGCATACCAACGTTTGCTAGATATGTCACATATGATTGATAATATCTCATCAGTTCCACTGATGCCAATTGTATACCTCTCACATGCTTCTGGATGAGGTCTCTTAGTCCCTCTACATATGCCATAACCAGTTGTATACCTCTCACATGCTTCTGGCTGATGTCTCTTAGTCCCTCTCCATATGCCATAACCAGTTGTATGCCTCTCACATGTTTCTGGCTGATGTCTCTTAGTCCCTCTCCATATGCCATAACCAGTTGTATGCCTCTCACATGTTTCTGGCTGATGTCTCTTAGTCCCTCTCCATATGCCATAACCAGTTGTATGCCTCTCACATGTTTCTGGCTGATGTCTCTTAGTCCCTCTCCATATGCCATAACCAGTTGTATGCCTCTCACATGTTTCTGGCTGATGTAGCTTAGTCCCTCTCCATATGCCATAACCAGTTGTATACCTCTCACATGGTTCTGGCTGATGTCTCTTATTCCCTGTCCATATGCCATAACCAGTTGTATGCCTCTCACATGTTTCTGGCTGATGTATCTTAGTCCCTCTCCATATGCCATAACCAGTTGTATACCTCTCACATGTTTCTGGCTGATGTCTTCCAGTCCCTCTTCATATGCCATAACCAGATGTATACCTCTCACATGCCTCTGACTGATGTCTTTCAGTCCCTCTCCATATGCCAACACCAGCTGTTCTGACCGTCTCTCACTCAGAGCTCAATGTCACATGGGTAGAACCAGACCTTAAAGAGAGTCGTGGAAAAATACTGCATTACAAGTTGTATTTATACAAGGAGATGAACCTGGAGCTAAACCCCAATGCACCACCTTATCAGTGGCAGGTAATTACAACTCAACATATTTATTTGCCAACATATCTATTACAAAATAGGTTTTCTTTTCTTATCTTTGGTACTGTATAATTGATTTAGTAGAACATTCATTTAATCTATGAACTATATATACTGGAAAGGGGACTGACTAACTTACACAGTAAGGACACATGAACATGTGTTCACAGGTTTAATAGAAATTATGAAATTATTTATCTGGTTAGAATTACTTTTATTGCTATGATGTGCAACTACTTTAACAAAGGAGAAGGCCATACAATTTAAAAACCTACTGGAATAAACTTCATATATCAGTCTTTTTGATCTTCCTAGCAATGGCTGCAACATTGCTGTGCACAGCAATTTCAACACCAATAAATTATTATGAAAACATAATGTAAATGTTTAAGCATCTTTAATAGTTAAAGTTAATAGTTATAATTGATACTTTGTTTCAGGTTGTCAGCACCAAGATCAGCAGTGATACAAGTCATTTTGTTTCTGATTTGACACCGTTCACAAACTACACCTTCAAGATAGAGGCTTGCAACTCAGTCGGTTGTGTGAACAGCAGCGAGGCAAGCAGCATCACAGGACATGCAGGTATTGTCAGGACATGGCACTAGTCGGTCCTTGCACGACATGCAGGTAATGTCTGACATGACACTAGTAGGTCCTTTCAGGACAGGCAGGTAATGTCAGACAATGTCTGACATGGCACTAGTAGGTCCTTTCAGGACAGGCAGGTAATGTCTGACATGGCACTAGTAGGTCCTTTCTAATGTCTGACAGTAATGTATGATGTGTGCCATTAGGGTCGAGTATTGGTTCAAGTATTGGTTCTTCACAAGACTCACAGGTTCCTTTATACATACACACTGAATTTACTGCTAAGCTATTACAGCGTACTTTTTATTTAGAAGTGAACGAATACTTGTCAACCTGTCACTGGACATACTTCATTCGCCATAATTAAACCAACTGTCAGCTGTTTGTATGTCTGAGCAGACCATGGTGCAATTAGCATGTTATATTGTGGTACGGTTTAATTTGTTCATACACGCAGTGTCAGGATTGGCATGTAACGAAGTAAAAGTACTTCGTTACAATACTTCAGTAGTTATTTCAAGTAATTGGCATGTAACGAAGTAGAACTTTTACTAAATACTTATACTTGTAACGAAGTAGTTTTATTTAAAATAACGCGACTTTACTTCGTTACTTTTTTACTTCGCAATATATTTTCGTTACATTTTTTGCGAAGCCGCTGCTGCCGGTGGGGCTCCACCATCAACGACATTTCATAAACTGTTCATAGTCGACAGGCCAAAAGCTATTAATATCATCCAATTGCATGCCAGTTCGCCATCATATTTGCATACAAACCTCTCTTTGGGAAATCGACGCAACCACTGTTTTATGTCTACGTCAGTGAACGAAGTCTGCCAAATATTGGCATAGGTCAGGTCAAGGCCGTTGACATAAAATGTCACTTCGTCTTCGAGCGTACAACGCTTGGACGCCATCAGAAACCATGATGCAAATGTCTCCGTTGCACCTACGTTGCACCATGTAAACTATTAATCAGTAAGTTTCCAATACGTATTATAAGTATTACAATTTGCAATTTCGACAATGTATTGATAATCCCCATACACTGACACAATTCTGATATTCGTGAGCGAACGCGCATCGTGGATCGAGAACGAGAACCGATTTTCGCCCATTGACATTGTCAGCAACGGCCTTACCGGCTTACGTCAGCATTAAACATCATTTTGCTTTCATGAATAGAATTTATATTGAGATGTTTAATAAATTCATAATAATGATTACTCTACAGAACTAAAGAGAACAGAATTGATAATCTGCCATTTGGCAGCATCATTTCCCAGCAATGACTTATTCAAGCTGACATAATATCAGGGACGGGGCCCTGACAGGACACTTTTAATTGCAATTAGCAACAGCATTTCTCTGTTGCACTGGTCTGTCTTCTGATAAATTTTAGTCCCAGCTGGAACCAGGTAACCAACACAGCTAGCTGCTAAAGCATGTTGTTTCAATGCTTGTGTGAGGCTGTGAGCTGATAAGACATGTCTGGGAAGACAAGAAGGTGGGGGTTCACAAGCCAGATGGCTTCATCAGCTAGGCATCAAATGTCTTTGTTAATTTACTGTGGGCAGTGCTAGGTTGTATTACCTCTGACCAGTTTTCCTGAGAGGCTACTACTACTACTGGACTGACCCTCTACCTACTCAGATACAATCACACCTGTGTATACATATCCTGTTGTACAATCTAGCTCCTCCCATGCCCCAGTGGAACAGGTCAAGTAAAAAGACAGATTGTGCCTTATCATTAATTAAGTTCTGTATTTAACTGAAATTATTTGATGTGAGCTCTCATTAATGATAATGTAATGTTCCAAGCATCCAAGTGAACACTATGTTCAATGATGGCAGACCGATTTTGACCAGCTAAGTCTGCGAACACTATGTTATAGGCAGAGTGGTTGCAAAATAGGCAGAGTGGTTGCAAAACAGTTGCCAGATGCAAGCTGTGTAATTTATATAATATTCATGATTTTGTTGTTATATCTAAGTGTTGTACTTTTACTTCAAGTACTTTTGAAAAGTAGTTTTACTTTTACTCAATCAGTTTTTAGGTGAATTACTTTTACTCAAGTACAAAATTATAGTAATTCAGTCAACCCTCCACAGTGTGAGTACCATTGTTTTTTCAGTACTGTTTTTATGCAAAATAACAACACAAGTCCAGTGTAGATTGAAATAGGCCAAATACTGACATTTAATGTATTAATGAGCCGGAAATTAGCCGGAAATCATCAAAACGAGATACATCACATAATCACAACAAGCATGCCGGCCCCGAAAAGGTGTTTACGCATAAGAATTATTAAATTATGCCTAGCAGCTACCCGCTATCAGTACTATCTGTACCACTACTGACTGTTATTTGCAATTCACATGGTGTCACTCCGCCCCATACACATGTACAGTACAAACAGAAAGGATACTCGATACCCGAGTCAAACATGGCAAATGAAAAAATTAGGCTAACCACCCAAACATTTGTGAGCAATTCATAATGAAAAGTATAGTAACACAACACACATTGTATAAAGGTGTTACATTTATATACATTAGTCAACCAATAACTACTAACACATCGCACCAAGAGGTAGGGCCAAATAGTCACACAAAATGTACTCATAAAAAGTACCCGCACTAAAAACCCTGCGTACACTACTGAAAACTCAGTGGAGGGAAAAGTGTTAATGCAAAACCTTGTGTACCAAAACTATAACGGAAAAAAGTGTAAAAGAATTCAAAAACTCTGAACTACTTCTCTGTCTTCAGTGTTTTACAGTGTATCTACACATGCACGACTTGATTTATTAGATAACAACTGGGTAGTTTGTATGTCAGACCAAACTTTGGTGGAATTAGCATGTTATATTGTGGTACAGTTTAATCTGTTCATGCACACAGTGCGAGTACCATTGTTTGTTCAGTACTGTTTATGTCTCGTTCACATTAAGATGTGCTGTACATGTTGTACAATTTATGTGCGACCACATGCACACGCGCACACACAAATCAATACACACCTATATACATATGTACATACACACAGATTCATACACACATGCACACATACATTTCTGAACAATAGAATAGTCTTACTGTTAGGCTGCTGAGATGTACTGTATTCTGTTGAAGCGCCAACTGGTCTCCGAACGTTGAAGGCATCTGGTTTCAATGCATCTTCAATGTATGTCTCATGGGATTCACCAACACAGCCAAATGCACCAGAACTTGACTACTCAATCACACGGATGGAGGTGGCACTAGCATACCCTCCCCCTAAGACAACCAGAGGAACACTCTTTCCGGGTTCTGGGTATTACAAATTCCCCCCAGAGACTTTGCCACAGGGAGTTGCCTTCTCGGGTAAGATAAGTGAGAATATGTGGTGAGTTTTATAGAGACTGGCATAACAACACCATCACTGAAACAAACTGTGTTATAGATTTGTTCTTTTCCATTCTAGTCTAATTGCACTGGTTATTCTTGTCACTAGTGCTCCTCTCATACCTAGTAAATGAAAATGATCAAGAATGAGAATCTCTTCATGAATGAAGCTAAAACATGATTCACCCATGTACATCTACAACACGCACGCTCACTCGCATGCACGCATGCATGCATGCATGCACGCATGCACACACACACAAAGTTAGTGAGAATGGTGCTCCACTCAGTGGTCGAGAGAAATGGAACAAGAGTAAAATATTGGGCTCACCACTCTGCAGCTTCTCTGCACACTGTACCATAGGAAACAGCCTTCCAGTCCTTCTGGAAGCTGTGGATTCGTGGATCAAAGATTCCTTTGAACAAAAACTAAACTTCTACAATGCAACCTGTGTATCATTGATGCTATACAACTGTACCATAGCCTTTAATTTGTTATTCACTGATGTAATAAATATACTTATTAATTTGCTTAATTCAACACAGGTACTTAGGTTGTTTTTGTACACTTATGTTATATACATCTCAATAAAGTTTTTGTTTCACTGATTTTGCTAATGTAATTCTCTATATGTTTCATTAAAATCCATTTTGTTTTACAAACAATTTATGTCTGCAAAGTATTGTGCCGGAAACATGTCGGAGTATATATGGATTAATTTTATTTAGCTGTAGTGATTTTCAATCTTATTGCATGGGCTTCTTATAGCTATGCAATAAGATGTTCAACTGGCAGTGAAAGTATTTTTTTATTTTAAAGAAATGTGTTATACTTTTAACATTTGAAAAAGAAATTTGTGATCATTAGTTTCTAAAGTAAAGTAATTGTGTTGCAGGATTTGATCTGTGGTTCAAGACACGTCATCGCAATGGCCTGCTAATTTTTGCTGCATCTGAAGGTGGGCAGGAGGAATTTATAGAACTGCATCTACGTAATGGAAGACCTTGGCTGCTGTTTGACTCCCAGGGTAAGAATACCTTCTCATTGTTGGACTTTTGTTTGATCAGATGGCATACATTTTGCTTGACTCCCTGAAGTAATGATGTCTTTAGTTTGACTCTGGGGTAAGGATGTCTTTTGTTTGACTGCGGGGTAATGATGTCTTATGCTTGACTCCCAGGTAAGGATGTCTTTTGTTTGACTCCCAGGTAAGGATATCTTTTGTTTTGCCCCTCCAGTTTGTTTAACACTTCAGGAAAAGGTTGTTTTCTCTGTGAACCAAGGATAAGGGTACCCAATGCCTCAGCTCCATGTCCCCCAAGTCAAGGATATATTGTGTTTTACACCCTCAAGATAAGGATATGTTCTGTGTGAACTCCAGGATTAGCATTTTATATGGCCCTCCAGAGTAAGGTTGTGTTTTGTTTGACCATCAGTGTTAGGGTGTTTTCTAGGGCATTGTGGTGTAGTGATTAGAACAACAGACTTTCAGTTGAGAGAACCCAAATCATCTTGCTGTGTTTTGAAGCTATGGCAATTTTGATTACTCCATGTTGCTTCAGTTCACTCAGCAGTAAATTAGTATATATAGACCGTGGTGGATATGTGAATGAGTAGTCTTCATGCAGTAGTTGCAGCATAGCTGTATGGTTTCCCAGAGAAGTTCAGTTGGTCTGCCAGGGGGTGAGGTGTAAAATGCTCTGAGCTTTATATAAGAATGAACCTTTGCCTTTACGTACATTAATGATGCATTCAGTTTGGCCATAATGTTAAACAAGCCTTCTATTTAATGTCAGTTGCATGCATGCCTTATGTGTGAACTCAAAGCAAAAATGTATTGTGTGTGTGTGTGTGTGTGCGTGCGTGTAAGGAAAGGTTTATAAGCACACATATTGCAAATGAGTCATGTTACTCTGATCTGAGAGTTTCTTAAATTCTCATCAGAAACCCTTGACATTCATTTGAATTAGCTGGTGAAGTTGCTTGGTTATGCTGCCCCTTAGGATGTTCAACAATTGTGACAACCACGGATGATGAGGGAATGCCATATTATAACTACATGTGGCATCATATGAAGGCCACCCGCATTGGTGCTAAAGGCGGGATAATACTGGATGACAGATGGACAGGTTAGTCTTCGACGCTAACCTTCTATCCTGTCACATGAAGCTTAGACTATTTGCAACACGTGGTAGAATATTATTATTTGTCTTCCAAACACAGCCAATTGGTTCTCATGACATCTCGTCTTCCAAACACAGCCAGTTGGTTCGTCTGACTTCTCTTTTCTTCCAAACACTGTCAGTTGTTCTCCTGACATCTCCTGTCTTCCAAACACAGCCAGTTGGTTCTCCTGACAATTCTTTCTTCCAAACACAGGCAGATTAATACATGATTTCAAAACTATCAACAGCTTAATGATAACATATGGGTATTTAACTGTTAACTGTACCATCAAGCAACAGTCATGAACATGTATTTTGTTTCCCTTACTTTCTACAGCTGTATTTTGTGCTGCCATTGTTGATTATTGGTCTGTACTGGTCATATATAAACTGTAAACCTTAATAGTCGGTTGCTTTCAAGTAGTATGCAACTTTTAAAAGTGAGGTAATTGTACATCATGTAAACAAAAAGGGAATTATTTGTTCATCACTAGAAAAATATCCGACAGTGTGACATATTGCACATGTTATAATTGAAGGATTGTCTGTACAAATGTACATGTATTGGTGAAGAAGCAGGTGATGCAATTAGGAGCAGACCAGCCAGGACTGTTTTGTGAACAAACTACTCTTCAAGAGCTTGAGATGCTTACAGATGCCATCTGCAAAGTGAACACATGCTGAGGTTGAATCAATAGTACGAGCACCTATCTCATCTTCATCATATCCTCATTGTGCATCAGATCAAACCTCAGTAACGTTGTCGACTCATCCTTCTCATACATGACCTGCTAGTACCTTTCTTATTGAACAGACTATCCCCATAAATGTACACATTGTTTTGAGAAGGCATAATGACAAAGCTGCAATGGCAACAGAAAATCAATACAATACAATACAATACAAAGACTTCCACTGCGCCAAAATCTTTGGGAATCTGAGCTCAGAGGCAATCTCAAAGTTGGCATACAATGATAAAGTTGTCAACAGGTGAATGGATATGCTGAGGAGTTAAAGAGGGTAACAAGAGGTTAACAAGACAAGTATGTGGTTATAGTTGTATCTTATTTATTGAACATAGCATGAATGGAATCAATAATTCACATGACATTGATGACATTTCATATATATATATATATATATATATATATATATATATATATATATATATATATATATATGTATATATGTGTATATATATATATATATATATATATATATATATATATATATATATATATATATGTATATACATATATATATATACATATATATATATATATATATATATATATATATATATATATATATATTTTATTATTTTTTGACAAGTCATCAGCCCATGAAGAGGACCCAGGAAGACCCTGAAATGTGTAAAGATGTATATGCATGAGGTGTCAATATGATATTATTATTTGTGTGTGTAACTGCGGGCAATCCCATGTAGACACGAATCGAGTCCACCCGATGTAAATGCGGTCAGTTCCATGAAGACACTAATCGAGCCCACCCGATAACCAGCCAGTCAGGAGTTTGTGTGTATTGAACTGAAGACTTTAATTCGCAGACAACAATGGAAGAACTAATTTCGCAGGATCAATTGAGTAGTCTCCGTAAAACCAATATATAAACGGAATAACACAATACAATTACATTTGCAAAACACGAAGTGCGAGACATCAAAAAAGGACTATTAACAACACCTAATTGGTAATTACAGAAGAACACATATACGCGACTAAAACAGTACAATTACAAACCTCCTTGGGCCTTTCTAAGTCAATAAACTCACGCAGCTCACAAAAGGTGAATACAAATGGCTGTCCGTCTACTGCGCAGGGCTTCCAATCAGAGAGAAGACCATACATATTATAAATGTTACAATCACTAGATGGTGATACTTGGTTATTTAACGTCCCGCAGTAAACACCATTTATACCCTGCTGATGCTTAATGACAGAACCCTGAGTTAGTTTGCTACAGGAACACACAAAGAGTGATTATTGGTAAAGGTAATTTAAAAATTGTACCAATAGAAAATAATATGAATCAATGAGAAAGTAGCTTTGCAGTTAGCATAAACATGCTCATCAAGAAAAATACAACAAAATTCAATACATGTATATCAAATGAGATATCGCTTAGTGGCCATTACATTGTGTCTTTCTGGTCCCAATTCTGATACACAGGTGAAAATGTGTACTTTGAAGATGAGGGTAAGACAGAGTGATATTCTTATGTATGTATATCTTGCGATGCCAACAACAGAATCTTGCTAATGAAAACGTATCAAAGTCATTATGCAACCAGAAATGTCTTCAAACAATATTTTTTGGAATGCTTCTAATGCAGTTTCACAATGTAACTTTTTAGTGATGTGATTAATTGTATTAGACGTACTTGGTAGCATTCAAAGTCTTCAGTTTATACTTAACCAACTCCATAATCATTGTTGGATTTCATCATAGCACACTGCTTTTCCTTCTACAATTACAGACAAAATTAAGCATCAAGTTATCCGTCTATCTGAAACACTGTATCTGAAGTACTAGCTGTGAGTCCTGTGCTTCTGAAGCACTAGCTATGGATCCCGTGTATCTGAAGCAGGAGCTATGGGTCCCGTGCATCTGAAGTACTAGCTATGGGTCCTGTGCATCTGAAGCACTAGCTATGGTTCCTGTGCATCTGAAGCACTAGCTGTGGGTCCTGTGCATCTGAAACACTAGCTATGGGTCCTGTGCATCTGAAGCACAAGCTATGGGTACCGTGCATCCGAAGCACTATCTATGGGTACCATGCATCTGAAGCACTAGCTATGGGTCCTGTGTATCTGAGGCACTAACTATGGGTCCTGTGTATCTGAAGCACTAGCTATGGGTACCATGCATCTGAAGTACTAGCTATGGGTCCTGTGCATCTGAAGCACTAGCTATGGGTCCTGTGTATCTGAAGCACTAGCTATGGGTACCATGCATATGAAGCACTAGCTATGGGTCCCATGCAGCTGAAGCACTAGCTATGGGTCCTGTGTATCTGAAGCACTAGCTATGGGTACTGTGCATCTGAAGCACTAGCTATGGGTCCCATGCATCTGAAGCACTAGCTATGGGTCCTGTGCATCTGAAGCACTAGCTATGGGTACCATGCATCTGAAGCACTAGCTATGGGTACCGTTCATCTGAAGCACTAGCTATGGGTACCGTGCATCTGAAGTACTAGCTATGGTTCCTGCGCATCTCAAGCACTATATGGACTGTGTGCTGGTGAAGCATTAACTAAGGGTCATGTACATCTGAATCATGAGTTTGAAACATTAGTTACCTAAAACACTATCTACAGGTTTTGTGTTAGCATTAGCTAAGACCATTTAGAGGCACTAAGGCCCTGACCATGTGAACCAGTAAAATCCTGTATTTTGAACCACCAGCCCACATTTATTGGTATTTCAGCACAACTGTTTCTGTTTATGAATAGTTTTTATATTATTATTACTGCATTCCAGAAGTATTTGTTATAAATGTGTCTGGGTGTTTCTTGGTGCATATTGCAGTTGAAAATATACCACCAGCTGTAATGCATATTTTTCAATTTTGTCTTTGATGAAAAATGGGGAGTTCACCCACAAGTGAATTATCACTGCCAACCATTATTAACACTGAATACTGAGGGACTTTGTGAAACTGTATGTTTGGAAAATGTTAAGTAGCAGTTTGTGTTGTAGTCTGAAGTTGACACACACTCTGTGTGATTGTGTAAAATATATTTATTAAAGTAGGGCTTTGAGGTGCATTAGTTCACAGTGGACATTTCAAGTTATGATATTGCGCATGCAGCCAAACTTTAACATACTCACCGTTTATGTGGCATCTGATATGCTGTGAGGGTATGTGGCAATAAGTTGTTGTATGTGGTGGTCAGTTGTTGTATATAGCAGTAAGTTGTTGTATGTACATTGCTAAACATGAAATGCTGAAGAGTCAGCGCAAAGTTGTCAACTCCAGTTAATTGCATACTAATAAATAACATTAATAATTGTATGAATATAGTTATTAGGTTGATCATGTAAATTTATTTATTTTTGCAAATTTCAAAGATCTAGACATGAACAATTCTAAATTAGGTTGTCTTATTCTATAACATAAATTCTGCTCTGTACGATTTATTAAAGTGTCCATTTAAAAATTGTTCGCTATGTTTTTTCTTACTTTTCCTGTAATAGATTTACCTGTAAGACCTGTGTACATAAAGATGTAAACAAGTCACTGTGATCAAACCGTCAACTTCAGAGAATTTCTACGGTACCATCACTGTGGCTCTAACACAAGAATTCAGGTTTCTGGGATTTGTTTTCCTTTGGCAAATGTTTCGTCTGCCTTACAAATCCCAAATTTAGGATGGCTAAAAAAAATTGGGACAGATAATGAATCTCATATCTTGTTTAATCTTTGATGTGTGTAGAATAAGTATACATGGAAAACAAATTATGACGCATTCAACGATTATACCAAAAAGAAATCGAAAAGTCAGTGGTGGTCAATAAAAATGTCTTCCTTGCGAATCCATTAAGAACAACTGTCAATAGAATAGTTATGGAGATTAGTGGAATGTACCAGGCCTTGAATTTGTAAAATTGAGGGCAAGGCCAGTTCACAACGTTTCATTGGAAAAAGTGCTCTGTAGTGAGCAGTTTCCTCAGCAGATTATGAAATCACTGTCTGACCTGTGAATCCACTTTTACAAAGTGCTGTTTGAAAAAGTGCTCTGTAGTGAGCAGATTATGGAATCTGACCTGTGAGTCCACTTTCACAAGTCATTGACTGGGCCTATGGTCAACACTAGTCAATGAATGAGCTATTATTCATACAATATGAACAGACCAACTGGTCTATAAGTTGATGGCTTCAAAAATTACTTGTTCAATTAAACAATGTAGACAAATGATTCCTTTGTGTTATGTTGGGGTGGCAGCTCATTGATGGAGTAAACATTAGCAATGCCAGCCCTAAATATCTACAGCCAGAGAGAGTGATTAGTGGTAGCTGTAATTATCCACCTGGTTATCATCCCAGTGACCCCACCAGCGGACAGTTTATTGTCTTGGGTTCCCCTTCTGTTAGCCTTTCATTCCCTGCCATAGTTCACAGTAAACTGTCAATTGTCTATTCCTCCCTACCATTTTCACCTGCAAAAACTGATCTTTTTTTAACTAGTGACTGTTGGCCAGTAAGAATCACCACTGGATGACATTATTTTTTCTCCAAATAAAGTGGGGCGCGGTGGTCGAGTGGTAGCGCGTCGGGCTTTCGGTCGAGGGGACCGGGGTTCAAAACCACCTGTGGCAGAGCGTCGGACTTTTCGGTCGAAGGGACCGGGGTTCAAAACCACCTGCTGCCGTTTCAAAACCTGGGCAAATTTGTTCACCCCACTTTGCTCGTGTCTTTCGGAAGAGACACTAAAAGCCATTGGTCCTTTCTACCTGGTGTCTATGCCAGGGGAAGTAAAAGATCCCACACAGGGGGTAAATGTGTAACCTGTTGTGGACTCAAAAGAATGGTGGCCTCTATCTCTAACCCACCAATTCCCGGCACGTGAGAGGCGCCGAACGACAGAATCATCAACATAATGATGTTGGCCGTTTAATGGAAGAAGAAGAAAACAAAACGTTAATATAAAACCAAAACATTTGAAATTAATTCAAATGCATTTGCAAATGTGTAGCCAAACATTTGCATTTGCGTTTGAATGCGACCCCAAGACATTTGCATTTAAATGCGTTCCTGGAAAATGGCATTTGCATCTGAATCAAGTGAAACATTTGCATTCAAATGCGTTGACATGCATTTGTTTACAAGCCTGCTTTGAGTAAGGTACCCCTAGTGGAAAATGTACATTTTTGGGTACACTTTTTCTGACTTGGAAACACATAAAGAAAAATATATGCCTTATAAATCCTCTGTCTTGTGTATCCCAGTCACAGAACTGCATGAAAAAGCTTATGTGCTACCACAGTGACATCGAGCAATACATCTGCAAAGTAAGTATCATTTTTGTTCTACTTCTACATGATGAGTTCGTTCAATATATATTAAATAGTGTACGCAGGATGGTGGGGTCCCATGAAATAACTGATGTAATTGGTGTACACCGTGTATTTAGTTAGAGAAATATTGGTGCCCAAATGCCCGAGTGATACTTAGCCAACTTGTCATTCAAAACCCATTACATATTGCCATAAGGAAGTGCGGATACATAAGGCAGATCGGCCCTTCAGAAAATCACTGTGTATATATGTAGCAATGATGATAATTTATAGGCATTGTATATGTTGTAAAGTAAATGCGGGGTATTATTGACTATGAATTCCAACAACAATAGAGTAAGGACTCGGCTGAGTATATCAGTTTATTGCTAGTATGATGAAAATCAATTTGCTTGATTTACCTACACTTCAACCTGGAATACTTGAACTAATTACATAATACGTTGATTTATTTATTTAATACAGGAGTACGAGAAGAAGGAGGAAGAGAGAACAGAGAAGGAAGTTGCGAAGTACAACCTTCATAAAGCGAAAGAATACAAACGTAGGGTTGCCAGGGCAAGAGTTGCTGCTCAGGAAGGTAATACACAATGTATTACTATTAACAATTGTTTTTCACTTTTAGATTTTATGTATTGTTCAAGTTTCTTGTATATATTTTTAAAACCGTTGTCAAATCGTGATACTTATACATTTAGTTTGTAATTAATGATCATATTTACTTCCAAAAATACCATCCTCCGGACTTGATAATTTGGTTGTTAGTAAGTGACTGTTACGATAACAATATTATTACACATATTATACAAAACCTGTTATAGACATATACTAAGAAACCGTTTTTGTTAACCTTTAGTCAGAGGCAGTATTTTGAACTAGCAATTCAGATTCCCGGACTCAAAATAATATATAGAACACAGTTAGCAAGTATATTATTGTCAACATTAAATTAAATCTAAGTTATTTAATTATTTTTTTAACACAAAAACAACCTTATTCAAGGCTAACATAGCAAGGTAAAAACACCATAAACAACATTAATTATAAATTATGTGATGGCACCGTCCAAACAGCAGGTAAAAGCCACCAGGAATTTAGTATGTAGGAGTTGTAGCAACTAGGTAGACTTTGTCAAGACCAGGTGTGAGAAGTCCTGGGCTGAGGTTCAGGTGGATAGTTTTAAATTTGAGTGTAAAGGATATGCGTAGATGACGGGAGACTAGAGGTGGAGATGGAACAGCTGAGGCAGCTATTTGTGGCATTGGTGGGAAGGGAAGAGGTGGGTTGTACCAGTGGTTCCGGTGGGGGACAGTGGATGACAAAGTGGGGGAAGGTGAGGAGAAAGATGCTAGGGAAATCTCACCTCAGCCTGGGAGGAGGCTGAGAGGATGTAAAGTGACAGGACGGACAGAGACTGGGCGTAAGGAGATGGGGTAGAAGACGATGAGATGGGAGTGAAGGAGATGGGAGAAAATGAGACGTGAAATAAGACCGCAATTTAATGTTTAACAAGATTTAACAAGATTTGCCATCCAAGACATAGGCCCAGATGGCAAGTGGACAAGGAAGCCATTGGCTTATCGAGAGTCCAACAATGTTCATCAACTTATAACCCGCCCTCCTGAGATATGTGTCAACCTTGTTTTTAAACATATTCACGCTGCTAGCAGTTACACAATCTGTAGACAATTTTTTCATTTATTTTCCTCTGTGAGAACGAGTGCTTCCTGATGTCCGATCTACATTGATCCTTTACTAATTTTACCTCATGTCCTCTAGTTCTGCTATCCTTCTTGAGTGAGAAAAACATATTTCTATCAATATTTTCATACCTATTCAATATCTTAAAAACTTCAATCTGATCTCCTCTTAACCTCCTTGTCTCTAGAGTTGTTAAACCACATTCTTTCAGGCGTTCTTCATAACTAAGGTCTCTCAGTTCTGGAATCATTTTAGTTGCTCTCCTATGTATGCGTTCAAGCGTATCTATATCCTTCTTATGATATGGTCTCCATGCTTGTATACAGTATTCTAAATGAGGTCTAACTATTGCTTTATAACGAGGTATAATTAACTTTTTTCCCTTGTATGTTATGTTTCTTCTAATCAATCCAAGAATTTGATTACCCTTTGAAGCTGCAATACCACACTGCTCTGAAACTTTCATATCATATATTAATGTTAATGTTTATGTTTTGTTCTTGTATGTATGTGTGTATGTATGTGTATATACATATATATATATATATATATATATATATATATATATATATATATATATATATATATTATATATATATATATATATATGTGGGCTCTTGTTTGAAATAAAACATTTATTATTATTATTATAAAAGAAGCTATGAGCAAAAAGAAAGCTTTTGACAAAGTGCCACATCAAAGATTACTACTTAAATTAAAAGCCCTTGGTATCGGAGATGTCATAATCGACTGAATAGAAGAGTGGCTGACTGACGGAAGACAGCGTGTAGATGATGAGGTTTCAAACTGGAAATTAGTTTTCAGTGGGGTACCGCAAAGATCAATATTAGGATCTTTATTAATCCTAATATATGTCAATGACTTGGACGATAACATAACAAGCAACGTAATGAAATTTGCAGATGACAAAAAAGTGTTTAGAAGGGTTAACAATGATGGTGATAAACAACATTTATAAAACAATCTAGACAGATTAGTGAAATGGTCTGAGAATTGGCAGATGTTGTTCAATTTTGGGAAATGTAAATGCCTACATACAGGACATGGGAACTTGGATGTAAACTATAAAATGGGAGATACTGCTCTGGGTACTACTGGAAAAGAAAAGAACTTAGGAATAACAAGTGCTGATATGAAAGTTTCAGAGCAGTGTGGTATTGCAGCTTCAAAGGGTAGGGGAAGGTCGGGTATATTGGACCACTTTTGAACATGGCCCAATATATCAAAGGAAACTATCAATGTTGCGCTTTCCACTATTTCACTGAAACTCATAAGTGATAGCCACCAATAGGTACAATATGGCAACTATTCAACCAGGCATTTGGGAGAAATTAGAAATTTGGATTATGGCATTCCAGTCCAATATAGATGACCATTCGTCTATATTGGACCACCCTTTACGTTATATTGGACCTGGTCAATTAAATGGTTTTCTTCGTTGAGTATATTGTTTTCTTTGCTGGTTGGTTTAGGAAATGAGGACGATCAAAATTTACTGGGTCTCTGTGCCTGCAAACATTTATACATTGTATGATGATCTGAAATTCCCAGAAATGCATAATAATGCATTTATTAATACAATTGCTAATAGAAAAAAACAAGTTTTGCCTACAAAAAGTGTAAAGAACTTTATTCAACGAAGGTGTCAGTATTAGACGTCAAGTATCTTCTTGTCATCCTCCGTCATTTGCCCACAGATGGGATGTTGCAGCTCGCAATACCAGTGGTCCAATATAGCTGATCACTCAGTGATCAGCCCGTAGGTAGATATCTACAAAGCTAGTGAAATTTGCTGTTCAAACCTTCTTCATTCATTGTTTAAATACTTATTTCACCACCCATGTGCCTCGGTTAGCTGAAGCGTTACAAACTACTTTCCCACATCGCTTTGTTTATACACACAAACGTTACATTATAAAGTGAAAAAACTTATATATGTTCACATTTTCAAAGTTTTTGTGGAGTCCGCCATTGTTTACCCTCGATGCACATTTTATTTTAAAGTCAGTCAACAGATGGAGCCACGTTAACTTCGGTACTGTAGTTGGAGATACATGGCCACGGTCCAATATATCAGATGGTCCAATATACCCGACCTTCCACTATTCAAATTCTAGGGTTGATTAGGAGAAACATGACATACAAGGAGAAAAAGCTAATTATACCTCTGTATAAAGCAATAGTTAGGCCTCATTTAGAGTACTGTATACAAGTTTGGAGACCATATCGTAAGAAAGATATATATATATATATACACTTGAAAGAATACAAATGAGAGCAGCTAAAGTGATTCCAGAACTGAGAGACCTTAGTTATGACGATCGACTGAAAGAACCCAAGAGACAAGGCAGTTAAGAGGAGATCAGAGTGAAGTTTTTAAGATGTTGAATTGATAGAAATATTGTTTTCTCATTCAAGAAAAATAATAGAACTAGAGGACATAAGGTAACATTAGTCAATGATCAGTGTAGATTGGTTATCAGGAAATACTCGTTCTTGCAGAGACAGATTGTGTAACTGCTAGCAGCGTGAATATGTTTAAAAAAACAAGATTGACACATATCTCAGGAGGGCGGATTACACATAGATTAAAAATATTGGACTCTCGATAAGCCAATGGCTTCCTTGACCACTTGCCATCTGGGCCTTTGCCTTGGATGGTAATCTTGTTAAATCTTGTTAAATATTTACAAAATGGCAAGATATTCAATAGTATTACAGAAATAATTATCCATCTTTGCCTTGGTACTTGATGCTGCCAGTCAATATCTTGATCGTAGAAAGCATGTATAGAGTTGCGAACAATTGTACGTAATAACTATGAAGGGTAATTCTATTGTTTGTAAAAAGGGTAATATACTCCAACCTGTGGTCGTCTAAACCCTTGAAAGTTTTGCATCCGAGATGCAAAGCGTCTGCATGAGTAGCGCCATGACACACACACACACACACACACACACACACACACACACACACACACACACACACACACACACACACACACACACACACACACACACACACACACACACACACACACACACACACACACACACACACACACACACACACACACACACACACACACACACACACACACACACACACACACACACACACACACACACACACACACACACACACACACACACACACACACACACACACACACACACACACACACACACACACACACACACACACACACACACACACACACACACACACACACACACACACACACACACACACACACACACACACACACACACACACACACACACACACACACACACACACACACACACACACACACACACACACACACACACACACACACACACACACACACACACACACACACACACACACACACACACACACACACACACACACACACACACACACACACACACACACACACACACACACACACACACACACACACACACACACACACACACACACACACACACACACACACACACACACACACACACACACACACACACACACACACACACACACACACACACACACACACACACACACACACACACACACACACACACACACACACACACACACACACACACACACACACACACACACACACACACACACACACACACACACACACACACACACACACACACACACACTCTAGCTCAATTATACTATTTATAGTAAGATTGTTTGCTAAATGTTGGTAGTATTTGATAGTTAACATGCATTTTAGTTAGTACTATTTTGCATTTTTTTGTAAATATATATGACAAAAGTGATTAGGTGGTAAAATGTATAATACAGTAATTTATTGTTGTAGGCTTATTGTGAAGATGCCGGCATATGCAAAGGTATGGAGCCTAAAGCAAAGAATATCTATGCTAGAAAGTTACTTGAAAAAGAAGCACATGAAGGTCATGCATCTACAGTGTGAAAAGACAAGATAGTATGGAAGAAGACTGAACACACCCATGAAGGAGGCATATACTCTACTGTGTGAGGAGGGGGTGTTAGCATTAACCTTACCCCAAATAGTTAAACAGTTATTGCCTTATATGAAGGTGATGGGGGCAGTGCGTAAGGCAAAGATGACGATGAAGAAGACGTTGTTTGCAATCCAAAAGACGCTGCACAAGAAGAATGGTGCATGACTAATTGCTAAGAAAATCGGAATTTTACGGATGTGCCTATTCTGTAAAGCAACAGCTCGTACCAAAACAGTGCGGGTGCGGAAGGAAAAAGGAAAGATCATTGCGTAATTCCTGGAAGAAAATAGTAGCGTCTTTCCGGGAAAAAAGGATGTGCTGAAGGCTGGACAGCTCAACAAAAGGGGATTGAACGATACAGTGGGAAATCTGTTTCATCAATTTAAAGCAGAATTTCCGCAAATGATAGTGTCCCGAACAACTTCCTTCGGCAGAGACCAAATCACTACAAAAGAATACAATGGACAGATTTCCACCAGAACCTTTGCCAGAAGCACAGCAACATGTTTCTACGGTTGAAGGCAGTGAAAATGCTGACAAAGTCAACAGCAAAAATTTACAAACTGAGTTCACAAGAGCTACTGCAATGGCTGGAACTGATACTGGAAGGCCAGCTGAACTTCTATCAGTGGTAGAAGAATGACATCAAGTACAATGGTCGGATAAGTACTTGAAGGTGCACACTGATAAGAAGTCATTCACAACAATTCACCAGCGATATGATTGACTTTAAGTGACATGTGCGGCGGGTAGGAGCATAGTTCGAGGCTGTATGTACAGTTAAGCAGAACATTCGGCCCATTACAGAGATCACTTGTCAAATGGACTATGTAGAAAACCACGCATACAAATTCCAGGAAGAGATATCAGCGGTTTTCTACGACAACCTTCATATATCGCAACATCCGATGGTTGTGCTCTGGAAGGACGAGGATCTGAACTTGAAGTGCCAGAGTTTCATTGTGATCACAGAAGAAAAGAGCCACACTGTGGTGACAACACAACATTGATGAAGAATGTGATCCTGCAGATGAAAGAAATGCTACAGGGGCTTAAAGAGGTCCACTACATTTCAGATTCCCCCTCAAGCCAATACAGAAACAAGAATATGGTTGCAGTGATGGCTAGTCATCAACAAGAGTTTGGACTAGCCTCGTCATACATATGGCTGGAGAGTGATATGTGACAGGGTTGGTGGAACAGTAAAGAAGGTGGCCAACATTGCTGTTAAAGCAGGGGAGGTAATTACTTACACCGACCAGTTTAGAGATTGCTCAAACCAGGATTAAATTTGTGCGTGTCACGTCAGCAGAGATTTAAGCCACCCAGGAGGTAACCGGCAAAGTTGCACAGACAGCAGAGACGCTCGTCACCATGCACCTCGTGAACACGAACACCCTCTTGTTACCATTGTGGACCCAGGACTCTAAAAGTTGGTCAAATAAAAAATTAACACAATATCTGAAGTTAAAGTATGACAGTTCTTTGATATTGATGTATGGTTGTACAGATTAATCAACAAATAAACGTTTTCCAAGAATGGTTATGACTTTTAAACCAACAAAACAAGTTTTTTTTTCTCCTAGCTGCATGCATTTTACCTTATGAACCCAAATTTGAAACATTTGGTGTTAATTTAAAATAGTACATATGACAACAATGTTTACACTCCCGCAATACCTTATATTTTAAAAAACAAATACATTGTTGCAATTTTTTCTTGCAATTTTTTTAAGTAAGATTGTCCCATTGCAAAATAAGTAATGTTTTGAATATATAGCTAATAACGGTCTCAGTAAGACTGAGCAATTATAAAATACTTCAAACGAAGTCTTTTATGTGTAATGGCAGCAGCAACATGTTGTATATCTGTCAGAATCATCACATCCTGATTAGATATTGCTGGTTTTGTTTTAACACCTATTGTATACAATATTGTATGTGGGATTTGTAAGGCAGATGAGGGAAAATCATCAACTATATCAACGTACTATGGGGAAAATAGCCGGATTTCGTGATCGGCATATCTTTTCTCAAAAAACACAGTATGTCTGTTATGGTAGCCAAACATGAAAATGACAGGACCCTATTTTTTTACATCGTTGGAAACTCGATGTGTCAATGTTTCGTGGGAATCGACCATATACAAACATGTGCACTATACATTAAACATACTATGTTTTTTGTATTTGGCATGATTGTACGAATATGCACAGTTCTGTGTATGTGTAGAACACATACTCAACAGTTGTAGTTATATTATTTTGATAAAACAATATCAGTGAAATCTGACTGAAATTGTCTTGTTTTTAATAGTGATGACATTTTGAACATTATTTTGCCATTTCCCATTTATTGTCGGTGAACAATATTTGGGCTATTTTCGTTATGTCTTATTGTCAGTGAACAGCAGTTTTGGCAACATACATTGTATTACTGTTGTTGTTAGTGAACGATGTTAGACAATGTTTATTGTATTACTGTTGTTGTCAATGAACAATGTTGGCTATGTTAATTGTATTACTGGTGTTGTCAGTTAACAATATTGGTATGTTGTCATTGTATTACTATTGGTGTTGTCAATGATTGTACTATGATAATTGTACCACTCTTGCTAATGAACAATGTTTGGACCGTGTTCATTGTATATCACTCTTGTTGTCAATGAACAATGTTTGGACCATGTTCATTGTTTCAAAGTTATTTCCAACGAACAATGTTTAGATCATGTTCATTGTATCACTGTTATTGTCAATGAACAATGTTTGGACTACGTTCATTGTATCACTGTTGTTATGAATGAACTATGTTTATAACATGTCCATTGTATCACTTGTCGTCAATTAAAATGTTTGGACTATGTTCATTGTATCACTGTTGTCAAATAATGATGCTAGGACTGTTCATTGTATCATTATTGTTGTCAATTAACAATGTTTATGGTATGTCTATTGTGTCACTGTAATTGTCAATGCACAATGTTTAGACTATGTTCAATATATCATTGTTGTCAATGAACAATGTTTGGACTCTCACTGGACTCCCAATGTAAGGAACATCCACATAAAAGGACACACTTTGAGATACCCGTTCTGCCCTGCTCTCTTTTACGTAATATGGATATAAGGAATATGGAATATATGGAACAGTTTGACCAAGTCCCAACATGTTCCCTACAGCGAGAGTCCTCTGTACGTTCATTGTCTGGACTGTACGTTCATTGTATCACTGTTGTTGTCGGTGAACAATGTTTGGACTATATGTTCATTAAACCACTGTTGTTGTCAATGAACAATGCCTGGGCTGTATGTTCATTGTATCACTGTTGATGTCAATGGACAATGTCTGGACTGGACGTTCATTGTATCACTGTTGTTGTCAGTCAACAGTGTCTGGACTACACGTTCATTAAACTACTGTTGTCAATGAACAATGTCTGGACTGTACATGCATTGTATCAATATTGTTGTCAATAAACAATGTCTGGACTGTACTTTCATTGTATCACTGTTGATATCATTGAACAATGTCTGGACTGTATGTTCATTGTATTACTGTTGTTGTCAATGAACAATGTCTGGACTATATGTTCATTGTATCACTGTTGTTGTCAATGAACAATATCTGGACTGTACGTTCATTTTATCACTGTTGTTGTCATTGAACAATGTATGGACTGTATGTTCATTGTATCACTGTTGTTGTCAATGAACAATGTCTGGACTATATGTTCATTGTATCACTGTTGTTGTCAATGAACAATGTCTGGACTGTATGTTCATTGTATCACTGTTGTCAATGAACAATGTCTGGACTGTATGTTCATTGTATCACTGTTGTTGTCAATGAACAATGTATGGACTGTACATTCATTGTATCACTGTTGTTGTCAATGAACAATGTCTGGACTGTATGTTCATTGTATCACTGTTGTCAATGAACAATGTTTGGACTGTATGTTCATTGTATCACTGTTGTTGTCAATGAACAATGTCTGGACTGTACGTACATTGTATCACTGTTGATGTCATTGAACAATGTTTGGACTGTACGTTCATTCTACTCTTATTTCTGTTATAAACCACAAAATGTTTTACTTTACCATTGCCATTATCCCAACTACAGTGAAGCCTGTGTATAGCAAACAAAGTTGGCACTGAGAAATGTTCCAATGGTGGAAAGATTAATGTGGACCTGTGCATGTAATTAAGGGTAAATGGGGCTCCAAAATAGTTTTTTCCATTATCGAAAGGTCTCTCGTATTGCTCTTATTACTGCCAAATATATGTTATGGCAGGTTTTACTGTATCACACTTATTGTTTCTAGGGTGTGATCACACACCCTCGCGCGCACACACACACGCGGGCGCACACTGTTGGTTGTATGGTGATCACAGAGTTGTGGGTGTTTGCTGTAGCAAACGCCAGTTCACAACAAAACATCACTTATATGTTGTCATAATATTATGTTGTTTATAACTGCATTTGTCTCTGAATGTGGCATAATCAAATATGGTGTTATTCTCACGCTTCGCTTATACTGGCCCAGCTGTCAACCCAGTCTGACTTATTCATGTTATCTAAACACTCATGTATCTTATCTTTCTTTACTGTTTTTTACATCTGTCAGGATCTAATATTGACACAGAATCAGGTGAGACACAGCTGTGAGTGTGACTCAATTTGTACATCTAACAGAATATACATAATATTGACACAATGACAGGTGAGATACAGATGTACATAGCTCTTAGTCTCAGGTTCAACTTGTACATCTGTCAGGATCTAATATTGGCAGGTGAGACATAGCTATGAATAGCTCTGAATCTCTTAAGCAACTTGTTTTTATCTGTGACAAATGTGATAGACAATAAACTAGAGACAAAACACAGTGGTGTTGATATTAAATAAGCAAGAAGAAAGATGTATACAGATAGGATGCAGGTACATACCAATGGAAACAGACATATTGCTTGGTAGATTGGTAGATGGTAGACTGTTAACTTGGTCAATTATGTTTTACTGGAATTGCAATATGAAACAAGTAACTATTTTAAGTGAGAATATGTTGTACCGTATTGCATTGGTGGCTTGAGTGTACAAACCAATTAAGCAAAAATGGTTGAAAAATAATAAAAATTTAATATTTCTTGTCTTTTAGACATCATTTTGACATTGTTTCAAGCAGTTTGATGACTGTGAAAAGAATATGTTCTGTAGCATGGCATGTTGTTATTGGTGCAGGGGAGAAGGTGGCAGACTGCTCAGAGGCAAGCATTATTGGACGCAACACAGGTGTCTATGTGGGTGGTCTGCCAGATGATTATATCATACAGCGTGTAGACACAGAAGAAAGAGCACAGGTATTAAAATTATATAAACAAGATGCATTGATAAGCATCTGAAGTACAATAGCAAGGGTAAATAGCAGGTTATGTTGACAATTAAATTGTCATTGTACATTCACACCATGCAAACTAATTCATATTTAACATGTTTTATAGTTTGTTTGTTTGTTTGTTTGGAAAACTTGCAATTTGTTCAGGAAGTTACTTTCAGACTATATAAATATAAAATATCACCAATCATTGCAGAATAATGGATTAAGGAAATATTAATTATGTTGATTACCATTGATGCTGTGAATGCTATTGCAGAAAACTATGGTCAGTGTGATAGTCTTAAAGAATAGAATATACAATGAGTTTGGCGTCTATGAGCAAGCCAGAGTAATGTCTAAAGCTGTCTCAACTGTTGACAGTAGATTATAATGACTGGACACTTTGAGGAAGACATATTTACTTTTAAAAGACTTAAAAAGCCGTCTTCAGAAATGATATGTTGCTTTCCAGATCCGGAGAGAAGCATTCAAAGGCTGTGTGCGTGATGTGAAGATCCTGACCCAATTGAACCCAGAGGAGGTTTGGACACCTCTCAACTGGAGCTCAGCTGATGTTGTCACTGATGCCATGCCAACGTGGGAAGGCTGTCCGTCAAACATTGAGGAGGGACTCCACCTCTATGGATCAGGTCCAACACCATTTCATTGTCAATGTGCACACATGAACAAATGCACTCACCCACATCTGTGTATGTATGTACGTGCGTGCGTGCATGCGTATTGTGACAGAGTATGTTTGACAACTGAAAGTAACACAAAACAAATAATAAAAAAAATTATTCTAAATTTTAACGTATATTGACATATATAGCATATATTATGCATGCGTTAAAGATGACTTGAAAGATGATTCTTGTTTGTTGTAGGTTATGTGGTTTACCGCAAAGGTGAATTTGACGGTGGTAACCAAATCAACCTGAAGTTTCACTTCCGTACGGAGATGCGCAATGGTATGATGCTATTTGCACATGGTGGTAGTGGCGTCTACTTCCTTGTGCAGCTCATCAATGGTGACATTCATGTAGACTACAATGGCAGTACACAGCGCACACTGCTCATCTACCCCAACAAAATCGCGAATAACTGTGATGGAAAGTGGCATTTGGTTGCCATTTTTGACCAAAACCAGAGGTTGGCAATGGAAGTAGATAATCAAAAACATTTTTCAGCCGTTGGAGAATCCAGGGTTCTTGTCACTCTGCCCATTGTGTCAGATCTTTACATTGGTGGCATCAAACCTGGCTCAGAAGCAGAACAGTTCATCAACAACTTTGACATCTCCATCCAAGAGAGTAAGTTACTATTGTAATGATTCATGTTGTTTAAATAATGCTTAGTAAACTCAGAATTGTTCCAGCCTGTAAGTTGGTACCAGACCAGAAATTTATATTAATACCAAAAATTTACATGTTTACTAATGTAAAGCTGACAACCCTAGCCTGTTACAAATGTGTTCTATTGTGTGAATGTAACTGTGACAGCTATGTATGTGTTTACATTACGTGCACACTGTTGGTTGTATGGTGATCACAGAGTTGTGGGTGTTTGCTGTAGCAAATGCCAGTTTACAACAAAACATCACTTATATGTTGTCATAATATTATGTTGTTTATAGCTGCATTTGTCTCTGAATGTGGCATAATCAAATATGGTGTTATTCTCACGCTTCGCTTATACTGGTCCAGCTGTCAACCCAGTCTAACTTATTCATGTTATCTAAACACTCATGTATCTTATCTTTCTTTACTGTTTTCTACATCTGTCAGGATCTAATATTGACACAGAGTCAGGTGAGACACAGCTGTGAGTCTGACTCAGTTTGTACATCTAACAGAATATACATAATATTGACACAGTGACAGGTGAGATACAGATTTATATAGCTCTGAGTCTCAGATTCAACTTGTACATCTGTCAGGATCTAATATTGACATATTGGCAGGTGAGACATAGCTATGAATAGCTCTGAATCTCTGAAGCAACTTGCTTTTATTTGTGACAAATGTGATAGACAATAAACTAGAGACAAAAGCACAGTGGTGTTGATATTAAATAGACAAGAAGAAAGATGTATACAGACAGGATGCAGGTACATACCAATGGAAACAGACATATTGTTTGGTAGATGGTAGACTGTTAACTTAGTCAATTATGTTTTACTGGAATTGCAATATGAAACAAGTAACTATTTTAAGTGAGAATATGTTGTACCATATTGCGTTGTGTGCTTGAGTGTACAAACCTATTAAACAAAAATGGTTGAAAAATAGTCAAAATGAAATATTTTGTATGTCTTTTAGACATCATTTTGACATTGTTTCAAGCAGTATGATGACTGTGAGAAGAATATGTTGGCAGACTGTGCAGAAGCAAGCATTATTGGACGCAACACAGGTGTCTATGTGGGTGGTCTGCCAGATGATTATATCATACAGCGTGTAGACACAGAAGAAAGAGCACAGGTATTAAAATTATATAAACATGATGCATTGATAAGCATCAGATGTACAATTTTTCTGTATTGGTTTGGAAGAAGCTGGTAAATAGCAAGGGTAAATAGCAGGTTATGTTGACAATTAAATTGTCATTGTACATTCACACCATGCAAACTAATTCATATTTAAAATGTTTTATAGTTTGTTTGTTTGTTTGTTTGGAAAACTTGCAATTTGTTCAGGAAGTTACTTTCAGACTATATAAATATAAAATATCACCAATCATTGCAGAATAATGGATTAAGGAAATATTAATTATGTTGATTACCATTGATGCTGTGAATGCTATTGCAGAAAACTATGGTCAGTGTGATAGTCTTAGAGCAGAGAATATGCAATGAGTTTGGCGTCTATGAGCAAGCCAGAGTAATGTCTAAAGCTGTCTCAACTGTTGACAGTAGATTATAATGACTGGACACTTTGAGGAAGACATATTTACTTTTAAAAGACTTAAAAAGCCGTCTTCAGAAATGATATGTTGCTTTCCAGATCCGGAGAGAAGCATTCAAAGGCTGTGTGCGTGATGTGAAGATCCTGACCCAATTGAACCCAGAGGAGGTTTGGACACCTCTCAACTGGAGCTCAGCTGATGTTGTCACTGATGCCATGCCAACGTGGGAAGGCTGTCCGTCAAACATTGAGGAGGGACTCCACCTCTACGGATCAGGTCCAACACCATTTCATTGTCAATGTGCACACATGAACAAATGCACTCACACACATCTGTGTGTGTATGTGCGTGTGTACGTGCATGCATGCATGCGTATTGTGACAGAGTATGTTTGACAACTGAAAGTAACACAAAACAAATAATAAAAAAAATTATTCTAAATTTTAACGTATATTGACATATATAGCATATATTATGCATGCGTTAAAGATGACTTGAAAGATGATTCTTGTTTGTTGTAGGTTATGTGGTTTACCGCAAGGGTGACTTTGAGGGTGGTAATATCATCAGCCTGACGTTTAACTTCCGTACGGAGATGCGCAATGGTATGATGCTATTTGCACATGGTGGCAGTGGCGTCTACTTCCTTGTGCAGCTCATCAATGGTGACATTCATGTAGACTACAATGGCGGTACACAGCGCACACTGCTCATCTACCCCAACAAAATCGCGAATAACTGTGATGGAAAGTGGCATTTTGTTGCCATTTTCAACCAAAACCAGAGGTTGGAAATGGAAGTAGATAATCAAAAACATTTTTCATCCGTTGGAGAATCCAGGGTTCTTGTCACTCTGCCCATTGTGTCAGATCTTTACATTGGTGGCATCAAACCTGGCTCAGAAGCAGAACAGTTCATTAACAACTTTGACATCTCCATCCAAGAGAGTAAGTTACTATTGTAATGATTCATGTTGTTTAAATAACGCTTAGTAAACTCAGAATTGTTCCAGCCTGTAAGTTGGTACCAGACCAGACATTTATATTAATACCAAAAATGTACATGTTTACTAATGTAAAGCTGACAACCCTAGCCTGTTACAAATGTGTTCTATTGTGTGAATGTAACTGTGACAGCTATGTATGTGTTTACCACTTTAATTTTGTCTAATTGTATGTGGTAAGTATATTAATGCTTGTATGTTGTCCAGGACAGTTAGCAATCAAATCTTGCAAGTTTGACCTTGAAATAACTTGTCCTGTAGACAAGTTAAAAACTTGCTGCCATTCATTTTATTGATAGCTGCATGCTTTTCTTACTGCTCACCTGCTACATCTTTGCACACACATGCAACAAGTGAATGGAACAAATTGTCTACAGATTGTGTAACTGCTAGCAGCGTGAATATGTTTAAAAACAAGGTTGACACATATCTCAGGAGGACGGGTTATAAGTAGATGAACATTGTTGGACTCTCGATAAGCCAATGGCTTCCTTGTCCACTTGCCATCTGGGCCTTTGGCTTGGATGGCAAATCTTGTTAAATCTTGTTAAGTTGTGTCATTTTACTTGAATATCAATATACCTGACAGTTTACTTACCAGTTTCTTGTCAACCTTACAACCTTACAACTTGTCGACCTTACACTCACTGGATGTGTCTAGTCCACATCTAGAAGCTCTGCAAGCAATGCACATATTGAAACTCTAGAAGCAATGCCATGATTGACTGATTTCAAGGGAATTTTGAAAATCATGAGTCTCATTACATTGTTGATATACATCCCTGTATAGGCATTATTGCATGGCTGATGACAACACACACTTGGTGTTAAAAATTGGAGAAGATACATCTTTAAGCAGAATTTACAAGGTTAACTATTTGACATTTAAAAGTTTCTGTTAATTTTGAATCCTATTCAAGCTTTTTTATTGCATGTGATTGAATAGGTGGTTGGCTGTTCTTCCTGTCACAAAAACTGTAGGAATACCAACTGTTGGAGGATTCTTTCAGAAATATGACTCTTATATTCAATAAATTAAATTGTCTTTTACGTTTGCTATGTTAATGTTATGTTAATGTACATATACTCATTGTTTTAAACATATTGATCACATAAACTGAATATGTTTGGTGACTTTATAATGCAGGTTTTGGAGGCTGTATTCGTGACATCTATTTCAACCGTTCCCCATTTAACATTGGATTGAAAATGGTGGAAGGACAGGGCTACAGCCTTGATGGATGCCCCAGCAGTACCGTCCTCCCTGGGGAAGTAACAACCTGCAAAGCTCCCCTTCAAACTCATGTGTACAATGGCACTGAGCTGGAGACAGTTGACACGGGACTTCATTCCTTCACTCGTATGTCTTATGCTGTCCTATGTCAATGATATTCAGCTAATAAATAACGTTGGTAATGTTGTTGTATGCTTAAAGTTGGCAGCTGTGAGAAACAACTAGAGCAACAAAAGTAATGACTTAAGTAATAGTGATACATACTGTTGTTTTATTAATAGTCATATATGCATTTCAATCAGTGTTCTATAACCATTTCCACCACAACCACCCATCTGGTCAGAACCACGAGCTTGTCACACTGACTGGTCAGAATCACTGGTTGTTCAGAACCATTGATTGGTCAGACACACTGACTGGTCAGAACCACTGGCTGCTCAGAACCAGTGGTTGATCATAACCACAAACCAAGTCAGAACTACTGGCTGGACAGAACCACTGTCTGGTCAGACCCATTGTCTGGTCAGAATCTCTGGTTATTCAGAACCACTGGTCGATCAGAACCACTGGTTAGTCAGAACCACTGGTTGGTCAGAATTGCTGGTTGGTCAGAACCAGTGGCTGGTCAGAACCAGAGGCTGGTCAGAACCACTGGCTGGTCAGAACCACTGGTTGGTCAGAACCAGTGGCTGGTCAGAACCAGAGGCTGGTCAGAACCACTGGCTGGTCAGAACCACTGGTTAGTCAGAACCACCGGCTGGTCAGAACCACTGGTTAGTCAGAACCACGGGTTGGTCAGAATTGCTGGTTGGTCAGAACCAGTGGCTGGTCAGAACCAGAGGCTGGTCAGAACCACTGGCTGGTCAGAACCACTGGCTGGTCAGAACCACTGGTTAGTCACAACCACTGGTTGGTTAGAACCATTGATTGGTCAGACACATTGACTGGTCAGAACCACTGGTTCATTCAGAACCAGTGGCTGGTCAGAACCACTGGTTGGTCAGAACTAGTGGTTGATCAGAACCACTGGCTGGTCAGTACCAGTTGTTGATCACAACCACTGACCAAGTCAGAACCACTGGCTGGTGAGAACCAGTGGTTGATCATAACCACTGACCAAGTCAGAACCACTGGCTGGTCAGAATCACAGGTTGATCATAACTACTGACCAAGTCAGACCCACTCACTGGTCAGAACCGCTGACTGGTCAGAACCCCTGGCTGGTCAGATCCAGTGGTTGGTCATAACCACTGACCAAGTCGGACCCACTGTCTGGTCAGAACTACGAGCTGGTCAGACCCACTGGCTGGTCAAAACCACTGGTTAGTCAGATCCACTGTCTGGTCAGACCTACTGGCTGGTCAGAACCACTGGTTAGTCAGAACCACTGTTTGGTCAGACCCTCTGGCTGGTCAGAACCACTGTCTGGTCAGACCCACTGGCTGGTTAGACCCACTGGCTGGTAAGAACAACTGGTTAGTCAGAACCACTGACTGGTCAGAACCCCTGGCTGGTCAGAACCAGTGGTTGATCATAACCGCTGACCAAGCCAGACCCACTGTCTGGTCAGACCCACTGGCTGGTCAGACCCTCTGGCTGGCAGGCTTGTTAACAAATACAAATGCATTTGAATGCGCATTTTTATGTTGAGCATATTAATGCGCATTCAAATGCCTCCATAAAAATTGTAAATGCATTTGCATTTGAATGCGTACCTTAAACATTTGCATTTGATTTGTCAAATGCACAACCAAATGCTCAATCAAATGCATGCGTAATTCTTTGAATAATTATTATTGTTAGATTCACTTTCACAAGTTCACAACATGCCATTGGAAAAAGTGCTCTGTAGTGAGCAGTACCCTCAGCAGATTATGAAACCATTTTCTGTGAATCACTTTCACAATGTTCTCTTTAAAAAGTGCTTTGTAAGTCAACTGGCCAATGCCTGACCTGTTCATACAACAGGAAAATACCAACTGGTCTATAAGTTTTTGGCTTCAGACAATACCTATTCATTGAATGAATGAATAACTTTATTTTGGCTACACATACATTTTAACATACTTACAATATGATATGAGTCACAGATTATACAAATAGCAGAGCAACCACGGATATCCTCTAGAAACCCTGTAGGGCTTATGATGAGGACCACCCAGAAGTAAATCAACATATTTTGTTTCCTTAGGCTTAAGCCAAAAACATATATTAAGCAACATTATTGCAAGTAAAATACAATATAATATTAACAAATATATAAAAAATTCCTTAAATATAAACATACAAATTGTAATTAGAATGTTATGAACAAATACTACGCGAATAACCTAACTAATTATTGCACATGAATACATTACAATGTGAACATGAACACATTAAGTAATGCATGAACCATGAATACATTAAATACTACATGAACATCAATACATGGTTTTCTCTACCATGTTAAAATAAAGGTAGATGTAAAGTATATGTTATACCAAAACAAACTGAGTCTCAAAAAGGTTGCTTAAATATCAACATATAATTTGTACTTTGTATTATATGAACAAATGATACACTAACTACACAATTTATTCATTAAATGTGAGCATGTAATACATTATCCTGACTATATTAAATATTACATAGACATGAAGCACATGATCTTCTCCACCATGTGAAAACAAATGTAGATAAAGAGTACATTTTGTACAAATACTAAATTGTTTATTTGCAGCGTTTACTGTAAAGCCATTGATATTTAGAAAGTAACAGTTCTTTCAGTTAATTTTTAAATTTGTTAATGGACACATTAACACATTTTAATTTACTAGGTAATGCATTCCAGAATACTGGTCCTGAATAATTTATTGTACATTTCCTGCTGTTTGTTCTTATGTTTTGGATGTAATAGCTATTTTGGTTTCTCAGATTATGTTTATGGATATTTTGTATTCTCGTAAGCATTGATTACATAGAATCTGGGAGTTTGTTATTTGCTGCTTTATACATAAAAATACCTAGTTGATGTTTATATAGATCATCCAATTTTAATAGTTATAACTTTGAGAATAGAGGTTCAGTGTGTGCGATATAATGAGAATTGGAGATTATCCTAATAGCTTTCTTCTGTAATATTCTTAGTTTGTTTAAGTTTGTACAATATGAATTTTTCCATAAAAGAGTGCAATATTGTAAATGTGATCAGATCAATGAACAATATATAGCTCTCAATATATACATAGGGAGAACAATTTTAATTTATTAAGCATTCCCACATTCCGTGCTCCGTGTGTTGTCCAGCTTAGGTGCTCATCTATAAATATTCTTAATTTGACATGCTTTATTTTGTATTAAGGCACTGTTGATATTGTATTTTTCCATTTTGGTGTGAATATAATAAAATTAGACTTTTTGGTGTTTAGGGAAAGTTTGTTGGTATAGAAACATGTTGAGATTTTTTTTACTTCTATGTTTACCTCTTTGATGAGAGTGTTGAAGCATGCATGAGCATGAAAGAGACTTGTGTCATCTGCAAACAGTATAGAATTTAGGATATCTGATATATTTTCAATATCATTTATATATAAAATGAAGAGTAATGCGCCTAATATAGATCCTAGTGGAACTTCACATGTAATTGTCATATATTTTGAGTCTGCTTTGTTATACGATACATACTGTCTTCTGTTATTAAGATAGCTTTTAAACTAGTTGTAGGCAGTTACATATAACTCTTACACCGTAGCATTGAAGTTTATTTATTAAAATGTTATGATCTATTGTATTGAAAGCCTTGGTAAGATCAAGAAAAACACCTGTATTATATTTTTCATGGTCAATGTTATTTGATATTTTATCAACCAAATCAATCCGTGCCATATACGTAGAATAGTTTTTCCTAAATCTGTATTGTTTTTTTGATATTATGTTGTTTTCTGTAAAACAAATTTAAAGCCTATTGTACATTAGGCATTCCAGTATTTTTGAGAAGCATGGAAGGATAGAAATAGGTCTATAATTTAACAAATCAAACAATGCAGACAAATTACTCCCTTGTTTTGTGTTGGCACTGCAGGGGTGGGTTGGGGTATCAGCTCATTAGAAGAGGGGGTGGGTTGGGGTATCAGCTCATTAGAAGAGGGGGTGGGTTGGGGTATCAGCTCATTAGAAGAGGGGGTGGGTTGGGGTATCAGCTCATTGGAAGAGGGGGTGGGTTGGGGTATCAGCTCATTAGAAGAGGGGGTGGGTTGGGGTATCAGCTCATTAGAAGAGGGGGTGGGTTGGGGTATCAGCTCATTAGAAGAGTAAGTCTGAGCAATGCCAGCCGGAAATATTTACAGCCAGAGAGAGTAATTATTGGTAGTTGTAATTAACCACCAGGTTATCTTTACAGTGACCCCACCAGTGGACAGTCTATTGTCTTGTTCCCCTTCCATTCTGGCCTACTTGAATAATTAGCCTTTTGTTCCCTGTTGTGGTTCACAGTAAACTGTCAATTGTCTATTCCTCCTTCCCATTTCCACCACCTCTGGAGGCCTGGAACTGTGTGACTCAGTGTATGACTCTACAGAGATGTTCATGTAGTGGGACTGGTATGTAGTGGTTTTAATAATGTACTACTGTATTTATTAAATTAATAATGTGTTTTTATACATTAAATTGTTTTTTTCCAAATAAAACAAAACGTTAATATAAAGCCAAAACATTTTAAATGACTTCAAATGCATTTGCAAATGTGTAACCAAAACATTTGCATTTGAATGCGACCCCAAAACATTTGCATTTGCATGCGTTTCTGGAAAATGGCATTTGCATTCGCATTTGCATTTGAATCAAATGAAATATTTGCATTCAAATGCATTGACATGCATTTGTTAACAAGCCTGCTGTCTGGTCAGCACCACTGGTTATAAGCACTGGTTGGTCAGAATCACTGACTAAGTCAGAACCACTGGTTGGTCAGAACCACTGACTGGCCTGAATCACTGACCGATCTCGCCAGAATCACCAACTGGCCAGAACTATTGTGAATAATTGTGAACATTTTATAATGCTGCCGCTCCTGAGATAATATGTGATGTGACTCTGAGAACAAAGACCATTATTTCCAGAGTACCAGTATCGGTTGAAAGCAACAAATGATGGCGGTTCTGTGGTCAGTGGCTGGACCATGGGTCGGACACGCATTGGAGGTAGGCTTCATGCAATCGAATTGAGGAGGGATCTTTAAATCTATACAGTTCATACAACATTCTAAGGATAATGCAGTTGTTGATTATGGCAGTAGTCTACAATTTGTCATTTCCGAAAGCAACACGTTATTTCATTTGAGACATCTACTGTCTTCACCAGTTGTTGAGCTAAAACATTTTGAAATTTAGTTTTTAGCATGTTGCCTCAGCAATATGCTTTATTGTGGTTGTCTTGGAAACATTTGCACCCTTGTGTAACAGTTTCTCAATTCTCAATCCTCCTCAAACCAGATCTAATCAGGACTGTGCATATATAATATTAGTGTGCAGTACACTAACATGTTTTCTGTTAATCTTGCACTGTATGTTTATAAATTAAATTGACTACCTATATATATATATTGCCTGCTGCAGCCCCAAAAGCAGTGTTCGGACCAGAGAAAGTTGAAGCGGTCAGTGGTTATGTGATCAATGCAGAGTGGAGACTGCCACTTGGATGCACTGGCCAACTTACCCAGTTCATGCTGAGGGCATATAACCTTGACGACCCTGCCATGCCTCCAGTTGATGCAGTCATCAATGACACAACAACAACATCTGGTATGGAATTTTCACATTTGTAAAAATAACTATGCATTTCATTATAGCATTTAATTTTGTTTCTTTGTATATTAAACCAACCCAGTTACATGTTTGGGCATCCTCTCTTACATGTGATTGATTGAATATCAAACAAGGTATCAATATGTGTTTCTTGTTTTGTCTTCAGGCCAGCTCACTAATGTGCGTCCATTCACAAACTACTCACTTGCATTTGTGGCGTGTACCGCTGGAGGGTGTACGGAGGCTGACGACAAAGTCATGGTGACAACCTTGGAGGAAGGTATTCATCTCAACTCCACCTACTCATTTTTTTTATTTCTTAAATATCAGATATTTTCAGTTAAATTTTACCATTCAATAATAGTCTGAATTGTTTTCATTTTAAATAAAATTAAGATATTTTATATTCTCATCTTTAAAAATGCTGTAAAAATATGTAATTGTATTGTATTTATTGCTTGTTGTGCATGGATATCTGAATTATGATGTCTAATGATAACAACTGTATCTTTCATTAATCTGCTGTCTAGACTATCATCATAACATATAGGATAGCAATCTTGTGTTAAATATTGTTAAACCATTATTGTGTTGAACATTTTTTATTAGAATCTGTGTGAATATTTGTTTTCTGAAGAGTGTTGACACAGCTTATATGTGCGTGTGGCAGCACCAGAGACAGTGGAGCCCCCTGGTATGGTGGCCGCAGGCGGTCATTACATCCTAGTTGGCTGGAGTAAGCCTTCACAGATCAATGGCCAACTTACAGGATATGCCCTGTACATAGAGGATAAAGAAATATACAGTGGTGCAGAGACAACACATAATGTCACCAACCTACATGTCAGTATACAACCTCTCCACTCTTTCAACTAGCATAATCTTCTAAGTAAATGTTCTAAACAACACATACTGTTGATAGTATCTGGTCTATATTAGTTCTTGTTGGGTTTAGTTGATATATATATCAGTTGTTTTACTTACTACTATTTCTCAATGCATGTGTACTTATTGTGAGTTTAGAACTTTGAAACAACACTTTGTATTATTAAGTATACACTTCAATTGTTGTTGTTGTTATTGTTGTTGTTATGCTGTAAACCCTCAGACAGAGACAGAGATAAAGAATTGAACATGAAATGTATTTATCTCATTTATAAAAGGTTTCATGAAGATAAATAATTTTGTGTGTTTCATTTGTTGCATAATTTTCCAGACTACTGCAAGGCACATTACAAATATTGTACAGATGCATAGAACAGAGTGCAATAGTAGTAAAAATGACAGGTGTACCACAGATGATGACATGACATGCTGTTAAAACATATGTACAAATAGGTTACTGTGTGTTCAATACAGGTGTACACAGCATACAAGTTTCAGCTGAAGGCCTGCAGTAGGGTTGGTTGTTCACAGAGCCCTGTTGTCCATCTGAGCACTTCCCAGCTGCCTCCAACATTTGTCCTCCCTCCCACTCTCACTGTCCTCGGTAAGTATCTCAGTTTTATGCTACTTCTCTAAAGCAGTACACTTCCTGGTTTCACTTATTGGGTGTGGTTTTTTGGCAGAGCTCCAGGAAAATTCGGAAAAAAATTGTCATGTTTATAGTGGTTGGCTTGCTGGCTCACAAGCTGGCTCACAGACTGGTTCAAAGGCTGGCTCGCAGGATGGCTCGCAGGCTGGCTCACAGGTGGGTTCACAAGCTGGCTCACAGGTTGCTTGCAGGCTGGCTCACAGGTTGCCTGTAGGCTGGCTCACAGGCTGGCTTGCGAAGTGGCTTGCAGGCTGGCTCACATGATTGTTCGCAGGTTAGCTCACAGGCTGGGTTGCAGGTTGGCTTGCTGGTTGGCTCACATGCTGGCTTGCAAGCTAATCTACTAAAACAAAAAATATGTTCTTACTAGTAAAGTTAAATGTGCAAGAGATATTGCCACAGCTGAGAATGAGATGAGCTAAGCTACATGTTGTCTGCTTTGCAGGGGCGCACTCAATCAAGGCAGAGTGGCGTGAACCGAATGAATTGAATGGTGTTCTCCAGCACTACCTCATCTATGCGTCACTGGCTGCAGACAGTACTGGCATCACTGTATACAACAGCACTGACTTATTCCTTTACTATGAACTCAACAACTTGACAGCTGGCTCAACTTACCACATTCGTATTGGAGTAAGTTCAACACATCAACAGCCTTCTATTAGCCTGTAGCTACTGTTACTCACTGATCTCTCTCGATCTCTGTAGCACACAGCTCATGAACATGAAGGAGAAACTTATTAATAGTGTTAGAGTGGCCACAAGGTAAGCTGTTGATGACCCTGTAACCACAAGGTAAGCTGTTGATGACCCTGTAACCACAAGGTAAGCTGGTCGTGACCCTGTAGCTACAAGGTGGCCACAAAGTAAGCTAGCAGTGACTTTGTAGCTACATGGTGGCGACAGTGTAAGCTAGCAATGACCTTGTAGCTACAGTTTGGCAACAAGGTAAACTAGCAGTGACCTTGTAGCTACAGGGTGGCTACAAGCTAAGCTAGCAGTGACCTTGTAGCTACAGGGTGGCCACAAGGTATAAAGTAATAGTGACCTTGTAGCTGCAAGGTGCCAGGTGGGCACTAGGTAAGCTGGCAGTGACTCTGTAGCTACAGGGTGGCCACAAGGTAAACTAGTAATGGCCTTGTAGCAACAGGGTGGCCACAAGCTATGCTAGCTGTGACCTTGTAACCTAGCGTGGCCACAAAGTAAACTAGTAGTGACCTTGTAGCTGCAATGTGGGCACAAGGTAAGCTGGCAGTGAGCCTGTAATTACAGGGTGGCCACACGGTAAGCTGGTTGTGATCCTGTAGCTACAGGATAGCCACAAGGTAAGCTGGTCGTGATCCTGTAGCTACAGGATAGCCACAAGGTAAGCTGGTTGTGATCCTGTAGCTACAGGATAGCCACAAGGTAAGCTGGTTGAGATCCTGTAGCTACAGGATAGCCACAAGGTAAGCTGGCTGTAACCCTGTGGCTGTCTCCCAGTTGTTCTCTTTATAACTTAATTTCTTTCATTGCTGCCTGTATCTCGAATAACCAATCCAGCCCTGTACCCTCTTTTAGTAGTTGAATAAATGTGTTGTTTTGTGATTCAGACATTCCGTGTTTGAGTTATGACCTGTAGTTATGCCTGGTGTGTTGTTCTCCTGCCAGGCATGCACA